>JAVIAB010000059.1:26314719-26539719 GCA_032433765.1 Megaustenia siamemsis
AGATAGATAGATAGATAGATAGATAGATAGATAGATAGATAGATAGATAGATAGATAGATAGATAGATAGATAGATAGATAGATAGATAGATAGATAGATAGATAGATAGATAGAAGATAGATAGATAGATAGATAGATAGATAGATAGATAGATAGATAGATAGATCTTGTACGCCGATTGCTTGTAGTAGCTTTTTGTGGACATGTATTTATTTTTTTCACTTGCGACAAACTTATAACGATAATTTTACAAAAAATGTATTAATCATAAAATATAATCTTTACTCTTAACATAAAAACAAATAATACCAGGGCTAAAAACTAACAATAGCAAATGTTATATCTTCTCAACACTTTTGTATGGTGCAGAAACATGGACATTAGACAAGAAAAACCGAACAGAAAATTGAGGCCCTGAAACTAAAAGATGGACAAGTCAGTCTATGACAACATGCACCATCAAAGCAAGATACAGAACGGATTGGCGCTCCATGGTAGCCAAAATCGATGCGGAGACGGCACTCAATGATGGTGATAATATCTTACATTTAATCTATAGATCACTCAGCTTCCATTTTAATCACATAATTACATTATCTACACATTTTAAATATTATTTTGTGTCTGCGTGTATAATATTACAATTTATATTTAAAATGTATGCATGACTGGATATCGTTTCCTAGGCTGTGAGGACGATTCTAGTCAGTCTGAGAAATTTGTTTAAAATGTGGGAGATTTTCGTGGATAGTCGGCGCCTCACCTTCCCATGTGTGGTGTGGGGTGAACAAGGTGTGAGTAGAGTTGTGGGTAGTGGAACGTGGGAGATAACTGTTGATTGCAGCAAGAAAGAGGGAGGGATTTATTTATAGAGATAGGAAAGAATGATAATATAGAAAGTTATGTAGCTGAACAAAGAGATACATGGATAGTCATACTTATATAGAGATAGACTTGCAAACTGAAAGGCTTACAGATAGGCAGACAAACTGGATGACGAAGAATCACACGGATAGACATACTGGACGGTAGGCAGACAGACAGACATATAGTTTATATTTAAATAAATAGAAAAAAAGATGGAAGAATTATTAAAGGTATGGACAGACAGACAGACAAATAGACAATAGACAGGTAGACAGGCAGATAATTTAAATGTAAACAGATAGACAACAACAAAAAAGATGGAAGAAATTATGGAAGTGGTGGTGGACAGACAGAGCAGACAGACAGACAGACAGACCAGACAGACATGCAGACAGACAAATAGTTTAAATTTAAATATATAGACAAAATAAAGAGTGGGGAGGTCAGGATTATGCAAGGGATGGACAGACATGCAGGCAGACAGAACATATATAAAGACAGACCTATGGAAGGGATAGAAGATATCAGCATACGCATTTAGTAAGGGTAGGGATCTCCAACGTTATGGAGGCCAGGGCGAGGGTGGCTTATGTACGAGTGTAAATAATGTTAAATATTCTTGATAAAAGTCAATCAAATATGAGCCAGCACGAGACATTATTGCGATATGATGTCATCTGACAGTACTAAACTGCACCAATTTTAGGCCAAGGTATGTGGGTGTGTGCCCTTCCTTCTGTTATTACCAGTTATAGTTCTGAAAGCTGTAACTCTTCATTCATTCATGTTATAGTTTGATCGATTGGTGCTCTGTAGCAATGGCGGCTGTATTTGGCTTGTGTGTTGGAAGGAAGGGCCAGCGACAGGTTGGGGGGTGGGGTGGTGAGGGTATTATGGGTAAACAGAAAGGTCGAAAATGAAAATAATGTCATATTATCATCATGTGCCATACCAGTTGATTTGGCGGTCATTTCCTTCCAGATTCTCTGCCCACAGTGCATCGTATCAATTCTGATTTTGACTGTTTCAATGTCATGATACCGAGCTATCTAGTATTTCACTCTTTGTCGTCCGCGATCTCTCTTTCCTGTATTTTGCCAGTTGTAACCAAGTATTTCAACTTTCATCTTCTCATTATGACTAGGAAAATGTTCATTGTTTCTTTCTGATGTTTTTAGGAACTCCCTTTTGTGTTGGCCTCTTGAGAATGTTCTCATGGTTTTCTTTATCTGTCCAGTGAACTTTTAACATTTCTGAGAAAGCCCATCTATATGGCCTCTAATCGTCTTTTCATTTGTTTGTCTGCTGTCCATGATTCGCTTCCGCATGTTAGAATTGACTCTATATAGCACCGATGAATTCTGCTTCTCACTTCTGTTAGCATAAACTTCTTGCAAAAGTGTTTTTTTTTATATTTTCTGAAATGCTGCTCATTCTCATATCTATCTATCTATTGTCCTTCGAGCCGAAGACAGCACATAGGGCAGAACCAATCTCAAAAACAGAAACCTTGCATGCCAAAATGGCACATATTGCAGAGATCACGGCATTCTCAATCACTAACGAAAAAAAAAAAAAAACACGAACAGGTCGGAGCCGCGATAGCCCAGTGGTAGTGAACTGAACTACAAAGGACAAAAGGTAGGGTTCAATCCCAACCTACGGCTTCCGGTTCACCCAGCCATTAATGGGTACCGGATTTTTTTTTCTAGGAAAGTAGAACGGCACGGGCGTAATACCGACCACACTACCCCAAAAATCATGTGCTGAAGGTCTGTAAAATCTATGGTCACTAACACTACTATCCCTATTACGCCACTTGGCGTGACGGGGGCATTTTACTTTATTTATTATTATTTTTTATTTACTTACACGAACAGGTTGGTATCCAGAACTGATAAATAACAATGTTAAGAAATATACAAATTAGAGGCATCTTAATCGTATTGGTTAACTACATGATAAGTTATAATGTGAATCATAACAAAACAGCACATCCACTGTCACGTGAAAAGCTACAGATTAAAAAACAAAAAAATGTAAACGTTGCAAAAATGCAATCTTACGTTTACGTTCCTGAGATCTACGTCATTGAATCAGACACGGCTTGTCTGCCCTTACTGGTGATTTCTCACACGCTAGAAATGCCCTGTGTTACTCACTGTTCCTATGGGGTTCAGCTTATTCGTTATACCTTACAAGCAACTACGATTTATTTCTAGTTTACATT
Source organism: Megaustenia siamemsis (assembly GCA_032433765.1). Taxonomy (NCBI): domain Eukaryota; kingdom Metazoa; phylum Mollusca; class Gastropoda; order Stylommatophora; family Ariophantidae; genus Megaustenia; species Megaustenia siamemsis. The sequence goes on from JAVIAB010000059.1 coordinate 26,317,818, forward strand.
CACAAATGTTAACCTCTATTTTTTGTTCTCTCTCTTTGGAATCGCCAACAAAATCACATTAAAACAAAAACAATAAAAGTGAAGATTTCTCATTCTATACTTTCCTCATTTGCCTTTCAGCGTCGAGGGGAGATATAATTTACGGCATTTTGCTCTTTTTTAGCTTCTGCTGCTGTTATGTTTCCTAGTGCTTCTAATATTCCATCGATCCATCTTTTTTCGTGGTCGACCCTTGGGTGTGGTGTTCTCGCAGCTTAATGAAGACTCGTTGTGTTGTGTTTTGATCACTCTGCCTTGTCACGTGGCCAAACCATTTTATCTGTTATTTCTTTATATAATCTATGGTGGGGGGCCTATTCCTAGCTTTCTTCTCAGTTCTTCATTTCTGATCTTATCTCTCAGACTGTGTCCTGCCATTCGTCTAACACATTTCATCTCCATAAAAAAGTGAAGATGATAGCATCAAATATATATTCATAAAAAGGGTGGAGTAACATTAAGCTAAATAAATACGCGTTCGGGGCCTGGGTAGCCTAGTTGGAAAAACCATCCGACGGGCTACCGACGTTCGGACAACCCGTGTTCGATTCCGCTGGAAGCAGCCTGTGAGTTGTGCTCGTGGTTGGGGGAAAAAAACCTGTGGTCGGCCCAGCGGTTGGCATAAATGGGTACCAGGGTAGTACTCTGGGAAGGGGAGGAATGCCACCTCGTATCGTGAGTGTTGATGCTTGAAGCGACCCCATCCAGAAGCTCCGAACACTCCGGGTAGGCGGCCGAGCACATATTGGTGAAAACTCGCTTGCCATGACGCGGATTAAAGTCTTGTAGTAATGTAGAGTACCCCGTACGTCAAGTGGCGTATAAGGAATATGCTGTTTGTGACCATAAATTTTACAGACCTTCAACACATGATTTTTCGGGTAATATGATCGTATTACGCCCGTCCGCTTTACTTTCCCAGACAAAAAATCCGGTACCCATTTAAGGCTGGGTGAGCCCGGAAGCCGTCGGTTGGGATCGAACCCTACCTCTTGTCCTTTGTAGTCCGTTCACTAACCACTGAGCTATCGCAGCTATTCAAATCTTGTACTTTACTTTATTTTACTTTAAGCACGTGCACAGGTAAGGGGGCATCGCAAAAATGACCCCCATATTGAATGAACAAATTACATACACATTTAGAGAATAATAACAGGAGCACTCAATGAGCACAGACATCCTCCAAGGGTTTATGAAATCGAACAAGTCAGACTGGATGCGTATCTCCATTAAGTACAGTAGCAGATGTGTTACATAAGATTTGTTTTTGAGGATCTCATGAAGACTTCGCAATTTTACAAAAAGTTGGAGAAACACTTTTTTCAAATATAAATAAAGTGGAAGTATTAACAAATAAACATTATTTTCCATCCTATTGTAAGTTTTGATTAGTTTCGAATCCCAAAAAAGTATTTTATTGTTTATTAGTGTATATATTTGGATTTACACATTTTCATTTACGAGAACCATCCCAACGTTGTCCTACCAATGTCAGCCCTGGACCCTAGATGCAAGAACAATAAGAAAAATAACCTCTACAGAGATGAAATGTGTTAGACGAATGACAAGAAAACAGTCTGAGAGATAAAAACAGAAATTTCAGAATGAAAACGGAGAAAAAGCTCGGAAAATCCGCCGCCGTCGAATACATAAAAAAACAACAAAACAATGGTTTTGCCACGTGACAAAGCAGAAAGATCAAAACACAAGGAGCCTTCAATAAACGTTGCGAGAACATCAGACCTAAGGGCCGACCACGAAAAAGATGGATTGGTGGAATATTAGAAACACTAGGAAACATAACAGCAGCAGAGGCGAACAGAAGAGCAAAATCCCACAAATTATATCACCCCTCGACGCTGTAAGATAAATGAGGAAGGAAAGAAGAAATGAATTATTTTATTAAAAACCGGGACTCTCCAGGTAAACAGGGACTTTTGGCAAATTAAAGCTTGGATGGTCGTGGCCTATCCCATTGTTCTCGGTAAACGCTTGTCCTGAAATACTTTAGTTAGCCGTTTTCAGTTATAGTTGCCGTGAGAAATTCGAAATGCGACGGTGTTTTCAGTACCGGACACCGCCTCGTGGAATTGTTATTGTTCCACGAGTTTTGGCGCTAAAAATGCGGCGGAGGAAAGAAAAAATAGTGCACGGTTTAGTTAGTTCCAGGTTTGGAAGTAGGTCGGTCAACGCGTGATCGGTCTCCCTCGTGCACCAGTTGGATTCCAGACAAGAATGCGGGTTTGTTTTGCGTGGCTGTAGCGTGTCTCTTTTAGCTCTGTGGGTTGAGTTGGGAAGGTTGTTTTTGTTATATATGGGAGAGGGAGAGTGAGTTATGAGAATGGTTGAGTTGTTAGGAGGTTTGAATGATTGTTGAAGTGATTGAGTTGTTGGGAGGTTTGAGTTTGAATAGTTGTGTAAAATGAATAGGTTGTAGGGATGTTTGACTGATTGTGATGAATGATTGAATTGTTGGAATGTTTGAATGATTGTGAGAAGTGATTGCATTGTTGGAAGGTTTGAACGATTGTGCGAAGTGATTGCATTGTTGGAAGGTTTGAACGATTGTGCGAAGTGATTGAAGTGTTGGGAAGTTTGAATGATTGTGCAAAGTGATTGAATTGTTGGAAGGTTTGAACGATTGTGCGAAGTGATTGCATTGTTGGAAGGTTTGAACGATTGTGCGAAGTGATTGAAGTGTGGGAAGTTTGAATGATTGTGCGAAGTGATTGAATTGTTGGAAGGTTTGAACGATTGTGCGAAGTGATTGAAGTGTTGGGAAGTTGAACGATTGTGCGAAGTGATTGAAGTGTTGGGAAGTTTGAATGATGTGAGAAATAATGAATTGTTTGAAGGTTTGAACGATTGTGCGAAGTGATTGAAGTTGAAAGTGTGAATCATTATGAAGAATGCTCTAGAGGTTTGAATGATTGTTAGAAATAACTGAAATTTTGTTTGAATGATGTCAGAAACGATTGAATGAGTGATGAATTATATGTTGATTCTCAACACAAGCTGTCTTAATCACTGGCGTAGGTGATCATGTCACTCCACGGGACATCTTATCAGTTCTACCATTATTGGTTCAACTATTCCGCACCTTCCGTCCGTGGCTGTTAAGACTATCTACACATCTGTTTGCTTTAGTCAGATAATGGCGTTTTAGTTGCAAGACTAGTATTGTAGCACTGACAGATGAAAACAAATCCCGAGCTCTCATCATCAAGTATCATGCCTGCTGGCGTAGGTGATCATGTCTCTCCACAACATTCGATCTCGGCAGTTATTTATCATTTCTGTTGTTGACCTTCTGCCAAGCCATTCTCTTAAGCTGTCTGGTATTTTTTCTCTTTGCTTCCCTCTATCTTCGTCACTCAATTTTCCCAGTTGTTAAATATATTCCAGTTGTTCTCTTCACATTACATGGCCAAAAATGATGATTGTTTCTTCCTAATATTGGAAATTAGCTCTCTTTTTGCTTTGACCTCTTTCACAACGTTTTCATTACTCTTCTTAGCTGTCCATGGTATTCTCAACATTCTTCTGTAAAACCACATTTCTACAGACTCCAGTGATTTTCTTGTCTGTTGTATTGTTGCCCATGATTCGCATCCATATGTTAAGACTCGCTTTACATAACATTTAAGAACTCTTTTTCTTGTTTCTATTGTCAAAAATGGATTACACAGTATCTTCCTCGATTTTTGGAAAGCTGCTTTTGCCTGATCCATTCTGCATCTCACCTCTGTTGTACATCTACCATCTGAGGTTAACATTGTTCCCACATACATTGTATTTAAATTCACGTACCTTTTTAATATTGTTCCACTTGTCTTTATTGTAAATTGCGGTGAAGTCTTTTTCTTTGTTGCTACCATTACTTCTGTCTTTTTGCTACTAAGACCGAGTCCTTTATTTTTGCTTTCTTTCACTATATATCTAACATTTCTTGTAACTCATTTTCACTCTTAGCAATTAAGACTGTATCATAAGGATACCTTTGATTATTTATATCATGACCTCCAATTGTTATTCCAGGCATGCCCCTTATGGATTATAAATAATCCCAATATACACATTAAATAAATATGGCGTTCCACATTCCTCATATTCTTCGTTCGTTCGTTCGCTTTCGTCAGCTTTGACCTCTGACGAAGTCCCACCCACTCAATTTTGTGGGACTGAATTTTGCGTGTAAAGTCTGTTTTATCCCATTACAGGATGCCCCTCGCCATGCAGGCAGATTTACTCCGACTTCAGAGGTACTAATTTTTAGGGAATTAGTAAAACCCAGGTGTCCTCGCCAGGGTACGAACCCCGGCTGTTGCCGTGGTAAGCCAACCGCCTATCGATTGCGCTAACCGGACACCCCTCATATTCTTCAAATTGATATTTTACAGCAGTGGTTTAAATTTGTGACACACAACGCACAAAATAATCTTTAGAATAATTGCTTTCTTGTTTGAATGATACTTTAGAACAGCGTCGTCCAACCGATGTGGGCTTCTATGGTTTTCATTTAAAGAAGAGAAAGCGATAACATCAATTTAACTTTGTTGGTATCAGGTAAATAAATCACTCTTGTTGGCAGGTTCTGTAGTTCCAGCGGTACAAAAATGCTGCGGATTCGAGTAACAGTGTGGCCCCTAATTCACTAAATGTAACAGGTGATACTGCTTTTTCGACAGTCAAATGACTGATGCGCGCCCAGGAACAACGCCGTCCAGGAACGATGCCGCACAGGAACCATACCGCCCAGGAACCATACCGTCCAGGAACCATACCGCCCAGGTACCATACCGCCCAGGTACCATACCGCCCAGGAACCATACCGCCCAGGGCCAGGAACTATACCGCCAGGTACCATACCGCCCAGGTACCATACCGCCCCAGGTACCATACCGTCCAGGAACCATACCGTCCAGGAACATACCGCCCAGGAACCATACCGTCCAGGAACCATACCGCCCAGGTACCATACCGTCCAGGAACCATATCGTCCAGGAACCATACTGCCCAGGAACCATACCCAGGAACCATACCGCCCAGGACCATACCACCCAGGTACCATACCGCACAGGTATTATGCCGCCCAGGAACCATACCGCCCAGGAACCATACCGCCCAGGTACCATACCACCCAGGTACCATATCGCCCAGCTACCATGCCGCCCAGGAACCATACCGCACAGTAACCATGTCGCACAGGAACCATACCGCCCAGGTACCATACCGCCCAGGAACCATACCGCCGAGGAACCATACCACCCAGTAACCATGCCGCACAGGAACCATACCGCCCAGGTACCATAACGCCCAGGAACCATGCCACACAGGAACCATACCGCCCAGGTATCATGCAGCCCAGGAACCATACTGCCCAGGTACCATGCCGCCCAGGAACCATACTGCCCAGGAACCATACCGCCCAGGTACCATCCCGTCCAGGAACCATACTGCCCAGGAACCATACTGCCCAGGAACCATACTGCCCAGGAACCATACCGCACAGTAACCATGTCGCACAGGAACCATACCGCACAGTAACCATGTCGCACAGGAACCATACCGCCCAGCTACCATGCCGCCCAGGAACCATACCGCACAGTAACCATGTCGCACAGGAACCATACCGCCCAGGTACCATACCGCCCAGGAACCATACCGCCCAGGTACCATCCCGCCCAGGAACCATACTGCCCAGGAACCATACCGCCCAGGAACCATCCCGCCCAGGAACCATACTGCCCAGGAACCATACCGCCCAGGAACCATACCGCCCAGGTACCATACCGCCCAGGAGCCATACCGCCCAGGAACCATACTGCCCAGGAACCATACTGCCAAGGAACCATACCGCCCAGGAACCATACCGCCCAGGAACCATACCGCCCAGGTACCATACGCCCAGGTACCATACCGCCGAGGAACCATCCCGCCCAGGAACCATACCGCCCAGGAACCATACCGCCAAGGAACCATACCGCCCAGGTACCATCCCGCCCAGGAACCATACCGCCCAGGAACCATACTGCCCAGGAACCATACTGCCCAGGTACCATGCCGCCCAGGAACCATATCGCCCAGGTACCATGCCGCCCAGGAACCATACCGCCGAGGAACCATACCACCCAGTAACACATGTCGCACAGGAACCATACCGCCCAGGTACCAAGCCACCCAAGAACCATACTTTCCTCTACTGTTCTTTCCTACCAGCTGTCTCTTTTGACGAGGCTATGATATTTTAATTTACCCTGTAGAATAGTGTTTATAAACCAGTTCTTTTAAATGTTTAAATCTAGCAATATGTCTTCGTTGCTATTTTTCATTATCTAAGGTGTCCAAAGAGGTTTGTACTAGGAATAAAAATAAAGAATAAATTAAAGAACAAGAAAGAAAGATTGTACAAGGCTATTACAGCACATGAAATCATGGTGGTTAAAACTAAATTTTGCAAAGATTGAAAGAAAGTTAGTGTAATGGAACGGAAGAAAGTTAGTGGAATGAAAATGGAAAGAAAATTAATGGAAGGAAATGAAAGAAAGTTAATGGAATGAAATTGAAAGAAAATTATTACATTTTTTTTTTCGTTCGCCAGCTTTTACCTCTGATGAAGTCCCTAGACTAGGACATTTTGCGTGTTAATCCGTTTTTTCCCTGGCATCCGTGTGCATAGGGGTCCCTCGCCGCACAGGCAGATAACTCCGTCTTTGGTGGTACTCATATTTTTTCCGTAATTGACGTTTCAAGCCTGGCCTCGCTGCTGAGTCCGCAGAGAGAAATCGTAAATAGAAATCCCAACTGGTGCAGCCGGGATTTGAACCCACAACCATTCTGTCTCGAGGCGAGCATCTTGCCTCGAGACTGCTTCTAGCTATTGACTAGGTGATCTCCCTGGTTATTCAGCCTCAAGAACACGCCGCATCTCCATCTGGATGTCTATTGTTCTTTGTTTTTTGTTTTTTCTTGTTTTTTCTTTTTTTTTATTGTTTTTTTTGTTTTTTCTTGTTGTTTTTTTCTTGTTGTTTTTTCTTGTTGTTTTCTTGTTGATTATTCGTTATTTCTTTTCAAAGTGTTGTTAGTGGAATGTAATGGAAAGAAAGTTAGTGACCATTATAGCCATCATCATCATCGAGTGCCTTCTCCGCAACGAAGGTTGGCTGCAATGGATCGCCATTCTACTCTGTTTCTTGCTTTGATGGTGCAGGCTGTCATAGGTTGACTTGTCCATCTTTTGACGTTACTCGTCCATGTTAGTCTTGGTCTGCCTCTGCCTTTTACCTTGTATTTTCCCTTCCAATATTACTTTTATTAGACTGTTGTGTCTTTTAACATCCCCCAAAAAATTTCATTTGTCATGTCTTAATTGTATTTAGTACTTCTCTTTTTATTTTCAGTTGTTTTAAAACTTCATCGTTTGTTTCTTTTCTTTTCATCCAATTCTACCTATTCGTCTATAAATCCATATTTCAAAGGCTTCAATTTCATCATTATAGTAAAGGTTTTATTTTTTCCTAATTCATAGAGTATTTATTGTTTATTTTCCTCAGTAGAAATAACGAGTAATCTAGTGGCAGGCGATGTTGTTTTGCAAGTATTGACCGGCTTTGTACTTGTAACCTTAAGAAGGTGAAGGGCTGCTCGCGGACTACTATTTCGTCATAACTTTCGAGACACGCTCGAGGGTTAGTAGAATGTCACTCGGCTTCTTCACTAACCCTCATTCAGAACAATTACTCGACCTCTTTCGAATTGCATTAGAACCATAACGTGTATTAAGTAAACTCCCACCCCTAACCGAGTTTTTTCCAACAATAATTCCTCTATTATCACTTTAAATACGTTTTCTTAGAGTCATCATCATCGTCATCATCATCATCATCATCATCATCGAGTGATCGCATCGAAGATTGGCTACAATGGAGCGCCATTCTGCTCTGTCTCTTGCTTTGATAGTGCAGGTTGTCATAGGCTGGTTTGTCCATCTTTTGATGTTACACGTCCATGTTAGTCTTGGTCTGCCTCTTTTACTTTGTATTTCCCCCTCTAGGAATACTTTTAGTAGATTGTTGTGACTTTTAACATGGCCCAAAAATCGCATTTGTCTCGTTCTAATTGTGTTTAGTAGTTCTCTTTTCATTTTTAGTTGTTTTAAGACTTCATCGTTTGTTTTCTTTTCCTTCCATCTAATTCTACATATTCTTCTAAGTATCAACATTTCAGAGGCTTCAATTCTCTGTTCTGTTTTCTTGTCTAATGTCCATGTTTCTGCACCATATAGGAATGTTGAGAAGATGTAACATTTTGCTGTTCTTAGTTTTAGCCTTGGTGTATTTGTTTTGATGTTAGTCTGTTCTTCATGACATTAAAATTACTTTTTTGCCATTCCTATTCTTTTGTTTATTTCAGTTGTACATGTTCCATCACTGGTATGTCCAAAGTAGTTGTAGTTCTGAACTGTCTCCAAGTCTATTCCTTTCAATTTTGATATCCACTTGGGGTTTTGAGTATTTTCTTTGTTTATGATCATAGTTTCAATCTTTTTGATATTCATATCTAGTCCATATTTTTTGCTTGTCGTGTTTATTTCATTAAGTAATTGTTGTAGGTCTTTAGGATTTTCTGCTAGTAGTACAGTATCGTCAGCATATCTTAGGTTATTGATTATCTTTCCATTAATTTGTAGGTCTGGCATCTCTATGATGTTTTAAAGATTTGCTCAGTGTATAGATTGAACAAGCTTGGTGATAGGATGCATCCCTTTCTTACTCCTATTTTTATATCAATGGGTGTAGAGTTCTCTTTGTTATATTTATTATTGCTGTTTGCTCCCAGTATAGATTACATATTAGTCGTATGTCCATGTCATCTAGATGTATCTCTTTTAGGCATTCTATAAGTTGTTTGTGGCGTACTCTATCAAAAGCTTTGATGTAGCCTATGAAGCAGGCATATATTGGTTTGTTTACTTCTGTGTATTTTTCTATTAATGTTCTCATGCAGAATATGGCTTCTTTTGTCCCGCTATTTTTCCTAAATCCAAATTGCTGCTCATCAAATTCAGTAATGATTTATTCTGAATCCTCCTTGTATAACTTTTAGCAAGATGTAACATGGCTCATTAGGCGTATTGTTCTAAAGTCACTGCATTCAACTGCACCAGTCTTTTTAGGCAATGCAATGAAAGTTGATGTTTTTAGTTCATTTGGTATGTATCCTGTATGGTATATGTCGTTGCAGTATTGAGAAAAGAGGAAGGATAAAGTGTACCAGGCATTGAAGTCAACATTACAAGCTTGATAGCACAGAGTTGTAAACAGTCCAAAGGGCCGAGGGGGCATGTTTATCTACGAGCCTGATCAACGCGCACCTAAACAGGTGCTTGACGAGGTGAAATGAGGCCTAAAACTTGGCCGGGGAAGGGGCGGACAGGAGAGAAGAAGGAGAGGGGTATACAAATAAAGTTAACAATAAAAGAAAGTCAAACTCTTGCAAGGTGTTTCGTCAAAGGCTTCTCTCACTCCCCCCTCTCTCTCTCTCTCTCACGTTTTTTTACTCTCTCTCTCTCTCTCGCTCCCTCTTACTCTCACTTCTCCTCACTCTTTCGCTCTCACTCTCTCTCTCTCGCTTTTTTCTCTCACTCCCCCTCTCTAATTCCTCCACACTCTCTTTGCTTTCTCTCTCATTCTCTTTCCACTTTCTTTCACTACCTCTCTCACTAACCCTCCTCTCACTCTGTCTCGCTTTCTCTCTCAATCTCTCCCAATCTTTCTCTCACTCTCAATCTTTCTCTCAGTCTCTCTCAATCTTTCTCTCAATCTTTCTCTCACTCTCTCTCAATCTTTCTCTCACTCTCTCTCAATCTTTCTCTCACTTTCTCTCTTATTTTGTTCTCTTGCTTTGATGGTGCAGATTATCTTAGGTTGACAATTGTCCCATCTTTTGATGTTACTCGCCCATGGTAGTCTTGGTCTGCCTCTTTTACCTTGTAGTTTTCCTTCAATATTACTTTTATTAGGCTGTTGTGTCTTTTAACATGCCCATCAAAATTTCATTTCTCTTGTTCTAATTGTGTTTAGTAGTTCTTTTCATTTTTAGTTGTTTTTAAAACTTCATCGTTTGTTTTCTTTTCTTTCCATTTTTTAAGATTAAAAAAAAACAAAAAAAAAACTATTTACAAAACTATGAAAAAGAAAAAAAAAGAACCAGCGTATTGTAAATGTGAACAGAAACAAAACATCTCATTGATATCCTGAACGTATAATGATATGTATGTACTGTCACTAAAATAAAAACAGAGGCCTATATACTTTCCTTGAACTTGCAATCTTCTGTAAACGTATTGGCTTGGCGCGGTTAGGGGACAAAGTACACGCACCGTTACCGTAAATTCCCGAAATAATTTTTAGCAGCAACGCAGGAAAAACCCCACTCGACTGGGTCACGATTTGTAACATTTGGCAGAGGTTTGTACGTCGTCAACGATACTACAACAGCGGGTCTCACACACGGCTACTGATGGTGGCGGCTCGTTATTATATTTAGGTTGCTTAGTTGGCCGTGTGCTCTAGCGTTTGTTGCTCGTGACAAGGCTCTGTGTTGTCAAATACGGGGGGGGGGGGGGGGGGGACTGGTTAGTCTCGAGGCATGAGACGCCGGCCTCGAGACAGAGAGGTTGTGGGTTCAAATTCCGGTTGGTTTGGGATTTTTATTATGATTTCTCTCTGCAGCCACCATCCCTGGTCTCATCAGCGAGGCCCGGCTTGAAACGTCAATTACTCATCGACGGAAAAAATGTGAGTACCTCCGAAGTCGAAGTTATCTGCCTGTGAGACGAGAGTCCCCTGTGCACACGGCTGCCAGGGAAAATTGGATTAACAGGCACATTCAGTTCCTAGTCTCTAGGGACTTCGTCAGAGGTGAAAGCTGGCGAACGAAAAAAAAAATAAAAAGAGAAAGAAATACAGGTTTGATCGCGATTGGAGATGTCTATAGTACTTTTTTGTGTGTTTGTTTTCTTGTTGATTATTTGTGATTTTTTTTCAGTGTTGTAAGCATACCATTTCTGCCTGAAATGATTCGCTCGTTTTATATGACAACGTGCTCACTATTGTGGTTCCTGCAGCTTGCTGGTTACATCTATTTGTTTAGTCAGACTCACTTAAGACAAAAGGATGAGTTTATTCAACTTATGGGAACGTAGGAACAAATGTTATTGAGTTATATGTGAGTTATCATCATGGCTCTCCGAACATGTCCATAGGTGTTCATATCCCCTCCTCAGCAAGTTCCGTCGCGTCCAGCGACTGACGACTCCAGTTCTATAGTAAGTAAAGTATCCCCATAACGCCAAGTGGCGTATAGGGAAATATGGTGTTAGTGACCCTATATTTACAGACCTTCAGCACACGATTTTTGGGTAATGTGGTCAGTATTACGCCCGTGCTGCTTTACTTTCCCAGAAAAAAATCCGGTACCCATTTAAGGCTGGTGAACCCGGAGCCGTCGGTTGGGATCGAACCCTACCCCTTGTCTGTGGTAGTCCAGTTCACTAACCACTGAGCTATCGCGGCTCCCACTCCAGTTCTATGTTGGTTGATAACTCCTCTTATGCGCCCATTAAGTTGCTCTTTTCTGAATGTGTCCATATTTACTCCCATCTCCTTCATCCGAAGAAGTGACGTGGTCTCATGGTTATCGATGTTCTGTGTCCTTCCCACATCTCGGAGGGCATTGATGACGTCTGCCTGATTATTTTGGTTGACCGTCTTCAACAACAACACAGCTGGCCAGCCTGTCTGCTCTTTCTTTGCCTCGTACTCCCGCATGTCCATGACTTCAGAGTTACTCTCATTTTCTATCGTCGAGAGTTTTGACATTTTGGGGCAGGTTTTATTCCTATCATTACTGGTTTAATTTTTGGCCTACACTTTTCGATTACGAACTGCCATGGACTATTTAACGTGTGCATTCTGTACACGGGAAATCTTGTTGTTCCCGTTATCCATGAAGACTAGACATTAAATGTCACTACCCTGAGACCAGGGGAAGGTAAAGTCACGAAGAAACCACAGATTCGATTTTTGAAACAAATTCTAGCACCTGTCATTGTAATTCGAACCCCGCACCTTAATGTATAGAGTCCGATGCCTTACCTGTAGACTACCAAGCCAGCCAGAGATGAGTTTATTGGCCGACAGAAAGATATAAACAAGTACATCAAATACTGAGTAGGGATAAAATTACTGAGTTAGTGGGAAGTTAAGGACTGTCCTTCCATACAAACAGTAATGAGTTATGGTTAGTCGAAGGTCCCGGTATCACTGCAAACAAATTAAACTCCATCATTGCTCAACCGCCCGTGCCAGTGGAATCATCCAAATTAAAACTCATCTCATTGAAGGATTCTTCTTCTTTTGCGATCATGATTCATTCAAACTAATTCTCTTATGAAGGCAGCTGTCTGTTTAAGTGATTCGGTTGCCCCGTATAGTTTCTCTTCCAGGTAGGTGGGTGTGGACCACATTGTCCTTCTCAGGTCTGTGTACTTGGGGCAATCCTGTAGAACATATTTTTGTTGTCATGTTGTCCAGTATACAGTGGCATTGGCTGGTAATTCCTATTTTGAGTTTGTTGAACATGTGGTTTCTCATTCTGTTGTGGCCAGTGCATGGGCGAAGTATGATGACTTGATCCCTCCTGATAGTTGGAGGTATCCGTCCCTCTAGTTATACTTTGGGTGTTCTCGTTTCCATTTTACATGGTACTGGCCTTTGATGATGGATTTGGCTTCATCGTAGCTGACCAGATGGTTCTCTTGTGGTAATCTCCCTCCCTCCTTAGCTAATTTGTCTGTACGTTCGTTTCCGTGTATATTACAGTGTGATGGTATCCACTGACTGACCATTCTTTGGAAGTTATAGCACAGTTGGTATAGGGTTGTTCTCAAGTCATCTAGCTCACTGTTCCTGGGGGTTTAGAACTGATAGGACTGAAGTGCAAAAGTCAGTATCACCAATTTCTTGTCCATGTTATTTTTGTGTTAGATAGCCAGTTTGCAGCGTCTTTGAGGGCTTCGGTTTCTGCTTTATAGTTGTTTGATAATTCCCAGTAGCTATTGACTAGGTGATCTCTTCCTGGTTATTCAGCATCAAGAACACACCTCATCCTCCATTTCTGTTGCGCTTGTAGCAGGACCCATCTTTGTATATGTGTGACCAGGAGTCCTGTGGGTGGTTGTCGTTGATGTGTTTTTCTGCTACGTGCTTTCTCCCTGTGTCTGTTTGGGTGCCTTTTTTCATGATTCTATTATGTCTTCCTTAAGTTCTGGTATTTTGTGTTTCCCATGAGGAGTCATATCAGATGGGCGTATGGGTTTCGACATTGTTTGGGACAGTACTGGGTCACTAGTTGCCGTTCTTTGGAGACTACAGCGAAGTTGCTCCTCTCTAGTCTTCCTTTTCCGAAACCATTTATCTTTGGTATATATAGTGGTTACGGAGCCTTTTATATTTCTCCGTTGTTGCATTACTTTGTTTCCGTCTGTCATCTAAGGGTTGTAAACCTGTTACTGTTTCTAGAGTATCGATAGGTGTAGATTTCATAGCACCAGTGATGATACGGGCAGCTTGGTTTTGTTTCTGTTAATTTTGCTAAGCTGTGTTTGGAAACTGTAGCCCAGGCTGTGACTCCATACTCTAGGACTAGTCTTACTCTCCCAAACGTATAGTAGTTTCAAGATATTGCTGTCTGCTCCCCAGTCTGTTCCTGCTAATTTCTTCATACCATCTGCTCGTTTTCTGGCTCTTTTGTTTGGTGATTGTTTACGGTGAATGATGATATCGTATGATGGACAACAGATGGCTGTGCTCACTTTCTGTGCGGTTTCGCCTTATGTCTTTTGGCGTGTGCTGAGACTGCTATGACGAGGACTACAGTACCTTGTTTTGTTTGGGAGATGAGATAGTAATTCGGAGGATTCCACTGGCACGGGCGGTTGACACTTATGGATTTATTCATTTGCGGTGATACCGAGGTTTCCATAACCATGTTGGATTTTGGTCAATAGGAAGTGTTATGGTCTTTTATCTTCAGTTTTGCAGAGAGTGAGTTTCTTGATAGGCTGAAAATTGTAGATGTAGTTTTTATTTTTCGTTAGGCGTGAAGGATCCAAATAAAGAAAGACAGCTGCAGTCGCCATCATAGCAGTTACAGCACACGCCAAAAGACATAAGGCGTGGCTGTACCGAAAGTGAACGCAACTGAACTGTCCTTCGTCATACGATATCATTATTCATCGTAAACAATCGGAATATCGAAACACAATCCGGATGAAATACACAGCTCATGGTGTGAACAGAGCACTCAGTAGCTCCAGCAGCAAGCCGGACTTGAAATATGAGGAAACTGCAGCAAGGAATGCTTTTCAGACAAAGCCATAAACGGTTCCTGCCACCTATCCGTCATATTGACTGGAAGTCCCCAAAATAATGGTAAGTTTATTGAAATGGTGGGGATATAAGAACTAATTTAAGCACTCGATAAGACTTCTTCTTCTTCTTCTACATCTCTAACAATGAGGATCGTTTGGAACACCATAGAGAGTCTTCGTTTAAAATTTATCTCTATCTTCAATTCAGTCCTTCTTTGGGACTCTACAAAGTTGAGGCGTGTCCATTCTTTGATGTTATATTCCCGTCTCTTTTTTCTGCCTACCTCTACATCTCATTTCTTTCATAATTCCTTAAATAACTGTCTTTCAAAAGCCAGAAAGTCAATGATGGTAAATTAATGTAATGACATTAAAGGTATGGATTGGAAGGGAAGGGCCGATAACGAAGCCAACGATACAGGATGACGAGGCCAGACTTGTGAAACCCAGGGGGGCGGTGTCAGAGTTTTGAGAACCTTCGAGGAACAAGGTCAGTCAAGGTTTGCACAGTCGCTATTTTCTTTGCTAATGAGATACTTCAAATAACGAAGGGTATCAAACTTTGTTCTGTTAGGGCGTAACGTTAAACGCTGTCGCTATTGTGTAGACGCTTGTTTACACTGTTGGCATTTTTTCCCCAAATAAAATATTCGTTTTATGTAAATTAAGGGAAGGTCCTGTTATGTTTCTAGAGGGCGTAACGAGAACACAGGTACTGTACTCTGTTTTAATTTAATGAGATAAATAATATTGTTTGTTTCAGATTTATTCTTTGTTTTGTATGAGTGCCTGTATCACAGATCTTTGTTGTGAGTGGACGTATGTATGTGTTATCGTTTTTGCTGTGTGTGGACGTATGTATGTGTTATCGTTTTTGCTTGTGTGTATATTTGGGTAAATGTGTTATCTTTTTTGCTGCGTGCATGTGTGTTATCGTTCTTTTGTTGTGTGGGTTCTTTGTGTTGTGTTTATGGATGTGTTCTATCGTTTTTTTGTTATGCGTGTGTTATCGTTCTTTGTTGTGTGTATGTGGGTGTGAGTGACTGTTCTTGTGTGTGTGTGTTATCGTTCTTGTTGCGTGTGAGAGTTCTTTGTGACGTGTTTATAGACGTGTGCTATCGTTTTTTTTGTTATGCGTGTGTATCGTTCTTTGTTGTGTGTACGTGGGTGTGAGTGACTGTTCTGTGTGTTATATAATGTGTTATTGTTATTTGTTTTGCATGAGTGTGTGTATCACCGTTCTTTGTTGTGTGTGAATGTATGTATGTATTATCGTTCTTTGCTGTGTGTGTTTATTGTACTTTGTTGTGTTTGATTGTGTGTATGTGTATTACATGTTATCGTTCTTTCCTGTGTGTGAGCGTGTGTGTTATTGCTCTTTGTTGTATGTAATTGTGTGTGTTATTGCTATTTGTTGTTTGTAATTGTGCGTGTTATCGTTCTTTCCTGTGTGTGAGCGTGTGTGTTATTGTTCTTTGTTGTATGTAATTGTGTGTGTATTGTTCTTTGTTGTATGTAATTTGTGTGTGTTATTGTTCTTTGTTGTATGTAATATTGTGTTTTATCGTTCTTTCCTGTGTGTGAGCGTGTGTGTTATTGTCTTTGTTGTATGTAATTGTGTGTGTTATTTCTTTGTTGTATCTTTATGTAATTGTGTGTGTTATTGTTCTTTGTTGTATGTAATTGTGTGTGTTATTGTTCTTTGTTGTATGTAATTGTGTGTGTTATTGTTCTTGTCCATAAATAATAATATTTATTCTGCATTTGTGTTGCGCGCGAGTTATCGCTCTTTATGGTGTGTGTGTGTGTGTATCGTTCTTTGTTGTATGTGTGTGTGTGTGAGAGTTCGTTCTTTGTTGTATGTGTGTGTGTGATTGTTCTTTGTTGTGTATGTGTGTGTTGTGCACTAGGATTTGCCTGATAATGTCTTTAGCAATGAGGTTGCGGAAGTGTGTGGTACATCCACGTGTCAAAGTGGATGTTGTATTATGTTGATGTTCTACTTTACGTAGCATAGATAGTAATATAAGATAGGATAGATAGTAACATAGTATAAGATAGGATAGATAGTAATATAGTATAAGATAGGATAGATAGTAATATAGTATAAGATAGGATAGATAGTAACATAGTATAAGATAGGATAGATAGTAACATAGTATAAGATAGGATAGATAGTAATATAGTATAAGATAGGATAGATAGTAACATAGTATAAGATAGGATAGATAGTAACAATAGTATAAGATAGGATAGATAGTAATATAGTATAAGATAGGATAGATAGTAACATAGTATAAGATAGGATAGATAGTAACATAGTATAAGATAGGATAGATAGTAACATAGTATAAGATAGGATAGATAGTAACATAGTATAAGATAGGATAGATAGTAATATAGTATAAGATAGGATAGATAGTAACATAGTATAAGATAGGATAGATAGTAACATAGTATAAGATAGGATAGATAGTAATATAGTATAAGATAGGATAGATAGTAACATAGTATAAGATAGAATAGATAGTAACATAGTATAGGATAGATAGTAACATAGTATAGGATAGATAGTAACATAGTATAGGATAGATAGATAGTAACATAGTATAATATAGGATAGATAGTAAATAGTATAAGATAGGATAGATAGTAAACATAGTATAAGATAGGATAGATAGTAACATAGTATAGGATAGATAGTAACATAGTATAGGATAGATAGTAACATAGTATAGGATAGATAGTAACATAGTATAGGATAGATAGTAACATAGTATAGGATAGATAGTAACATAGTATAGGATAGGATAGATAGTAACATAGTATAAGATAGGATAGATAGTAACATAGTATAGGATAGATAGTAACATAGTATAGGATAGATAGTAACATAGTATAAGATAGGATAGATAGTAACATAGTATAAGATAGGATAGATAGTAACATAGTATAAGATAGGATAGATAGTAACATAGTATAAGATAGGATAGATAGTAACATAGTATAAGATAGGATAGATAGTAACATAGTATAGGATAGATAGTAACATAGTATAGGATAGATAGTAACATAGTATAGGATAGATAGTAACATAGTATAGGATAGATAGTAACATAGTATAGGATAGATAGTAACATAGTATAAGATAGGATAAATAGTAACATAGTATAAGATAGATAGTAACATAGCATAGGATAGATAGTAACATAGTATAGGATAGATAGTAACATAGTATAAGATAGGATAGATAGTAACATAGTATAGGATAGATAGTAACATAGTATAGGATAGATAGTAACATAGTATAAGATAGGATAAATAGTAACATAGTATAAGATAGGATAAATAGTAAACATTAGTATAAGATAGGATAGATAGTAACATAGTATAAGATAGGATAGATAGTAACATAGTATAAGATAGGATAGATAGTAACATAGTATATAAGATAGGATAGATAGATAGTAACATAGTATAAGATAGGATAGATAGTAGGTAAGATAATGCGAACCAACATCCATTTGCCCAGGGTTGCCACAAGGCTCACCATTGTCACCAGTTCTATTAACATGTACACAATAACGATCACGGAACAACAACTGGATGGGAGGGGAAGAACTATGACTTTTGCTGATGATATTCTGGTATATCGACAGGGAAGAGACAGACGGTGTCTCCACAATGCAAGACGAACTCGATCGCATTTCTTTCTGGTGTGGGGTTTCAGGTGCCTTGGTTTATCCTAATAAAGCATCAGTTTCATGTTCTCCCATAATAATCATATCGTTAATACGGACACACCGGTAGTACGAATGGGAGCTGATAAGGTGACCAGGACAAGTGATGACATACCTCGGAGTTAAGTTTGATCGCAGCCTGTGTTTCGGGACCACGTGGACCATGTGATAACAAAATCCGCAAAGGATTAGCCGCCTTGAAGGTCATGGCAGCTGCCAACATCGAGCAGAGGCTACTTACTCTTCTGTTCCAGGGATTAGTCTTCGCACCAATCGAGTATGCCCTGGCAATTCTTACTGTCAATACGACTCAAATTGATAGGCTGGAGAAAATACAAAATGAAGCCACGCGCATTATCTTGGGATGTACAAGGGTCACTCCCTGTGTAGCAATGAGGTATCTTCTTGACTTTCCAACCATGGATGACAGAATCAAGATCTGGAGAGCACGAGCATACCTAAAGATTATTACAGATACAGAGCATCCATTGCACCACGTGCTCACACAGGGAAAGATGCCAGGTTAAAAAAGAGACAAATCATGGGTGGGCCGAGCAGAAGATCTCATCAAACAGGTCTGTGGTCTTACCAATATCAGCGTTGGTGCGGAGTAGATACCGGTGTATACGTCATTCAAGGGGACATTCTCGTGTATTGTCACACTCGACAGGAAAAAGTAGGGAACAGAACCCAGTCGTGGTTAATGCTGAGGTCAACGGTCTCATCTGCGATAACACCGATGAGAAAAATGCAGTCATCTATACAGACGGATCTGTAAGACGACACCAAAGAAGTGCATGGGCATTTACAGCACGCTCGGCAGGCAGAATAGTCAAAAGAAGACAGTGGTGCATACGTCATGACCACGAGTAGCATGACAATGGAGGTGATGGCAGTGGCCAAGGCATTCAAATGGTTAGAACCACAAGACTACACCCACGCATGTATACTGAGTGATTCGATGAGCATGATAAAAAAAAGTGGAGGCGGGCTCTGTAGCATGCAATGGGTAGAGTCGTTGCAGAAATCCAAAATACGTAAGGTCACCTTTGTCTATGTCCCTGGACCATCAGGAGTACGGGGAAATGAAAGAGCGGACAGGTTGGCTAGCTGCGCTGTCGTTGAGGACGGCAACCAATGTTTCGGACGGACATCATCAATGCCCTCCGAGATGTGGGAAGAGCACAGGACTTCGACAAACACAGATCCAAGTCACTTCTTCAGATGATGGAAATGGGAGTTAAGATGGGCACAACCAGAAATGAGAAACTTAGTGGCCGTGTAAGAAGACCTATCAACCAACATAGAACTGGAGTCGTCAGTCGCTGGACACTGCGGGAACTGCTGAGGAGGGGGATCTGAGCACCTATGTACATGTTCGGAGTGCAATGATGATGACCCGCAAATAACTCAATAAGTCAATTTGTTCTCGAAAGCGTTTAGTCTTTGGTCTGGAGCCTTTGTTGTTTTCCAGCACTCGCACCTGTATGTTAATACTGTAATCACACAGATAATACCATACTTTTGTTACAATCCAATGGCGTTAACATTGAAAGGAAATAAAGTTCAATATTTCTTTGTCAATGTAAACAGAACAAGTATTTAAATAAAATTCATTCTTTATTTTTTCTTCTGCTTGGCGTGTGCTTTGCACCGTTGTTTGTATCTTGCGACCCTGTGCATCCACCTTCAGTACGTTAATTTATTTGTCTTGCATTACTTCATCAACACTAATCGCACACTATACTGCAAAAATCGAGACAAGTGTAACTGCTGTCATCCCCCCCCCCTCTCTCTCTCTCTCTGCGATCAAGACTCAATCAGAGTAGGATTCCAGACTCTCATGAAGGCAGCTACCTGTTTAAGTGAATCGATTGCCCCATATAGTTTCTCTTCCAGGGAGGTGGGCGTGGACCACATTGCTCTTCTCAGGTCTGTATAATTGGTGGCAATCCTGTAGAACATGTTTTGTTGTCATATTGTCCAGTGTACAGTGGCATTGGCTGGTAGTACCTATTTTGAGTTTGTTGAACATGTGGTTTCTCATTCTATTGTGGCCAGGGCATAGGCGAAGTATGATGACTTGATCCCTCCTTGATAGTTGGTGGTATACGTTACTCTCGTTATGCTTTGGGTGTTCTCGTTTCCATTTTTCATGGAACTGACCTTTGATGATGGATTTGGCTTCATCATAACTGAGCGGATGATTCTCTTGTGGTAATCTCCCTCCCTCTTTAGCTAAATTGTCTGCGCGTTCGTTCCCGTGTATATTACAGTGTGATGGTATCCACTGTATGACTTCTCTCTGGAAGTTATTGCATAGTTGGTCCAGGGTTGTTCTCAAGTCATCTAGTTCATTGTTCTTGGGGCTTTTTAGAGCTGATAATACTGACAGTGCATCCAGGAAAGTATTGAGCCCTACCAGGTTACGTTACTCTGTTGACACGGATAGCCAGGTCTCAAGTTCACGACAACCCAGGCAGCTCTTATGGGCGACATCAAGGATCTTTAAAAAAAAAGTGAAAATAATAAGTAAAATATTAAAAATTGCGCTTTATTTCGGCTTGCCCAGGGCGCCAGCAACCATAGGGCCGCCCCTGCAGATGGCAATCAGCTACGGCAATACTATCTCTTTACAGCATTTCCCCATTGCAGGGGTTTGTCGGGGGAACCTATAGGACAGAATAATAACGCCGCTTGTACAGTGCAGTCGCCACGAGATATTGAGGTCTGAGTTTTATTTCACCTCTGATAGGAAAAAAAACAAAACAACAACTTATGACCATACCGAGATTCGAACTCACTTTCCCTGGCCACCACATACTTCACTCAAGCAATACTCACTCCAATTGTGTCTATAATTAACCTACACTCCAATACTCTCAATGTGCTTCGTCCACTCCCTAACCTCAGCTATACCTATCATAAATCGTACAAAGAAGAAGAGGAAAGTATATCACCGGCCGCGACACTCCCCCAAAAAATCATCAACAACTATACTAACCACGATCAAAAAAGTTACTAAAAGTCAAGAAAGTTCCGTATCCAAAAATGAGGTCCCCTAGCTTGATACTTGGTCCGGTCCCACTTCTATTAGTTGTCCTGCCCAAGTGTGTTCTGCCTATCCCCCAGCAACCCCCATCCTAACTATGTTGCTATTGCAAAAGATGGACTACGTGCTCTCTTGAGCGTACAGTACAAATCAAACTACAAATATTGTATTATTATATTCAAACAACAGAAAATGCATCACTCACACATAAAGATAGTCTCATTACGCGATGTAATTAATTAATTATTCACGCTGACTATCACAATGACGTAAGTTCTAAAAATAATTGAGCTAACAAATTAGGTCTTTTTCCACCAATCAGAAAAGGTAGATTTTGCTAGTTATCTATGTATAATTTTATTGGTTGTCTCTCTCTCTCTCTCTCTCTCTCTCCTCTCTCTCTCTCTCTCTCCCTCTCTCTCTCTCTCCCTGCGATCAAGACTCAATCAGAGTAGGATTCCAGACTCTCACATGAAGACAGCTGTCTATTATGTGTGAATTGATCGACCGCACAGACAGAACATCATTATTAGAGTCTGTTAGATCCACTCTGATTTAATACCTGTTAAAACTTTGCACTGTGTTCTGCGCCAGTGGCCCAGTGCATCCGATTTCAGCCAGCATTTTATTCAGGTTTGCTTTCCTTAGTATTTGATTGTCCCAATCTTAGGGGAATAAATAAGGAAACCCCGACTGCAATTTATCAATAAGTAATGACGTTGTGAAAAGTCGCGAATGTCAATTCTATTTTAATAACTGGAAACAATAAACAAACTTGAGTCAGCACGTTAGAGGAAAGTACCCAAAAAAAAAATATATATATATATAAAATAACACAACATCTTTATTTTAGTGTCGTGACTAAAACAGCCGGCACGGACCTCTAACTCAGAATGCCATAACGGCGCCCCACTCGCAACATTTCACAGTAACGATGGAAAAGACAAAAACCCAAAGGCAAGGGACACGTAATAGGTGATGATAATTGATACGCGTAATATTGTGTATTTGTAGAAATGTCATTATCAGCAAATTGTGGAACAAAATCTGTTTTAAATACTGCTCAAATGATGATGTAATCAACAGTAGATGTACGCAGTCATTTTCTTCCTCTTTTGTTTCTTCTCTTCTTCTTCCACTTCTTCCTCTTCTTCTTCTTCTTCCACTTCTTCATCTTACATCATTTGCTTTTCAGTATTAAAGGAAGGTATAATCTGCGGTCTATTGTTCTTCTTTTGGCCTTTGTGGTTTTATGTTCCTAGTGTTTGTTACCTGCGTTCGCCCGATAACTAAAGGAGTACAATATCTTCGTCATCCGCCCTTACGAGGACGTTAATTGGGCGTGTCTGTGTTGTGGTTTGCAGTACAAATGTGATATTGTCGCCTTTCGGCCCGACTTCAACACGACATTTTTGAGTACCGGGTTGTCTTCTCTCTTCGATCTCTACTCGCTTGGCCAGGCCAGACAGGTTAGTCTGTTACTGGAGGCACCATGGAGAGGTGGACCAGGGTCTCGATTGTTCTAGTTCACCGATCCTAACTCAAGCCATCAGCTGTGGGCCGCTTACAACTTTCATCTCTGCTGCTGTGAGGCGTGTCTTAGCCTCCCTAGTCTTTCTAATATTCCATCTTTTTCGTGGTCGACACTTGAGTCTGGTATTCTCGCAACAACGTTTATTAAAGACTCGTTGTGTTGTGCATTGATCTTTCTGAAGTATCACGTGGCCAAACCAATGGATCTGTTAATTCTGGATGTATTCTAGGTCTGGAAATATTCCTAGTTCTTTTTCTTCTCAGTTCTAATCTTTATTTATGATCTTATCTCGCATGGACACGGTAAGAGGAGAAAAATAATGAGTCCCGTCACGCCACGTGCTCACGGATAGGGAGTACGGTGTTAGCGTCCTACTTTTTTAAACAGCCTTTGGCGGGGACTGGTTGGTCTCCAGGCAAACACCGGCCTTGAGACAGAGAGGTTGTGGGTTCAAATCCGGCTACACCGGTTGGGATTTTTATTTATGATTCTCTCTGCGGCAACACACTTGAAACGTCAATTAATCATCGACGGAAAAAATATGAGTACCTCCGAAGTCGAAGTTATCTGCCTGTGCGGCGAGGGACCCCTGTGCACACGGCTGCCAGAGAAAAATGGATTAACACGCAAAATTCAGTTCCTAGTCTCTAGGGACTTCGTGAGAGGCAAAAGCTGGCGAACGAAGGAAAAAAGAACAGACCTTCGGCAAATTATTTTTTTGGATGCAGCTCTGTGTTTCTTAGCCAGTAAAATCTGGTGCCTATTGAAGGCTGGATAACCCAGAAGATCTTGTACTTAGAAGTCAAGGGTGCCAACTACTCAGCTGTCGCGGCTCCCTGGTGTGTACAATGATTGCTAGTAGATAATGAGGTTTCGTAGATCATCATCATCATCATTATTGATTGCCGTCTCCCCATCGAAGGTTGGCTACCATGGATCGCCATTCCACTCTGTCTCTTGCTTTGATGGTGCAGATTGTCATAGTTTGACTTGTTCATCTTTTGATGTTACTCGTCCATATTAATCTTGGTCTGCCTCTGCCACTTTTACCTTGTATTTTCCATTCCAATATCACTTTTATTAGGCTGTTGTGTCTTTTAACATGCCCCCAAAAATGTCATTTGTCTTGTTCTAATTGTGTTTAGTAGTTCTCTTTTCATTTTTAGTTGATTTAAAACTTCATCGGTTGTTTTCTTTTATTTCCATCCAATTCTACCTGTTCTTCTATATTCTTCGTAGATCATGGATCCAAAAAGGTATTCAGGAATAATCACAATAAGTGCCAGAGGGCGTTGGAGGATGAAAGGTCAAGGAGAAACAGGTGAAGGCAACATGCGGAGTACATTACAAGCAGAGATGAAGAATGCATCAGATTTGGAGCACTCTGCGATGGGTTGTCGTGGGCAACACGAAGTGTAGTAAACTGTTGCTGCCATACAAGGTGTAGTACTAGTGGGACAAAGAGGTACAACGAAGATAATGACGCTGGGTGGAACATCCACCGCGGAAGTCAACTGAGAGTATTACACAATAGGCCTGTTTTTGCAATCCCCAGGAAAAAGACAAAGAGGAAGGCCAACATATTCTTGGAGAAGACAGGTGGAAGCAGAGATGAAGAGGATGGAGAAGACATGCCACGATCTTAAAGGAATGCCGAGAAGAAGAAGTAGAAGAAGAAGAAGTAGAAGGAGAAGTAGAAGAAGAAAAGTAGAAGAAGAGAAGTAGAACAAGAAGAGAAAGTAGAAGAAGCAGAAGAAGAAGTAGAAGAAATAGAAGAAGTAGAAGAAGAAGAAGAAGTAGAACAAGAAGAGAAAGTAGAAGAAGCAGAAGAAGTAGAAGAAGTAGAAGAAGTAGAAGAAGAAGAAGAAGTAGAAGAAGAAGAAGAAGTAGAACAAGAAGAGAAAGTAGAAGAAGCAGAAGAAGAAGAAGAAGTAGAACAAGAAGAGAGAAAGTAGAAGAAGCAGAAGAAGTAGAAGAAGTAGAAGAAGTAAAGAAGAAGAAGAAGAAGTAGAAGAAGTAGAAGTAGAAGAAGAAGAAGAAGAAGTAGAACAAGAAGAAGAAGAAGAAGAAGTAGAACAAGAAGAAGAAGAAGAAGTAGAACAAGAAGAGAAAGTAGAAGAAGCAGAAGAAGTAGAAGAAGTAGAAGAAGTAGAAGAAGAAGAAGAAGTAGAAGAAGAGGAAGAAGTAGAAGAAGAAGAAGAAGAAGTAGAAGAAGTAGAAGTAGAAGAAGAAGAAGAAGAAGTAGTAGAACAAGAAGAAGAAGAAGAAGAAGAAGTAGAACAAGAAGAAGAAGAAGAAGTAGAACAAGAAGAAGAAGAAGAAGAAGTAGAACAAGAAGAAGAGAAGAAGAAGTAGAAACAAGAAGAAGAAGAAGAAGTAGAACAAGAAGAAGAAGAAGAAGTAGAACAAGAAGAAGAAGAAGAAGTAGAACAAGAAGAAGAAGAAGAAGTAGAACAAGAAGAAGAAGAAGTAGAAGAAGTAGAACAAAAGAAGAAGAAGTAGAACAAGAAGAAGAAGAAGAAGAAGTAGAACAAGAAGAAGAAGAAGTAGAACAAGAAGAAGAAGAAGTATAACAAGAAGAGGAATAAGAAGAAGAAGTAGAACAAGAAGAAGAAGAAGAAGAAGAAGAAGAACAAGAACAAGAAGAAGAAAAGATTAGGTTTCACAGGGCATACCGGACACTGACCGCTCTATCCATGTATGACGTCAGAATACAAAACAGTGTACTTATCGTTGTGACGGTCAAAGATACTAGCAGCAGTGGAAGAAGAAACACGTATATGACCAGATTCGATTTGATTATGGTTTCTGACTTACTTATAAAATTGGTAACGGAAATTTTTTTCCTAAGAAAGAAAAACTGCACTGGCGTGATGCTGTCCATGTAGCTTAAATTGTGCCGACAATTAAAGAAATGAAAGGCACAAAAACCATTTTTGTACATCACACACACAAGACATCGCATACATACACCACACATACAAAATCACACACATCATATACACACACACATATACCACACACATACACCACACACACATACACACACACCACCCACACACATACACACCGCATACAACACATCACATACACACAAGACACACACACACCACACACATCACACACACACCTCGATCACACATACATCACAAACACCCTGCATACACCCACACACACACCACACACACACACACGCACACTCCACATAGACCACACTCACACACATCACATGCACATGTATCTTTTTTCTTCTTCTCCTTTTATCTAGCTGCTGAGCCTTTAAACGTCGCAGAGAAAGGAAGATCACTACTTGTTGTCAGTCTACTATAGTGTCTCTACATATTTCCTTGCTTGTTGTTTTGATTCTCCCATTTCATAAATGGAACGTCCTTCTTTGGCGTATCTGGTTGCTGTTACGAAGGAAATGTCCTCGTCTTTCCGTATGTCATTCATTCCATCTATCCCTCTTACCCTCTGTTTGGATGTTCTTAGAATGTTCATGATGACATATGGCCTTGTTCCATTCTCAGTGCCCATGACATTTCATTTGCAGTCCGTATATATAGTAAAATATATTATGCAACAAATCTATGTCAATAAAAATGAGAAAGAGAGTTCATCAGTGCTATATAGAACCAATTCTGACCTATGGAAGCGAATCATGGACAGTGGGACAAACAAATGAAAAGACGATTATAGTCTAGAGAAATGGGATTTCTCAGAAGAATGTTGAAAGTTCCCTGGACAGCTAAAAAGACCAATGAGGAAGTTCTCAAAGAGGCCAACACCAAAAGGGAGCTCTTAAAAAACATCAGAAAGAAGCAATCAACATTTTTCGGGCACATCACGAGAAGGGAAAGTTGGAATACTTGGCTACAACTGGCAAAATAAAAGGAAAGAGATATCGTGGGCGAAAAGAGAGGAAATACTGGATAGCTTGGTGTCATGGCATGGAAACAGTCAACAACAGAACTGATACGATGCACTGTAGATAGAAGATTGTGGAGGGACATGATCACCTACGCCAACCGGTATGGCACATGATGGTGATGATGATATATAGTAATGACGTTGTGAAAGGTCGCGATCGTCATTTCTATTAAAAACAGGCCAGAGCAAAGAGAGAGCTAATTTCCAAAACTAGGAAGAAACAATCAACATTTTTGGACATGTAATGAGAAGGTAACAGCTGAATTATATTGTGACAAATGGAAAATAGAGGGACAAAGAGATAGAGGGAAGCAAAGAGAAAAATTCCAGACAGGTTAAGAGAAAGGCTATGCAGAAGGTCGACAACGGAAATGATAAATAACTGCCGAGATCGAAAGTTGAGGAGAGACATGATCACCCACGCCAGCACGTACGGTACTTGATGATGATGATATATACTCCAGACATGGTTTAATTCTTACATACTTTTTTTTAGAAGCCTTAAATTACAAATGAAATGAGCTAAATGAGCATACATGTCCTGTGCTACCAGGCGAATCAGATACCCTTCATAGTTCTATATACCGTGTTCTTTGTGATGATAACAAAGGTTAATATTTAAATGAGTAGCACATGTTATCGGCATTGACAAATAGGAAAGTTGCAAGAAGCAAAGTCTTTAACTTACACTCTGTTAACTCTTCTGACCCGGATCAACGTCCATGCGGCCTTTTCAGTGGCATGTCCAAATATTATTATAATAAAATAACCAAAAGGTTTTTAGGCTTTATTGTATAAAAAAAAAAACACACCTGGTTTAAACAGCACATATACGACATGGCAAAGTCCAGACAGAAAAGTACACAATCAAATCGATTTTATACTGGTACAGAGAAAGATTCAGGAATGGGCTAACATCTGTTAAAACATGGTCAGGAGCAGACTGCATTAGTGACCTTGTACCAGTAGTTGGAAAGATGAGAAAACTACCGAAGACACAGAAATGTCAAAAATTAGTACCAGTTATAAAAAAAAGTAAAGTGCCCCCCGTCACGCCACGTGGCGTAAAGGGAATATGGTGTTATTGACCATAAATGTTACAGACCTTCAGCACATGATTTTTGGGGTAATGTGGTCGGTGTTACGCCCATGCGGATTTACTTTCCCAGAAAAAAAATCCGGTACCCATTAAAGGCTGGGTGAACCGGAGCGTCTATTGAGATCGAACCTCTTGTCCTTTGTAGTCCAGTTCACTAACCACTGAGCTAACGTGGCTCCCTTTTATTGTGTAAGGCAAGATTAAACAAACCAACTTTCGGGTGTAAGAGATCTTAAACAGGCGACAAACAAAATAAAAATGTGAGAATTCTCTTTGAAAGCGATGACAAAGACAAGTAGGGGGGCACAAATAAGAGCAATTAAAAACAAAAATAATAAATCGTGTGTATTCTATCCATATATCCGGAGCCATTGGAGTCAGGATCCCACCCCCCCCCCCCCTTCCTCCCCCAATCTGCCCTACCACTTACAACACATCATTCTAAAAAAAAAAAACGCGTCAGTAAATTATGTGACAATTTTGCCCTCCGTACACGCCCTATTCGACAGTACAGGTGACGATTCCAAATGACTTCCACTGAAAAGAGATTTTTTTGCGCAGTCAGTCCCTCATTCCAGATGCTTGAAACAAATTTTTTGGAGATGAACACAACAAATTTTGTTGGAGATGAACACAACAAATTTTGTTGGAGATGAACACAACAAATTTTGTTGGAGATGAACACAACACATTTGTTGGAGATGAACACAACAAATTTTGTTGGAGATGAACACAACAAATTTTGTCGGAGATGACCACAACAAATTTGTCGGAGATGAACACAACAAATTTTGTCGGAGATGAACACAACAAATTTTGTTGGAGATGAACACAACAAATTTTGTTGGAGATGAACACAACAAATTTTGTTGGAGATGAACACAACAAATTTTGTTGGAGATGAACACAAACAATTTGTCGGAGATGAACACAACAAATTTTGTCGGAGATGAACACAACAAATTTTGTCGGAGATGAACACAACAAATTTTGTCGGAGATGAACACAACAAATTTTTGTCGGAGATGAACACAACAAATTTTGTTGGAGATGAACACAACAAATTTTGTCGGAGATGAACACAACAAATTTTGTTGGAGATGAACACAACAAATTTTGTTGGAGATGAACACAACAAATTTTGTCGGAGATGAACACAACAAATTTTGTTGGAGATGAACACAACAAATTTGTTGGAGATGAACACAACAAATTTTGTTGGAGATGAACACAACAAATTATCGATTCGGCCAACTGCTGATACGACGAACGTTTATATTTCATCTCTCCTTCCCCCTCTCCCCAAATATAACAAAAATATATCACGTGACTATAAGAAAATAAAGTAAAAAAAAAATTCAGGTCTGGGGAAAGCGACCATCAGCCCCTCCCCCTCCCCCCTTTCCACGCTTAATACACGCTGATATAGACATAATTTTCGTGTCTTTGTCAATATCATTATGTCCGGTTGACAGTAATTGCATGTATCCTCTATTTAAAAAAAAAAAAATTGTATTGTCATTTTCATATTGCGCAACATTTTGTTTTGATTTGATTTGCATTTTCGCAACTTTTAACTGGCAACATAACATACACAGACATTTTAACTTGAACATTTTCAAGTCAGACATTTATGTCGAAAACAAGACAATTATTCCGGAATTAATGAGTTAATTTTCACACAGGTGTCACTGTGGGTTCATGAAATCACAGGCAGTTCAAGAACTGGTTTCACATTTAACAAAAAATGTTATCTGTGATGACCTTTACACTGTGCTGACTGACAATCCAAACATTAGATTGAAACGTTGAAACTATTCACATGGAGGGCTAATAGAGTCGAGCCAGACAGGTATATTTTCAAAAGTGGAGACGGATCTGTACGTAGGCAATGGGTAGAATCATTGCAGAAGTCAAAAATACGTAAGGCCACCTTTGTCTACGTCCCAGTACATGCTGGAGTGCGGGAAATGAAAGGGCGGACAGGTTGGCTAGCTGCGCTATTGTTGAGGACGGTCAACCATGGATCGGGCGGACATCATCAATGCCCTCCGGGAAGTGGGAAGGACACAGGACTTCGACAATCATGAGTCCACGTCACTCCTTCGGATGAAAGAGATGGGAGTTAAGATGGGCACAGCCAGAAACGAGAAACTTAGTGGGCGTGTAGGAAGACTTATCAACAAACACAGAACTATAGAGTCGTCAGTCGCTGGACACTGGAGACTTACTGAGGAGGGGATCTGAGTACTTATGGACATGTTCGTAGTGCAATGATGATGACCCGCTAATAACTCAATAACAGGTATTTTTTTAGTAACTTTCATTGCGGGGCTGGTGTAGAGGTAAGGCCTGCTCAGGAAGGTCCGGAGTTCGAATCGCACAACAGGCATTGGAATTTGTTCACTTCGAATCCGTGGTCTCCTCGCGTGTTACTCAAGCCTTGTTTCTGGATAGTGAGATCCGATATCTATCCTCTCGTATAGCGGCGAAAAAACAGGAGGTCCCGTGTTCACTATGTGCATACCTTGTAAAGAACCATTACAAAAAAAAAAAAAAAAAAAAACAAAAAAACAAACAAATTAAAGTAAAGAGCCCACGTCGCGCCAAGTGTCGTATAGGGAATATGGTATTAGTGACCATAAATTTTACAGACCTTCAGCACATGATTTTTGGGATAATGTAGTCGGTATTATGCCCATGCCGCATTTTTTGTTCCCAGAAAAAAAAAATCCGTACCCATTAAAGGCTGGGTGAACCCGGAAGCCGTCGGTTGGAATTGAACCCTACCTCTTGTCCTTTGTAGTCCAGTTCACTAACTACTGGGCTATATAGCAGCTCAAAGAACTATTATAGTTATTCGAAGGCCCCGGTATCACAGCAAATGAATGGAAATCCATTGCCGCTCAACCGCTCGTGTCAGTGGAATCATCCGAATTAAAACTCATCTCATCGAATATCCAAACTAAGAAAGGCAGCTGCAGTCCACCTTCATAGCCGCTATAGCACACGCCAAAAGACATAAGACCAAGCGGCGCCGAAACGTGAACGCAGCTGAATTGACCTTCGTCGTACGATATGATCTTTCATCGTAAGCAATCTGAATATAGAAACACCATCCAAACGAAAAGCACAGCTCGCGGTGTGCACAGAGCACTAAACTCAGTAGCTCCGGCAGCAAGTCGAACTTGGAATATAAGGAAACTGCAATTACAATATAGGAACACTTTTCAGACAGTGCCTGAAGCGCAATATTGACCGAAAGTCCATTAGGAACCTTGAAAGTTAAAAATAGAAATATAATATCAAGTACGGTCGCTGCCCGGAAGCCGCGATAGCTCAATGGTTAGTGACTGGACTATAAAGGACAAGAGGTCGGGCTCGATCCTTATCGACGGCTTTAGAGTTCACCCAGCCTTAAATGGGTACGGATTTTTCTGGGAAAATAAAGCGGCACGGGCGTAATACCGACCACATTACCCCAAAAATCATGTGCTGAAGGTCTGTAAAAAATTATGGTCACTAACACCATATTCCCTATGCACAACACTTGGCGTGACGGAGGCTCTTTACTTTTTTAATTGTATGGCCGCTGCCTGGGTCAAAAAATGGTTAAGCAAATGTACCCACCTGAAAGACGGAGGTGTCGGGCCTAAAGTTAATTCGAGTATGGCGTAAACTAGCGACAGAATGCATCGAGGCTTATTTAGAGAGCGTGAGCGCTAAATAGAAGAGACTTTCAGTTAGAGAAGGGAGAGGGTGGGTGGTGGAAAGGAAAGAATCGAAATCAGGATAAATTTTAAATAAATATCACTCTCTTTCTTTCATTCTCTTTCTCCTTGTCTCTTCTTTAACAACGGCTACTTTCTTCAAACTCTGTTACTTTTCAGCGTCTAGGAAAAAGAGGGTACTACCGCCATGCTTGAATTATAGTCAATAGAATTATATTATAGATAATAGAATTATAGTCAGAAGAATTTTATTATAGATAATAGAATTATAGTTAATAGAATTTTATTATAGATAATAGAATTATAGTTAATAGAATTATATTATAGGTAATAGAATTATAGTTAATAGAATTATATTATAGGTAATAGAATTATAGTCAACAGAATTATATTATCCTCATCATCATCATCAAGTACCGGGCCTACTGGCGTAGGCGATCATGTCTCTCCACAACTTTCGATCTCGGCAGCTATTTATTTTGCTTACAGTAGCTTGATGACGATCGGTATCACCTGTAGCACATGATGTCCCCTACCTAACGAGAGTTTTCCATTGAAATCCCCCTTAACGTTATCGTCGTTGTTTCTGTTGTTGTGGCGATTCTTGATTGTACAAAGAAGTTACGACGGTGGTTTTCTGTTGCCTTCCGTCGGATTGTTTACGGTAATTATATTATAGATAATAAAATTGTAGGCAATAGATTTATATTATAGATAATAGAACTATAGACAATAGATTTATATTATAGATAGTATATTTTGAAGACAATAGATTTATATTATAGATAATAGAACTATAGACAATAGATTTATATTATAGATAGTATATTTTGAAGACAATAGATTTATATTATAGATAATAGAACTATAGACAATAGATTTATATTATAGATAGTATATTTTGAAGACAATAGATTTATATTATAGATAATATAATTATAGACAATAGATTTATATTATAGATAATGCAATTGTAGATAATTGAATTGTAGATAATTAACTATAGATACTAGATTTTTGTTATAGATAGATAAGAATAATTGTAGACAGTAGAATTATATTTTAGATAATATAACCATAGACAATAGATTTATATTATAGATAATAATTGTAGATAATAGAATTGTAGGTAATATAGCTATAGACAATAAAGTCATAGATAGAGAATACATCAAAACTCGATGATTGAAATAAAATAAGAGCACCCCTGAAGCCGAAAGATATCTGCCTGTATGACGAGGGGCACCTGAGCACATCGCGGTCTATGTGAATTATAGTAAAAAGTGACTTTCATTCAAAATGTAGTCCCTCGCGGCTCGGGACTTTGCTGAAGATAAAATGCTGGATGCAAAGATACAGCAACAAACCAACATTAATGAGAATTATAACCAAGACAACTATATTCTATAGAATAATATAGACATAACAGGATAGTCTAGACAATGACAGTTAAAGAATTACAGAGGACGGAATTAGAATTAAGAGAGTACAAGTGGTTGCTGATTCGTTTCCACAACATACAACGTCAGCCGTCGACAGACTTAAAAACGTGCATATAAGTAGATCATTAACAATATTATAAATAGATCTAACGTCAGCGCACTTATATCAAAGTCTTCCTAAGGGTGGAGTCGCAATTATTTTCACTCATCTACATATAGCCCTCGCTATATTCTCGATTCGCGATCTCTTGTTTTCACTAAATAAATTATTAGCTTTGGGGATTATTGAAATGGGTGGAGTCACTTACACACTGACAGCGAAAGAAAACTCGAGGCAGAAACGAGGGCTGAAACAACTTTAATCTTGACAACGTGATTAAAGCGTGTGGTCTGTGGCTTGCGGAATGTAATAACTCGTGTGTTTCGTTGACTGGGTGTGGTTGTGTCTTCTTAATATAGATCCTACTAAATGAAGTGTTTATTTTTATTTATTTAAAAATAGTGGTATTATTCTACATCTGCTTATAAGGACATAGATATATTTACTTATAAGTATAGTGCTACTCTTCTTCTTCTTCTTCTACCCTTCAGCTCCCTGTGGAGCTGGGGTCTTCAACAAACACTTTTCAAGTCGTTCTGTTTCTTGCCATTCTTTTAAGATCATTCCATATCTTCCCTATCATCTTCATCTCTGCTTCTATCTGTCTTCTCCAAGAATTCATTAGTCTTCCTCTTTGCCTTTTCCCCTGGGGATTCCAAAAAAAGGGCCTGTTGTGTAATACTCTCAGTTGGCTTCCGCAGTGTGTGTCCTATCCAGCGCCATCGTCTTCGCTGTATTTCTTTATCCACTGGTATTTGACTGGTACATTTCCATAATTCTATGTTAGTGATTGTGTCCTGCTATCTCCATCCTTTTATTGTGCGTAAGCATCCATTAATGAAGGTCTGTATAGTACTACTGCTGCATCTAATTATAACGGCAGTGCTTCATTTACTTATACCCACAGTACTACTGGCCCGTCTACTTAAAATGGTAGTTAGGTAGGGCGATTGTTATATCTACTTATAACCATTGTACTATTGCCACTTCTGCTAATAGCCACAGTACTGCAGCTATATCTACTTATAACCAAAGTACTGCTGTCACATCATAGCCATAGTACTGCTGCTACTTCTGGTAATAACCATAGTACAGTTGCCATATCTACATATAACCATGGTACTGTTGCCATATCTATTTGTAACAATGGTACTGTTGGCATATCTATTTGTAACCATAGTACTGTTGCCACATCTACATATAACCATGGTACTGTTGCCACATCTACATATAACCATGGTACTGTTGCCACATCTACATATAACCATAGTACCGTTGCCACATCTACATATAACCATAGTACTGTTGCCATATCTACTTGTAACCATAGTACTGTTGCCACATCTACTTATAAACATAGCACTGTTGCCACATCTACTTGTAACCATAGTACTGTTGCCACATCAATTTGTAACCATAGTACTGTTGCCATATCTATTTGTAACCATGGTACTGTTGCCATATCTATTTGTAACCATAGTACTGTTGCCATATCTATTTGTAACCATAGTACTGTTGCCATATCTATTTGTAACAATGGTACTGTTGCCATATCTACTTGTAACCATAGTACTGTTGCCATATCTATTTGTAACCATGGTACTGTTGCCATATCTATTTGTAACAATGGTACTGTTGGCATATCTATGTGTAACCATAGTAATGTTGCTCCATCTACTTGTAACCACAGTACTGTTGTCACATCTATGTGTAACCATAGTAATGTTGCCCCATCTACTTGTAACCACAGTACTGTTGTCACATCTACTTGTAACCATAGTACTATTGCCACATCTACTTGTAACCACAGTACTGTTGTCACATCTACTTGTAACCACAGTACTGTTGCCTCATCTACTTGTAACAACATTACTGTTGTCACATCTACTTGTAACCATAGTACTATTGCCACATCTACTTGTAACCACAGTACTGTTGTCACATCTACTTGTAACCACAGTACTGTTGTCACATCTACTTGTGACCACAGTACTGTTGTCACATCTACTTGTAACAACATTACTGTTGTCACATCTACTTGTAACCACAGTACTGTTGTCACATCTACTTGTAACCATAGTACTATTGCCACATCTACTTGTAACCACAGTACTGTTGTCACATCTACTTGTAACCACAGTACTGTTGTCACATCTACTTGTAACCATAGTACTGTTGTCACATCTACTTGTAACCATAGTAATGTTGTCACATCTACTTGTAACCACAGTACTGTTGTCACATCTACTTGTAACCATAGTACTGTTGTCACATCTACTTGTAACCACAGTACTGTTGCCACATCTACTTGTAACCACAGCACTGTTGTCACATCTACTTGTAACCACAGTACTGTTGCCTCATCTACTTGTAACCACAGTATTGTTGTCACATCTACTTGTAACCATAGTAATGTTGTCACATCTACTTGTAACCACAGTACTGTTGTCACATCTACTTGTAACCATAGTAATGTTGTCACATCTACTTGTAACCATAGTACTATTGCCACATCTACTTGTAACCATAGTACTGTTGTCACATCTACTTGTAACCACAGTACTGTTGTCACATCTACTTGTAACCATAGTACTGTTGTCACATCTACTTGTAACCATAGTACTGTTGTCACATCTACTTGTAACCACAGTACTGTTGTCACATCTACTTGTAACCACAGTACTGTTGTCACATCTACTTGTAAC
This sequence comes from Megaustenia siamemsis, assembly GCA_032433765.1. Taxonomy (NCBI): domain Eukaryota; kingdom Metazoa; phylum Mollusca; class Gastropoda; order Stylommatophora; family Ariophantidae; genus Megaustenia; species Megaustenia siamemsis. Next base: position 26,353,624 of record JAVIAB010000059.1, read on the forward strand.
CATAGTACTGTTGTCACATCTACTTGTAACCACAGTACTGTTGTCACATCTACTTGTAACCATAGTACTATTGCCACATCTACTTGTAACCATAGTACTGTTGTCACATCTACTTGTAACCACAGTACTGTTGTCACACCTACTTGTAACCACAGTACTATTGTCACATCTACTTGTAACCACAGTACTGTTGTCACATCTACTTGTAACCATAGTACTATTGCGACATCTACTTGTAACCACAGCACTGTTGTCACATCTACTTGTAACCACAGTACTGTTGTCACATCTACTTGTAACCACAGTACTGTTGTCACATCTACTTGTAACCATAGTAATGTTGTCACATCTACTTGTAACCACAGTACTGTTGTCACATCTACTTGTAACCATAGAACTGCTGGTATATCTACCCATAACCAATAGTACTATTTCTACATCTGCCTACAATGATAGCGCGAATACCATAACTACTGAAAACAATATATACTACTGATGCAACTACATCTCTTTAATATGATGGTGCCAATTCTACAGCTAATTAAAGTGACAATTATACGACATATACGTAAAATAATGTTGTTTCTGCTACAACTGTTGCTGAAAATGGTTACTCGCTACAGTTGGTAACATCAATATTGCTTCTGCTAAATATAGACAGCAAACAAAGCAGGTGGAAGAATGTGAACAACCTAGGAAGTCTAGTGACAAACGATATTTCACAAAAGGGAAGAACTAGACTTGACAGCCACTAAAGCTTGTCAAATCATTGGACTGACGTCACCATTGCAGTCCAACAAGGAAACAAATCAACAAGAAAGAAAAAAAAACTGTACAAAAGAATCATAATCCCAACGTTGTGCTATCAATACCAGTCTTGTGCTCTAGACTATACAAAACAATCATAATCCCAACGTTGTGCTATCAATACCAGTCATGTGCTCTAGACTATACAAAACAATCTTAATCCCAACGTTGTGCTATCAATACCAGTCCTGTGCTCTAGACTATACAAAACAATCTTAATCCCAACGTTGTACTACCAATGCCAGTCCTGTGCTCTAGACTATACAAAACAATCTTAATCCCAACGTTGTGCTATCAATACCCTTCCTGTGCTCTAGACTATACAAAACAATCTTAATCCCAACGTTGTACTACCAATGCCAGTCCTGTGCTCTAGACTATACAAAACAATCTTAATCCCAACGTTGTACTACCAATGCCAGTCCTGTGCTCTAGACTATACAAAACAATCTTAATCCCAACGTTGTGCTATCAATACCAGTCCTGTGCTCTAGACTATACAAAACAATCTTAATCCCAACGTTGTACTACCAATGCCAGTCCTGTGCTCTAGACTATACAAAACAATCTTAATCCCAACGTTGTACTACCAATGCCAGTCCTGTGCTCTAGACTATACAAAACAATCTTAATCCCAACGTTGTGCTATCAATACCAGATCTGGACGTTAGGTTCAATAACACTAAGTAAGAAAAAATGACAATTGCCTAGATTCAGTGTGTTAGACGCATGGAAGGAAACAGCGTTAGAGATAAGATAGGTCAAGATAAACTTTAAAAAAATGATAGGAATAATTCACGCCATTAAAATACATGAAGAAAAAACATATAAAATAGTCTGGCTATGTGACAATGCAAAAATATCAGGATACGATATAACGAAACTTCAATAATAGTTGAGAGAGCACTATACCCACGGATCGACAGTGGCAAAGATGAAGTGATGACATATAAGAAACAGTGGGGAAAATAATTACAGGAAATGACAACAATAGAGCAGGGACTGGAAACCAAATCTGCTTTTGGCACCGAAAGTCAAATTAAGAAGAAAAGAAAACGAGATGTTACTTTTAGTGTAACTAATTCTAAATCTGCATTTTCTTTTAATTATCAGTTTTGTTAGAGTTAGGGTAGAAAAGGAGAGAGAGATAGAGAGAAGAGATGGAGATAGAGTGAGAGAGAAGTGAGATGGAGAGAGAAGAAAGAGAGATTGAGAGATAGAAGAGAGAGATAGAGTGAGAAGAGTTGGAGAGAAAAAAAGAGGGATTGAGAGATATAAGAAAGAGTTAGGGAAAGAGAAGAGATGGAGAGAGAAGAAAGAGAGATTGAGAAATAGAAGAGAGAGATAGAGTGAGAAGAGATGGAGAGAGCGAGAAGAGAGATGGAGAGAGAAGAAAGAGAGATTGAGAAATAGAAGAGAGAGATAGAGTGAGAAGAGATGGAGAGAGCGAGAAGAGAGATGGAACGAGAAATAAGAGATTGAGAGATAGAAGAGAGGTAGAGGGAGGGAGAGAGAGAAGAGAGATGGAGAGAGAAAGAGGTAGGAAGAGAGATAAAAGAACGATGGAGAGAGATAGAGAGAGAAAAGAGAGATGGAGAGAGAGAAAGAGGGAGGTAGAGAACCGTTATGATGATGACTTGAATGTCATGGGTTGATGTGAGCTGAGCGTAAGTTGATACAAGATGGTGAAGTGGTGGCCAAGAATTGATCTCCTGAATTCCTGAATTCTGCCCTAGCAGATGAACCTTGTCCGGACTAGAGGTACTACATTACCAGGTCTTCTACATCAAGAGACCCTCACAAATGCGGAAGCACGGCGATTACGGCCCCTGTTGAGCTCTGTTTCGACGGAGCTTGTTCCGGGGAGATCAACTCGGAGGTCGGGCGAGGGCTTAAGTTAACTGCTGAGCCTGCGGTGACGACCCAAGTCTGCGGTGACGACCCAAGTCCGCGTGGCTTGCTCTCCCCAAAAGCTGATAGAAAGGAAGAAAGATGATAGGAAACAGGAGTGAAAGAACAAATGAGTTCGTGTTCTGTATTTTCTCAATATCATTATATCTATTTTATACTATCGTAGTGTACTTATCAATAGTGACACTGTGACCTTCCAGGCATGTCGTAAGAGGCGACTAAGGAGGTTGATCGATGGTTTTACAAGCAGTCATTGTAAAAAGTATTGTTATGGAAATAGCGCCATATATTTTAGAGCAGTGATCTCTGCAATATGTGCCTCTTTGGCACTCAAGGTTTCTGTTTTTGAGATTATGGTTCTGCCCTATATGCCGTCTTCGGCTCGAAAGGACAATAGATAGATAGTGTACTTATCACTCATCTGCCCGTATGTTCTAAGCATAACTAGTACTAGGGAACCGCGACAGCTCAGTGGTTAGTGAACTGAACTACAAAGGACAATAGATAGGGTTCGATCCAAACCGATGGCTTCCGGTTCACCCAGCCTTTAATGGGTACCGAATTTTTTTTCTGGGAAAGTAAAGTGGTACGGGCGTAATACCGACCACATTACCCCAAAAAATATGTGTCGAAGGTCTGTAAAATGTATGGTCACTAACAACAAATTCCCTATACGCCACTTGGCGACACGGGGGCTCGTTACTTTTTTGTTAAATAACTAATACTAATTTCTTGAGATTTCTGTGTCTTCCGTAGTTTTCTCATATTTCCAACTACTGGTACTAGGTGACTATTGCAGTCTACTCCTGGCCTTGTTTTAACATATGTTAGCCCATTCCTGAATCTTCCATGTACTGTACTGTAAAATCGATTTCATTGTGTACTTTTATGTCTGGACTTTACCACTTCCATAGTCTACTACTAGTGTGTTGTTTGAACCAGGTGTTACCTATCATCATTTCATGTGTCTTTGATCAATCCCTTTGTCATTCATCTCTCCAAGGCCATGTCCCCCCTGGTCACATTTTGTACTTTAGCTGTTCCTACCTTTGCATTGAAATCCCCTAATATAAAAGTTATTTCTTGGATTTACACTGTTCCATGGTCATCTCAAGCCAGTTGTAACAAGTGAATGAGTTAGAGAAGATAATAAGATGAAGGAACACTGTGAAGCAAATAATGAGATATAAATACAGTGCTAGTGGATAACAAATAAATAGAAATTAAAGTGCTCGAAATTAGTCATCAATAGTTAATTGTTTACTAGGTACAGTTTACCGCATTCCTGCTAGAAAGTGTTTACCAACTGACCTGGACAAGGTCACCGTCAATAACCGGCACGTAGAACTAAGAACGTAGATCTTCTACACCCGCCTAGTTTGTCCCGGATACAGGTCAGTGACCAGGAGGTGCGTGGCTGTCTTGCTATAAATAGATTCACGCTACGCAAGGTTCTTTTTTCACAACCTTCAACCTTTGACCCGTCTCACCCATATGCTGCCGGTGTAAGGAGAAAATGTTTACCAGGATATACGTACATAATTGCACTGTGCTGAGTGCAGAACGGTTTCGCATCCTGTCGTAAAAACAGTGTAATGTATATCTTTATTATCACATGATTATGACACAGCTCTATGTAATACCTTTGCCGTTGAACAAGGAAGGGGAAACGTATCAATTCAGAGGAAGAGGTATGTTTACAGCACTCGGAAAAATTGACAAATAATTAAAAATAATCAACAACAGAAAAAAAATATGGACCAAAGCAGGATCGAACCCGTACTCAGTGGCACAGCACCTTGCCACGAAAAGCCAAACGCTAGGGAGGGAACACTGCCACTCTTCTAACTAAAAAATTAGCTTCGTAGGCAATGTCTTTCGCGGAGGTGTTCTCATGACTATAGCATAAGGCCGCGATCACAGCTCGGAAATACATAGTGTATCTGTATATTTTCCTGTTAAGGAGAAACGTGTCCATTAAATGTTGATATATAAGTTTATCAACATCTTGTGCCGTCTGACTACTAATGAGCGCCTTTTCACTGTCTCTTGCTAAGATAGTGCATGTCAGAGTTTCTCCAGTTCATTTCTTGATGTTGCAAGTCAACTGTAGTCTTTGTCTACCTCTGCCTCATTTACCTTGTATTCTTTTCAGTTCAAAGTGACTCCGTGAAGGCTAGTGTGTCTCTTTATGTGTCCTAACAAAATTCCTTATCTTGTCTGAATTGTGTTAAATATGGTCCATTATAGCCATTAGGTCATAACATAACTAATCTAAGGTATGCTGATGATACAGTCTTATTCGTTAAGAGTGACAATAAGTTTCAAGAAATATTAGACATTATAGCGACAGAAAATAAAACCAGAAATAAGTGAGGAACAATGTGGATTTGTGGATGCAAATGGCAGAATAATGCAATATACATCTCAAAAACATTGATAGAAAGAACTATGGAGGCAAAGAAAGATCTATGTATGTGCTTTATAGACTATACAAAAGCATTTGACAAAGTAAAGCATGTGGAAATAATCAATATGCTGGAGAAATTAAACATTGATGATCTGCGAATCATAAAAAAACATGTACTGGCAACAAACAGTAGCTATACGAATTAGTAACCAAACAGGGCAATTACAATATATAAAACAAGGAGTCAGAAAAAGTTCTGTCGTCGGATTTATTTTCACTTTACAGCGAACATATTATGAGATCAATAGTAAATATAAAAGGAATTGGAGTCAACGGCCAACAACATAAATAATTTGCGATATGCGGATGATAGTCTTAATAGCAGAGACAGAGAATGAACTACAAGAAATGACATACATAATAGTAAAAGAAAGCAACAAGAAAGGTCTCAGTCTGAATATTAAGAAAGCAGAAGTAATGGTTATATCGAAGAAACAATCATAATCATGCAGCATAAAAATAAACAAGACAAATTTGAAACAAGTGCAACAATGGCACAATAATAACGTCGAATGGAAGATGCACCACGGATATAGAAAGCAGAATAGCTCAGGCCAAAATTGCATTTCAGAAAATGAAAAATATCTTATGCAACAAATCTATATTAATAGAAGCGAGAAAGAGATTTCATCGGTGTTATATATAACCAATTCTGACCTATGGAAGCGAATCATGGACAGTAGACAAACAAATTAAAAGACGATTAGAGGCTACAGAGATGAGATTTCTCAGAAGAATGTTGTAAGTACCCTGGACAGATAAAAAGACCAATGAGGAAGTTCTCAAAGAGGCCAACACACAAAGGGAGCTCATAAAAAAACATCAGAAAGAAACAATCAACATTTTTTTGGCACATCATGAGAAGAGGAAAGCTGGGATACTTGGTTATAACTGGCCAAATGAAAGGAAAGAGAGATCGCGGACGACAAAAGGAGAAAATACCTGATAGCTTGGTGTCATGGCATGGAAAACAGCCAACAACAGAACTGATACGATGCACTGTAGTTAGAAGATTGTGGAGGGACATGATCACCTACGCCCACCGGTATGGCACATGATGATGATGGTGATAGTCTTCTTAATGTTTATATCCAACATATGATATGTTGCTTCACTTGTTTACTTTTTAACTATTTGTTATAATTCTTCTAGATTCTCTGCCAGTAATACATTTTTGTTGGCATTTCAAAGGTTTTAATTAAGTATTCAATGATGTTTTAACCTGCAATTCCATGATGTCTTTAAAGATCTGTTCATTGTATAAATTGATGAAGTATGAAAATATAACGCAGTCTTATATGATTGCTCTCTTAATATCTGTATGTGCAGATACATCTTAGAAATCTGTTATATATTATCAATGATGTCTATTCCATGTATGAGTCAAGCTGCACTCTGTCAAAATATTTGATGTAATCTGTGGAGTACGCATAAATTACATGAAAGTTAAGGCTAGGACACATTGAGGTAAGAGAAGAGAAAACATCATCATCATCAAGTACTGGACCTACTGGCGTAGGTGACCATGTCTCTCCACAACTTTCGATCTCGACAGTTATTTATCATTTCTGCTGTTGACCTTCTGCCAAGCCATTCTCTTAAGCTGTCTGTTATTTTTTCTCTTTGCTTCCCTCTATCGCTTCGTCCCTCAATTTTTCCAGTTGTTACAATATATTCCAGTTGTTCTCTTCTCATTACATGGCCAAAAATTAATGATTGCATAGAGAAAGCATACCAGAGAGATTAAGGAAGTGGTTTAGTTTAGTAGAAAGTCAATAACAGGAATGATAAGCAACTGTAGAGGTATAAAGTTCTCCAGAGACGTGATCATCTACTCCAGCAGGCAAGGTACTTGTTGATGATGTGAGTTTAATAGGCGAGCCCAAGAAACACAGAGAAACTGGGATGAAAGTGGTCAACAAATATAACTGGCTGCTCGCGTCAAGATTAGTGCGTCACAACTTATTAAGATCCTTCCGTCCCCTCCAGCCCTCCCTCATGTAGTAAGCATGGAGAAAGATTAACCGGCCTACCCAAAATGCTTGCTTACGTTCGCCCTTTGACTAAAGGAGTACACCTCTTCGTCATCCGCCCTTAAAAGAATGTTAAGTGGGCGTGTCTGCGTTGTGATGTGGTTTCCAGTATAACTGTGATATTTGCGCGTTTCCGCCCAATACATCCGACTTCAGCACGACATTTTTGAGTACCGGGTTGTCTTCCTCTTCGATCCATACTCGCTTGACCAGACTAGATAGACAGGTTAGTCTGTTACTAGATGCACCACTGAGAGGCGGAGCAGGGTCTGGATGGTTCTGGTTCACCGATTTAGCGCAAACCATTAGCTGTGGGTCGCTGACAACTTCCAGCTCTATTGCTGTGAGGCGCACCTACTTATCCAGCCAGCCCAAATAAGTATGGATCAAAGAGGAAAGGAAAGCTTGTGCCCACAATTGTCTTGTCGGATGTACTGGCCCGAAAAAATCAGATGTTGCAGCTTCCTGTAAAACCCAATAAAACGCTTCAGCATTAATTAAAGATCCTTGTATTGAGAGTGACGGATAATGAAAGCAGGCAACTGTTGGACAAGCACATCAAATAAAGTTAATAGGATATTTCTTTTAAAATATAACAAAAAACAAACCAACTACATAAATGCTCAAAGTGCAACAAAGCTTTGCAAATGAACGCACACATATCACAACTTCTTTCCAACATGGAAATAACACTAGATTAAAACGACACTCTACTAGAGGGTCTACTCTAACGAAACTCGTTGTTTGTGTTAAATGATATTCTAGACTGTCGACAGTTGCCCTTGTTTGTGTTAAATAATATTCTAGACTGTCGACAGTTGCCCTTGTTTGTGTTAAATGATATTCTAGACTGTCGACAGTTGCCCTTGTTTGTGTTAAATGATATTCTAGACTGTCGACAGTTGCCCTTGTTTGTGTTAAATGATATTCTAGACTGTCGACAGTTGCCTTGTTTGTGTTAAATGATATTCTAGACTGTCGACAGTTGCCCTTGTTTGTGTTAAATGATATTCTAGACTGTCGACAGTTGCCCTTGTTTGTGTTAAATGATATTCTAGACTGTCGACAGTTGCCCTTGTTTGTGTTAAATGGTATTCTAGACTGTCGACAGTTGCCCTTTATTTTGTTAAATAATATTCTAGACTGTCGACAGTTGCCCTTGTTTGTGTTAAATGATATTCTAGACTGTCGACAGTTGCCCTTGTTTGTGTTAAATGATATTCTAGACTGTCGACAGTTGCCCTTGTTTGTGTTAAATGATACTCTCGACTGTCGACAGTTGCCCTTGTTTGAGTTAAATGATATTCTAGACTGTCGACAGTTGCCCTTGTTTGTGTTAAATGGTATTCTAGACTGTCGACAGTTGCCCTTGTTTGTGTTAAATGGTATTCTAGACTGTCGACAGTTGCCCTTGTTTGTGTTAAATGATATTCTAGACTGTCGACAGTTGCCCTTGTTTGTATTAAATGATATTCTAGACTGTCGACAGTTGCCCTTGTTTGTGTTAAATGATACTCTAGACTGTCGACAGTTGCCCTTGTTTGTGTTAAATGATACTCTAGACTGTCGACAGTTGCCCTTGTTTGTGTTAAATGATATTCTAGACTGTCGACAGTTGCCCTTGTTTGTGTTAAATGATATTCTAGACTGTCGACAGTTGCCCTTGTTTGTGTTAAATGATATTCTAGACTGTCGACAGTTGCCCTTGTTTGTGTTAAATGATATTCTAGACTGTCGACAGTTGCCCTTGTTTGTGTTAAATGATATTCTAGACTGTCGACAGTTGCCCTTGTTTGTGTTAAATGATATTCTAGACTGTCGACAGTTGCCTTGTTTGTGTTAAATTATATTCTAGACTGTCGACAGTTGCCCTTGTTTGTGTTAAAAAATATTCTAGACTGTCGACAGTTGCCCTTGTTTGTGTTAAATGATACTCTAGACTGTCGACAGTTGCCCTTGTTTGTGTTAAATGATACTCTAGACTGTCGACAGTTGCCCTTGTTTGTGTTAAATGATACTCTAGACTGTCGACAGTTGCCCTTGTTTGTGTTAAATGATATTCTAGACTGTCGACAGTTGTCCTTGTTTGTGTTAAATGATATTCTAGACTGTCGACAGTTGTCCTTGTTTGTGTTAAATGATATTCTAGACTGTCGACAGTTGCCCTTGTTTGTGTTAAATGATATTCTAGACTGTCGACAGTTGCCCTTGTTTGTGTTAAATGATACTCTAGACTGTCGACAGTTGCCCTTGTTTGTGTTAAATGATATTCTAGACTGTCGACAGTTGCCCTTGTTTGTGTTAAATGATATTCTAGACTGTCGACAGTTGCCCTTGTTTGTGTTAAATGATATTCTAGACTGTCGACAGTTGCCCTTGTTTGTGTTAAATGATATTCTAGACTGTCGACAGTTGCCCTTGTTTGTGTTAAATGATATTCTAGACTGTCGACAGTTGCCCTTGTTTGTGTTAAATGATATTCTAGACTGTCGACAGTTGCCCTTGTTTGTGTTAAAAAATATTCTAGACTGTCGACAGTTGCCCTTGTTTGTGTTAAATGATACTCTAGACTGTCGACAGTTGCCCTTGTTTGTGTTAAATGATACTCTAGACTGTCGACAGTTGCCCTTGTTTGTGTTAAATGATATTCTAGACTGTCGACAGTTGTCCTTGTTTGTGTTAAATGATATTCTAGACTGTCGACAGTTGTCCTTGTTTGTGTTAAATGATATTCTAGACTGTCGACAGTTGCCCTTGTTTGTGTTAAATGATATTCTAGACTGTCGACAGTTGCCCTTGTTTGTGTTAAATGATACTCTAGACTGTCGACAGTTGCCCTTGTTTGTGTTAAATGATATTCTAGACTGTCGACAGTTGCCCTTGTTTGTGTTAAATGATATTCTAGACTGTCGACAGTTGCCCTTGTTTGTGTTAAATGATATTCTAGACTGTCGACAGTTGTCCTTGTTTGTGTTAAATGGTATTCTAGACTGTCGACAGTTGCCCTTGTTTGTATTAAATGATATTCTAGACTGTCGACAGTTGCCCTTGTTTGTGTTAAATGATACTCTAGACTGTCGACAGTTGCCCTTGTTTGAGTTAAATGATACTCTAGACTGTCGACAGTTGCCCTTGTTTGTGTTAAATGATATTCTAGACTGTCGACAGTTGTCCTTGTTTGTGTTAAATGATATTCTAGACTGTCGACAGTTGTCCTTGTTTGTGTTAAATGATATTCTAGACTGTCGACAGTTGCCCTTGTTTGTGTTAAATGATATTCTAGACTGTCGACAGTTGCCCTTGTTTGTGTTAAATGATACTCAAGACTGTCGACAGTTGCCCTTGTTTGTGTTAAATGATATTCTAGACTGTCGACAGTTGCCCTTGTTTGTGTTAAATGATATTCTAGACTGTCGACAGTTGCCCTTGTTTGTGTTAAATGATATTCTAGACTGTCGACAGTTGTCCTTGTTTGTGTTAAATGGTATTCTAGACTGTCGACAGTTGCCCTTGTTTGTATTAAATGATATTCTAGACTGTCGACAGTTGCCCTTGTTTGTGTTAAATGATACTCTAGACTGTCGACAGTTGCCCTTGTTTGTGTTAAATGATATTCTAGACTGTCGACAGTTGCCCTTGTTTGTGTTAAATGATATTCTAGACTGTCGACAGTTGCCCTTGTTTGTGTTAAATGATATTCTAGACTGTCGACAGTTGCCCTTGTTTGTGTTAAATGATATTCTAGACTGTCGACAGTTGCCCTTGTTTGTGTTAAATGATATTCTAGACTGTCGACAGTTGCCCTTGTTTGTGTTAAATGGTATTCTAGACTGTCGACAGTTGCCCTTTATTGTGTTAAATAATATTCTAGACTGTCGACAGTTGCCCTTGTTTGTGTTAAATGATATTCTAGACTGTCGACAGTTGCCCTTGTTTGTGTTAAATGATATTCTAGACTGTCGACAGTTGCCCTTGTTTGTGTTAAATGATACTCTCGACTGTCGACAGTTGCCCTTGTTTGAGTTAAATGATATTCTAGACTGTCGACAGTTGCCCTTGTTTGTGTTAAATGGTATTCTAGACTGTCGACAGTTGCCCTTGTTTGTGTTAAATGGTATTCTAGACTGTCGACAGTTGCCCTTGTTTGTGTTAAATGATATTCTAGACTGTCGACAGTTGCCCTTGTTTGTATTAAATGATATTCTAGACTGTCGACAGTTGCCCTTGTTTGTGTTAAATGATACTCTAGACTGTCGACAGTTGCCCTTGTTTGTGTTAAATGATACTCTAGACTGTCGACAGTTGCCCTTGTTTGTGTTAAATGATATTCTAGACTGTCGACAGTTGCCCTTGTTTGTGTTAAATGATATTCTAGACTGTCGACAGTTGCCCTTGTTTGTGTTAAATGATATTCTAGACTGTCGACAGTTGCCCTTGTTTGTGTTAAATGATATTCTAGACTGTCGACAGTTGCCCTTGTTTGTGTTAAATGATATTCTAGACTGTCGACAGTTGCCCTTGTTTGTGTTAAATGATATTCTAGACTGTCGACAGTTGCCCTTGTTTGTGTTAAATTATATTCTAGACTGTCGACAGTTGCCCTTGTTTGTGTTAAATGATATTCTAGACTGTCGACAGTTGCCCTTGTTTGTGTTAAAAAATATTCTAGACTGTCGACAGTTGCCCTTGTTTGTGTTAAATGATACTCTAGACTGTCGACAGTTGCCCTTGTTTGTGTTAAATGATACTCTAGACTGTCGACAGTTGCCCTTGTTTGTGTTAAATGATATTCTAGACTGTCGACAGTTGTCCTTGTTTCTGTTAAATGATATTCTAGACTGTCGACAGTTGTCCTTGTTTGTGTTAAATGATATTCTAGACTGTCGACAGTTGCCCTTGTTTGTGTTAAATGATATTCTAGACTGTCGACAGTTGCCCTTGTTTGTGTTAAATGATACTCTAGACTGTCGACAGTTGCCCTTGTTTGTGTTAAATGATATTCTAGACTGTCGACAGTTGCCCTTGTTTGTGTTAAATGATATTCTAGACTGTCGACAGTTGCCCTTGTTTGTGTTAAATGATATTCTAGACTGTCGACAGTTGCCCTTGTTTGTGTTAAATGATATTCTAGACTGTCGACAGTTGCCCTTGTTTGTGTTAAATGATATTCTAGACTGTCGACAGTTGCCCTTGTTTGTGTTAAATGATATTCTAGACTGTCGACAGTTGCCCTTGTTTGTGTTAAATGATATTCTAGACTGTCGACAGTTGCCCTTGTTTGTGTTAAATGATATTCTAGACTGTCGACAGTTGCCCTTGTTTGTGTTAAAAAATATTCTAGACTGTCGACAGTTGCCCTTGTTTGTGTTAAATGATACTCTAGACTGTCGACAGTTGCCCTTGTTTGTGTTAAATGATACTCTAGACTGTCGACAGTTGCCCTTGTTTGTGTTAAATGATATTCTAGACTGTCGACAGTTGTCCTTGTTTGTGTTAAATGATATTCTAGACTGTCGACAGTTGTCCTTGTTTGTGTTAAATGATATTCTAGACTGTCGACAGTTGCCCTTGTTTGTGTTAAATGATATTCTAGACTGTCGACAGTTGCCCTTGTTTGTGTTAAATGATACTCTAGACTGTCGACAGTTGCCCTTGTTTGTGTTAAATGATATTCTAGACTGTCGACAGTTGCCCTTGTTTGTGTTAAATGATATTCTAGACTGTCGACAGTTGCCCTTGTTTGTGTTAAATGATATTCTAGACTGTCGACAGTTGTCCTTGTTTGTGTTAAATGGTATTCTAGACTGTCGACAGTTGCCCTTGTTTGTATTAAATGATATTCTAGACTGTCGACAGTTGCCCTTGTTTGTGTTAAATGATACTCTAGACTGTCGACAGTTGCCCTTGTTTGAGTTAAATGATACTCTAGACTGTCGACAGTTGCCCTTGTTTGTGTTAAATGATATTCTAGACTGTCGACAGTTGTCCTTGTTTGTGTTAAATGATATTCTAGACTGTCGACAGTTGTCCTTGTTTGTGTTAAATGATATTCTAGACTGTCGACAGTTGCCCTTGTTTGTGTTAAATGATATTCTAGACTGTCGACAGTTGCCCTTGTTTGTGTTAAATGATACTCTAGACTGTCGACAGTTGCCCTTGTTTGTGTTAAATGATATTCTAGACTGTCGACAGTTGCCCTTGTTTGTGTTAAATGATATTCTAGACTGTCGACAGTTGCCCTTGTTTGTGTTAAATGATATTCTAGACTGTCGACAGTTGTCCTTGTTTGTGTTAAATGGTATTCTAGACTGTCGACAGTTGCCCTTGTTTGTATTAAATGATATTCTAGACTGTCGACAGTTGCCCTTGTTTGTGTTAAATGATACTCTAGACTGTCGACAGTTGCCCTTGTTTGAGTTAAATGATATTCTAGACTGTCGACAGTTACCCTTGTTTGTGTTAAATGGTATTCTAGACTGTCGACAGTTGCCCTTTATTGTGTTAAATAATATTCTAGACTGTCGACAGTTGCCCTTGTTTGTGTTAAATGATATTCTAGACTGTCGACAGTTGCCCTTGTTTGTGTTAAATGATATTCTAGACTGTCGACAGTTGCCCTTGTTTGTGTTAAATGATATTCTAGACTGTCGACAGTTGCCCTTGTTTGTGTTAAATGATACTCTAGACTGTCGACAGTTGCCCTTGTTTGAGTTAAATGATATTCTAGACTGTCGACAGTTGCCCTTGTTTGTGTTAAATGGTATTCTAGACTGTCGACAGTTGCCCTTGTTTGTGTTAAATGGTATTCTAGACTGTCGACAGTTGCCCTTGTTTGTGTTAAATGATATTCTAGACTGTCGACAGTTGCCCTTGTTTGTGTTAAATGATATTCTAGACTGTCGGCAGTTGCCCTTGTTTGTGTTAAATGATATTCTAGACTGTCGACAGTTGCCCTTGTTTGTGTTAAATGATATTCTAGACTGTCGACAGTTGCCCTTGTTTGTGTTAAATGATATTCTAGACTGTCGACAGTTGCCCTTGTTTGTGTTAAATGATATTCTAGACTGTCGACAGTTGCCCTTGTTTGTGTTAAATAATATTCTAGACTGTCGACAGTTGCCCTTGTTTGTGTTAAATGATATTCTAGACTGTCGACAGTTGCCCTTGTTTGTGTTAAATGATATTCTAGACTGTCGACAGTTGCCCTTGTTTGTATTAAATGATATTCTAGACTGTCGACAGTTGCCCTTGTTTGTGTTAAATGATATTCTAGACTGTCGACAGTTGCCCTTGTTTGTGTTAAATGATACTCTAGACTGTCGACAGTTGCCCTTGTTTGTGTTAAATGATATTCTAGACTGTCGACAGTTGTCCTTGTTTGTGTTAAATGATATTCTAGACTGTCGACAGTTGTCTTTGTTTGTGTTAAATGATATTCTAGACTGTCGACAGTTGCCCTTGTTTGTGTTAAATGATATTCTAGACTGTCGACAGTTGTCCTTGTTTGTGTTAAATGATACTCTATACTGTCGACAGTTGCCCTTGTTTGTGTTAAATGATATTCTAGACTGTCGACAGTTGCCCTTGTTTGTGTTAAATGATATTCTAGACTGTCGACAGTTGCCCTTGTTTGTGTTAAATGATATTCTAGACTGTCGACAGTTGTCCTTGTTTGTGTTAAATGATATTCTAGACTGTCGACAGTTGCCCTTGTTTGTATTAAATGATATTCTAGACTGTCGACAGTTGCCCTTGTTTGTGTTAAATGATACTCTAGACTGTCGACAGTTGCCCTTGTTTGAGTTAAATGATATTCTATACTGTCGACAGTTACCCTTGTTTGTGTTAAATGGTATTCTAGACTGTCGACAGTTGCCCTTTATTGTGTTAAATAACATTCTAGACTGTCGACAGTTGCCCTTGTTTGTGTTAAATGATATTCTAGACTGTCGACAGTTGCCCTTGTTTGTGTTAAATGATATTCTAGACTGTCGACAGTTGCCCTTGTTTGTATTAAATGATATTCTAGACTGTCGACAGTTGCCCTTGTTTGTGTTAAATGATACTCTAGACTGTCGACAGTTGCCCTTGTTTGAGTTAAATGATATTCTAGACTGTCGACAGTTGCCCTTGTTTGTGTTAAATGGTATTCTAGACTGTCGACAGTTGCCCTTGTTTGTGTTAAATGATACTCTAGACTGTCGACAGTTGCCCTTGTTTGAGTTAAATGATATTCTAGACTGTCGACAGTTGCCCTTGTTTGTGTTAAATGGTATTCTAGACTGTCGACAGTTGCCCTTTATTGTGTTAAATGATATTCTAGACTGTCGACAGTTGCCCTTGTTTGTGTTAAATGATATTCTAGACTGTCGACAGTTGCCCTTGTTTGTGTTAAATGATATCTAATGCTTGTTGACAGTTTCCAGTTTTTTTATTATTATTATCTGTGTTGTTTTGATCGTCTCGCTATTTGTTATGACCTGTACTATCTTTCAGGTTTCCCTATTTTCTCACGATCCATCTCGTGTTGTAGTTGATGAATATGCTTTTACAGCATCACAATTAAAAGAAAAATATTTGACAGTCGCTGCATTATCGCTACAGCGAAGTAAAGGGTGATTGATAGACATGCCTCATGGTGTATTGGGGGAGAGGGGGAGATATGATCTTAAAATCTATATTTTCCGTCAACAATCACGATATTTATGGGTGATACGATCAGTATAACGCTAATCAGTCCTACTTTCTCAACGAAAACTTGTTAACTGAATGTTATAAGGTTGTTATCAGGTTGTTAAATATTTCTTGATATCACAGACGGTTTACTGAATACAAAGACCTGAATGAAGGGTGTGTTCTGTGAGGCAGCAGCACTATCTGTTTTTGAATCTGGTTAGCATTCACTCGATACACTTTACAAAATAGTGAATATAGAAACATTATTTTTATTTTATTAGCCATATCATCATCATCGTGTGTCTGGGACATTCCCTGACATCTTCAGGGCTATGAGAGTAAACAGCGCTGTAGTTTGCAGAACTCAACAGGAAAATCATGCTGCTGTACACAGTTGCTGCTGTTGATTGTGTTTTATCATGTCTCATTAGTGCCCCCCCCCCTCCCCTTTTCTCCACAAATATCTTAAGGATACTGAATCCTAAGACTAGCTGATTTTGTCGTATTCACAGCTGTTTGTCATCATCTCAAAGTGGCATTTTAGCTTCAATTTGGGAATTTTGCATCGTTTATAGATCACGAAGTCCTGAGTCTAATACATTGCACTCGTGATTTCAATGTATACTTTATAGAAGTGATTTCAATGTATACTTTATAGAAGTGATTTCAATGTATACTTTATAGAAGTGATTTCAATGTATACTTTGTAGAAGTGATTTCAATGTATACTTTATAGAAGTGATTTCAATGTATACTTTATAGAAGTGATTTCAATGTATACTTTATAGAAGTGATTTGAATGTATACTTTATAGAAGTGATTTCAATGTATACTTTATAGAAGTGATTTCAATGTATACTTTATAGAAGTGATTTCAATGTATACTTTATAGAAGTGATTTCAATGTAAACTTTATGGAAGTGATTTCAATGTATACTTTATAGAAGTGATTTCAATGTATACTTTATAGAAGTGATTTCAATGTATACTTTATAGAAGTGATTTCAATGTATACTTTATAGAAGTGATTTCAATGTATACTTTATAGAAGTGATTTCAATGTATACTTTATAGAAGTGATTTCAATGTAAACTTTATAGAAGTGATTTCAATGTAAACTTTATGGAAATGATTTCAATGTAAACTTTATAGAAGTGATTTCAATGTAAACTTTATGGAAGTGATTTCAATAATACTTTATGGAAGTAATTTCATTGTAAACTTTATGGAAGTGATTTCAATGTAAACTTTATGGAAATGATTTCAATTTGTGACATCACAAACAAAACGTATTTAAAAAAAAATTAATAAATGCTTCTTCTTCAAACTTTCAACTCCCTATGGAGCATAGGTCTTCAACAAACATTTAACAATTATTTATCATTTCTGTTGTTGACCTTCTGCCAAGCCATTCTCTTAAGCTGTCTGGTATCTTTTCTCCTTGCTTCACTCTATCTCTTCGTCCCTCAATTTTTCCAGTTGTTACAATATATTCCAGTTGTTCTCTTCTCATTACGTGGCCAAAAAATTGATGTTTGCTTATTTCTAATATTGGAAATTAGCTCTCTTTTTGCTTTGGCCTCTTTCATGACGTTTTCATTACTCCTATTAGCTATCCATGGTATTCTGAACATTCTTCTGTAAAACCACATTTCTACAGGCTCCATGGATTTTCTTGTTTGTTTTCCTATTGTCCACGATTCACATCCATATGTTAAGACTGGCTCTACATAACATTTAAGAACTCTTTTCTTGTTTCTATTGTCAAAATGGATTGCATTGTATCTTCCTCATTTTTTGGAAAGCTGCTTTTGCCTGAGCAATTCTGCATCTCACCTCTGTTGTGCATCTTCCGTCTGACGTTTAGCAAAGTTCCCAAATATTTAAATTCATTTACTTGCTTTAATATTGTTCCACATGTTTTTATTTTGCCCTGAGGTGATGTCTTTTCTTTGTTGTTACCATTACTTGCGTCTTTTTGCTATTAAGGCTGAGTTCTTTATTTTTGCTTTCTTTCACTATAATGTCTAACATTTCTTGTAACTCATTTTCACTATTAACGATTAAGACTGTATCATCAGCATACATTAGATTATTTATATTATGACCTCCAATTGTTATTCCAGGCAATCCCCATATGAATCTTAAAAAAATCTGAGTATACACGGCTTTGTCTATATTACTGACCAGATATATGTACGATTGTACGTCTAGTAGAGGTATTTCTCATATTGTTATTTGGTTATTGCCAACTACATTAATTTATTGATTCCTTTAGGATGCCTAATGACTGACCAAAATTGCTCATCTCTGTTTCTACTGTTTCTTGCCAGAGTTTCATTCTGCCTCTCTTTTCTATTAACTCTTGAACTGAATTTCTTGTTGGGAGACTGAATGGTCTAGAAGTATGACGTCGGCTTCTGAACAGGAAGCCCCTTGGTTGGAATCTCGCAATAGGAGGTGGGACTTTCTCACTTGTAATCCGTGATTTGTTCGTGGCTTTACCCTCCCCCTGTCTCTGAACAGTGAGATCCAATGTTTCATCATCATCATTGAGTGCCGTCTCCGCATCGAAGGTTGGCTACCATGGAGCGCCATTCTACTATGTCTCTTGCTTTGATGGTGCAGACTGTCATAGGTTGACTTGTCCATCTTTTGATGTTACTCGTCCCGTGTTAGTCTTGGTCTGCCTCTGCCTCTTTTACCTTGTATTTTTCCTTCCAATATTACTTTTATTAGGCTGTTGTGTCTTATAACATGCCACAAAAATTGTCTTGTTCTAATTGTGTTTAGTAGTTCTCTTTTCATTTTTAGTTGTTTTAAAACTTCCTCGTTTGTTTTCTTTTCTTTCCACCCAATTCTACCTATTCTTCTATAAATCCACATTTCAAAGGCTTAAATATTCTGTTCTATTTTCTTGTCTAATGTCTATGTTTCTGCACCATACAGGAAATTTTGCTACTCTTAGTTTTAGCCCTGATGTAATTTGTTTTGATATTACTATATTTGTCATGGCATTAAAATTACTTCTTGCCATTCCTATTCTTTTGTTTATTTCAGTTTTACATTTTCCATCACTGGTTATATTATGTCCCAGGTAGTTATAGCTCCGAACTGTCTCTAGATGTATTTCTCCAACTTTGATATTTAATTGTAGGTCTTGAGAATTTGCTTTGTTTATGATCATAGTTTTAGTCTTTTTGATATTCATATCTAGTCCATATTTTTTGCTTATCATGTTTATTTCATTAAGTAATTGGTATAGATCTTTATGATTTTCTGCTAGTAGTACAGTATCGTCAGCATATCTTAGGTTATTGGTTATCTTTCCATTATTGTTTAGCCCCCTCTTATAACGGTGACAAAACGGAAATCCCGTGTATACATCATCATCATCATGTACCCTGCCGGCTGGCGTAGGCGATCATGTCCCTCCACAACCTTCTATCCACAGTGCATCGTATCAGTTCTGTTGTTGACTGTTTTCCATGCCATGACACCAAGCTATCCAGTATTTTCTCTCTTTGTCGTCCGCGATCTCTCTTTCCTTTTATTTTGCCAGTTGTAACCAAGTATTCCAACTTTCCTCTTCTCATGATGTGCCCAAAAAATGTTGATTGCTTCTTTCTGATGTTTTTTAAGAGCTCCCTTTTTGTTTTGGCCTCTTTGAGAACTTCCTCATTGGTCTTTTTATCTGGTCAGGGAACTTTCAACATTCTTCTGAGAAATCCCATCTCTGTGGCCTCTAACCGTCTTTTCATTTGTTTGTCTACTGTCCATGATTCGCTTCCATAGGTCAGAATTGGTTCTATATAGCACTGATGAACTCTCTTTCTCATTTTTATTGACATAGATTTGTTGCATAAAATATTTTTCATTTTCTGAAATGCTATTTTGACCTGAGCTATTCTGCTTTTTATTTCTGTGGTGCATCTCCCATCTGATGTAATTATTGTGCCCAAGTATTTGAAACGTTGCACTTGTTTCAGATTTGTCTCGTTTATTTTTATGCCGTGTATACAAGCGCATGTTAAAGAACCCATAGCAGTTAAAAGTCGAAAAGAGTAGGCCAAAAATGGTCGCTTTTTATTCCTCTTCTTCTTCTACTTCTTCTTCCTCTTCTTTCCTTCCTCATATGCCTATCAGCGTCGAGGGGAGATATAATTTGCGGTCTTTTGCTCTTCTGTTCGCCTCTGCTGCTATGTTTCCTAGTGCTTCTAATATTCCATCGACCCATCTTTTTCGTGGTCGGCCCTTGGGTTTGGTGTTCTCACAACGTTTGTTGAAGGCTCGTTGTGTTGTGTTTTGTTCTTTCTGCCTTGTCACGTGGCCAAACCATTTTATCTGTTGTTTCCTTATATATTCTATGGCGGTGGCTATTCCTAGCTTTTTTCCTCAGTTCTTCATTTCTGATCTTATCTCTCAGATTGTTTCCTGTCATTCGTCTAACACATTTTATCTCTGTAGAGGTTATTTTTCTTATTGTTCTTGCATCTAGGGTCCAGGTGCCTGGCATTGGTAGCACAACGTTGGGATGAAGATTGTATTGTAGAGTGCTCGTTTTGCCTCCAGAGTTATTTCCTTGTTGGACAATAGTGGTGATAACTGTCCGATGATTTGACAAGCTTTTTTGCATCTTGATTCTATCTCTGATTTTTGGGAATTATCGTTTGTCATTAGACTTCCTAGGTATTTGAATTCCTCTACTTGTGTTAGTTGTCGGCCTTCTATAGTTATGTTGATGTTCTGTTTATTTTTGGCGACATTCATGACTTCTGTTTTGCTGATGTTGATTTTCATGTTGTATTTTGTGCCTGAAATGTTGAGTTTGTTTAAGTGTTCTTGTAGGTCTTCTATTGTTTCATGTATTAGTGCCTGGTCGTCTGCAAATAAAAGCTCGTTGATCTCCTCTGTCTCAGACGGGTTGGCTAGCTTGCATATATGGTCCATGTATGTAATAAACAGTAGGGGGGATAGTACGCACCCGTGTCTTACACCTGATCTAACTTCGAAGTGGTCTGTGTAGCCCACTGCTGTTCTGACCATGCAGCTGCTGTTGATGTAGAGATTTTTAATAAGGTTGATTAGATGTTGGCTTACTTCGTGTGTTGTTAGTATCTCCCGCAGCTGTTCTCTGTTTACTCTGTCGAATGCTTTTTCCTCGTCAATGAAGGCTATGTATAAGTTTTGATTGTGTTCTGTTGTTTTTTCTGCGAGCTGTTTTAATGTGAATAGTGCATCAGTACATCCTCTGTTTTTTCGGAACCCCATTTGAGAATCGCTTAACTGTAGTTCTATTATTGGTCTCTGCCTTTTTCCCATGATCTTGGCGTATAGCTTTCCTACATGGCTGAGAAGAGATATACCTCTGTATTGATTGAGGTCTCTTTTTCTGCCTTTCTTTTTCCATATTGGTATGATGATTGCCTGTTGCCAGTCTTCTGGGGCTTGTTGTTGGTGCCATGCTGCATTAAATATTCTGTGCAGCCATTGCACTCCTGTTTCTCCTGCTGCTGCTATTATTTCTGTTGGGATGTCATCTATCCCCGGTGCTTTATTTCTTGGTGCATATTTGATTACTTCTTCGATTTCCTCTTTCATGATGTTGGGTTCAGTATTTGTGAGTTCTAGCGTGGTTTTTGTTGTCTTATTGGTAGTTGGTATGTTTAACAGGTCTTCAAAATATTCTTTCCATCTCTGTTGCATACATTGGTTGTTTGATATTGGTTGTCCGTCTTTGTCATTTATCAGCTCGGTAGGATCATGGTTTTCTTTTCTCGCTCTTGTGGCTTTTACTGCTTTGTAGAAATCTCTTGTGGCTGTCTTGAAGTCCCTGCTCTTGTTTTGTCCGAATTCTGTCCAATTCTTTTGCTTAGCTTCTTTGATCAAAATTGTAGCTCTTTTTCGAACTAAGGCATATTTTTCTTGGTTCTTGTTCTCCCTCCAATTTTTAAACAGTTTCTTCTTTTCTTTAATTGCTTCTCTGATTGTTTCGTTCCACCACGGGGTGCTCTTTTTCCCTTCTCTTGTTATTAGCTTCGTTCCACAAACTGTTTTAGAGATGTTGGTTACTGTTTCCTTAAATTGTTTCCACTCTTCTTCTACTGTGCATACTTCGTTAGGAAGTTTCTTGAATTCCTCTGTTAGTTTTTCTTCTAGGGTTTTCCTTGATTCTTGATCTTTTAATTGTTTTATTTTTATTGTCTGTTCTTTTCGCTTCTTTTGTTTGTTTTCGTAAATTCTCTTTATTTGTGGCTGTCTTAGTGTGATCATAACCATTTTGTTATCCGTGTCATCTGTGATATTAGGGATTGCTCTACTGTCGGTTACTCTTTTCTTGTTCTGTTGTCTTGTTAGTATAACATCTATCTGGCTTCTGCATGTTGTGTCATTCCATTTGTACCAGGTGTATACTTGCGACTGCTGACCGGGACAAATATTGGTAACGAATCCTGTCAATGCCTAAAACGGATGCGTCGGGACTAAAAGTCAAGATATCACGGCTTTGTTGTAAACTAGCGACACAACGCTACAACGCCAATTTAACGTGTGTACGCTACGAAGAAGAAGGGAGCCGCGATAGCTCAGTGGTTAGTGAACTGGACTACAAAGGACAAGAGGTAGGGTCCCATCCCAACCGACGGTTTTCGGTTCACCCAGCCTTTAGTGGGTACCGGATTTTTTTTCTGGGAAAGTAAAGCGGTACGGGCGTAATACCGACCACATTACCCCAAAAAATCATGTGTCAAAGGTCTGTAAAATGTATGGTCACTAACACCATATTTCCTATACGCCACTTGGCGTGACAGGGGTACTTTAGTTGTTACATTAAGAAGAAGAAGTTGTTAATCCTACCTTTTAATCTCTACTGAATACGTCACCTATTCGCCTCTATCTTGAAATGCTATTTTCTTTAAACAAACAAAAAAAAAAAACGTCTTAGATGACAAAAGAATCTAAATCCCAAAATTAAACTGCAAATGGACAGAACAAAACTAAGAAAGAGGACGCACGGCAAATATGACTATTGATCTGTCAAACCACAAAATGTTAAATTATAGAAAAACATACAAGACTGGCATTTCGACCTTTGGTATAGACTTTGCTTCACCTGATTGCGTAATAAATGTAATGAATTTGGTAAAATTACTCATGAAATAAGTACTCTCATTGTGAGATTAATTAACTTTGCAAAAATTACTTATGAAATAAGTGCTCTCATTGTGAGATTAATTAACTTTGCAAAAATCACAAATACAATAAATATTCACGACGTCGCTAACTATATCATGTCTCTGTGTAGAGCTGCTTGCTCTTGGGCCCCTGAGCTGAAATGGCTTTATTTATTTTCTCAGTTTTGCTGGAAACATGGAGCTTGGACATTCAAGAGGAACCATTATACTCGGTCTGCTTGGACATACACTAGCTGATTCCATGGCAGAGATATTCACGAGGAGGACAGCGCCTACGCAATGACGACCAGTTGTTTGACGATGGCAATATTGGCAGTGACGAAGGCTTTTGATTGGTTGGAGACTCAAGAGTGTACTCGTGTTTGTGTATGTGTGTGTGTGTGTGTGCGCGCACTGCGTGACTCAATGAACATGACTCGGAAAGTGGAGTGAACCCCGTGGAAGTTGGGAGCGAACCCTATACCCCATGTCCTTTGTAGTCCAGTTCACTAACCACTGAGCTATCGCGGCTCCCAAAATTTGCAGTATCACCTTCATGTATGTCCCGGTCTATGCTGGTGTCGGGGGCAAGAAAACAGTAGACATACTTATCGGTTCGACATTATTAGCTACCGGACGGAGGCAAAGGTTTAGATAGATAGATAGATAGATAGATAGGTAGGTATGTAGGTATGTAGGTAGGTATGTAGGTAGGTAGGTAGTAGATAGTAGGTAGATAGATAGATAGATAGATAGATAGATAGATAGATAGATAGATAGATAGATAGATAGATAGATAGATAGATAGATAGATAGATAGATAGATAGATAGATAGATAGATAGATAGATAGATAGATAGATAGATAGATAGATAGATAGATAGATAGATAGATAGATAGATAGATAGATAGATAGATAGATAGATAGATAGATGATCTTCGTACAGTGCAAAGAAATGAAAGCCTGAAGTATTGTCTAATCTGCAAAGTTTTTTCTTTTGTGCCATTTTATTTATTTCTTTTTTTTTTTTTGCAGTTCTTGTAGTGGCATATATAGTTTTAGTTGTGGCTGTGGTGTTGTGTCTATGGTGTTGTGTCTATGGTGTTGTGTCTATGGTGTTGTGTCTATGGGCGCATGGGTTTTCCGAAACGAAAGGTGAGATAGTTGGGCAATGTAACACGTTCATCAGGTGTGACATCACAATACAAGGAGTGAACTGTGATAGGGTAGGACTCAAGATGACATACAAGAAAACATACATTCATGAGAACAAATGGGTAGGTCTCGTCTACGCCAATTCATAAAGTAACATAAAGTAGCGAGAGAGACAAAGAAAATTTCACGAAATTATTAAATCGTTGATGAAAGCAGGCACGTCGTTAAATTCAACGGTGGTGTACATATTAAAGTAAAAATAAAACGCTCCGTCACGCCAAGTGGCGTATAGAGAGAATATGGTGTTAGTGACCATAAATTTTACAGACCTTCGGCACATGATTTTTGGGGTAATGTGGTCGGTATTACGCCCGTTCTGCTTTACTTTTCCAGAAAAAAAGGCCGGTACCTGTTAAAGGCTGGGTGAACCTGGAACCCGTCGATCAGTATCGAACCGGACCCCTTGTCCTTTGTAGTCGAAATCACTAACCACTGAGCTATCGCGTCTCCTGATGTACACATTAACAAACCTTTAAAAACAAACGCCCGACAGGTTGTTAACTTATCTTGTTCATATCTTATCGCCATATTAAAATTTAACATAAGATTAGAATTTCACTTCTAGACTTCTCCGAAGTAGAAACATAAAAACACCATTCTCTGGCGTTGTTGCAACACATCGAGAGCACAGATCATAGAAATCAGACGAAACAAGCCAAAATCTCTTTGTTTCACACGCCCGTTAGGATCTTTTGTGCATGGCCAGGTGGAAATAATCAATACCTCAAATCCTTGCATCTGCTCTGTTCTAAAATTAACCACAACGAATCTGGGACACAGTTATTGGGGGGGGGGGGGGGGGGGAAGGGAATAGTTCATGCTGACGTCACAGGTCCTGGGAAACTACGTCAGATTTGGGTAAATGATTAAGTTCAGAAGTAAATGGGAAATATAGAAATAGGGAACTTATTGACGAGTGTTGAGAGAGAAGTGATTGCAGAAATGATGTGGATACAGGGATTTGTGATAGTCGCATTGCAACATTACGGACGGCTGCTATTTCTTTCTTTCTTCCTCTTTAAAAAAAAAATTATTTCTTATTTGTATTGTGTTATTTGTATAATGTTTCTTTCTTTCTTTCTTTCTTTCTTTCTTTCTTTCTTTCTTTCTTTCTTTCTTTCTTTCTTTCTTTCTTTCTTTCTTTCTTTCTTTCTTTCTTTCTTTCTTTCTTTTCATCATATGCCGGAGTGTTATTGAATCTGTCATCATACTGCAGCTCTTCTGTTCTCTAGAACATAACTCTCATCTACAAATTTCCTTTCTGCACTTCCATAACAATTCTATTCATGGAATGTTTCATTCCCCATATCAACTCCCTGGGAGGGCTGACTATCTAAGGGCAGAATCTCCCTACAGAAAAGACAATCTGCTGCCTTGAAGGAAGATTATGGACAATCAAAGGCTAAGGAAAGCAAACCTGAATAAAATGCTGGCTAAAATCGGATGCCCTGGGCCACTGGCGCAGAACTCAGTGCAACGCTTTAACAGGTATTCAATCGGAATGGATCCACATAGACCTGAGAAGAGCAATGTGGTCCACACCCACCTCCCTGGAAGAGAAACTATATGGGGAAAAATCGAATCACTTAAACAGACAGCTGACTTCATGAGAGAGTCTAGAATCCTACGCAGATTGAGTCTTGATCGCAGAGAGAGTGAGTGGGAGAGAGATATCAGCTCCACCGTCCGCCCCAACATTTTTTTTACTAGTATGCAGACTGATTGCTCCTGTAAGGTGTTTATAGATGCTTCTGCTTTCCCCCCACTATATACTCCTGATCGACCAGACCCCTTTTCCACCTTTAGACTCCTCAGTCTCTCAGCCTATACATCAACGCCCCACCTAGTCTCCTCCTTAGTCTCTCAGCCTATACATCAACGCCCCACCTAGTCTCCTCCTTAGTCTCTCAGTGTATACATCAATGCCCCACCTAGTCTCCTCCTTAGTCTCTCAGTCTATACATCAACGCCCCACCTAGTCTCCTCCTTAGTCTCTCAGTCTATACATCAACGCCCCATCTAGTCTCCTCCTCAGTCTCTCAATCTATACACCAATGCCCCACCTATTCTCCTCCTCAGTCTCTCAGCCTATACATCAACGCCCCACCTAGTCTCCTCCTTAGTCTCTCAATCTATACATTAATGCCCCACCTATTCTCCTCCTCAGTCTCTCAATCTATACATCAATGCCCCACCTATTCTCCTCCTCAGTCTCTCAAACTATACATCAATGCCCCACCTATTCTCCTCCTCTGTCTCTCAATCTATAAATCAATGCCCCACCTATTCTCCTCCTCAGTCTCTAAATGTATACATTAATGCCCCACCTACTCTCTTCCTCAGTCTCTCAATCTATACATCAATGCCCCACCTATTCTCCTCCTTAGTCTCTCAATGTAAACATTAATGCCCAACCTATTCTCCTCCTTGGTCTCTCAATGTATACATCAATGCCCCACCTATTCTCCTCCTTGGTCTCTCAATGTATACATCAATGCCCCACCTATTCTCCTCCTTGGTCTCTCAATGTATACATTAATGCCCCACCTATTCTCCTCCTTGGTCTCTCAATGTATACATCAATGCCCCACCTATTCTCCTCCTTGGTCTCTCAATGTATACATTAATGCCCCACCTATTCTCCTCCTTGGTCTCTCAATGTATACATCAATGCCCCACCTATTCTCCTCCTCTGTCTCTCAATCCATACATCAAAGCCCCACCCATTTTCCTCCTCTGTCTCTCAATCCATACATCAAAGCCCCACCTATTCTCCTCCTTAGTCTCTCAATGTATACATCAATGCCCCACCTATTCTCCTCCTCTGTCTCTCAATGTATACATTAATGTCCCACGTATTATCCTCCTCAGTCTCTCAATGTATACACCAATGCCCCACCTATTCTCCTCCTTAGTCTCTCAATCTATACATCAATGCCCCACCTATTCTCCTCCTCTGTCTCTCAATCTATACATCAATGCCCCACCTATTCTCCTTCTCAGTCTCTCAATTTATACATCAATGCCCCACCTATTCTCCTTCATAGTCTCTCAATGTAAACACCAATGCCCCACATATTCTCCTTCTCAGTTTCTCAATCTAAAGTAAATGCACCGCCCAATCTCCTCCTCCAAGAACAATTCATTTCACCACATGAGATTGTCTGTCCCATCAAAACAGTTTCAGTCCCCATTTACAACCTGGTTCTTCGAGTACAAAATGTCGACTTTCAAACAGATTGAAGTATCTTCAGTTCACCCAACCTGAAACAGATTGAAGTATCTTCAGTTCACCCAACCTGAAACAGATTGAAGTATCTTCAGTTCACCCAACCTGAAGCAGATTGAAGTATCTTCAGTTCACCCAACCTGAAACAGATTGAAGTATCTTCAGTTCACCCAACCAGAAACAGATTGAAGTATCTTCAGTTCACCCAACCTGAAACAGATTGAAGTATCTTCAGTTCACCCAACCTGAAACAGATTGAAGTATCTTCAGTTCACCCAACCTGAAACAGATTGAAGTATCTTCAGTTCACCCAACCTGAAACAGATTGAAGTATCTTCAGTTCACCCAACCTGAAACAGATTGAAGTATCTTCAGTTCACCCAACCTGAAACAGATTGAAGTATCTTCAGTTCACCCAACCAGAAACAGATTGAAGTATCTTCAGTTCACCCAACCTGAAACAGATTGAAGTATCTTCAGTTCACCCAACCTGAAACAGATTGAAGTATCTTCAGTTCACCCACCCTGAAACAAAGTCCTGAGTTTTTTTTTTTTCTAGAAAAGAAAAGAAACACAGCACTTGCGTAATGCTGAACACACCTACAGAAAGATGCCTCGATGGTAAAAAAAAAAATGTGGACACCATATTGCAACGAGGGAGCCGCGATAGCTCAGTGGTTAGTGAACTGGACTACAAAGGACAAGGGATAGGGTTCGATCCCAACCAACGGCCGCCGGGTTCACCCAGCCTTTAATGGGTACCGAATTTTTTTCGGAGAAAGTGAAGCGGCATGGGCGTAATACCGACCACATTACCCCAAAAATCATGTGCTGAACGTCTGTAAAAATTATGGTCACTAACACCATATTCCCTATACGCCACTTGACGTGACGGGTGTACTTTACTTTTTTTTTATATTGCAACGAGACTTGGTGGAGTTATTTCCTTTTTCTTGAAGATGTTAGTTATAATTAAAGCCAGTAAGATTCTTTGGGACGAAAAGATAAAAGTGTAGGTAGATAACAATGATATGGGTAGAGTTTTACGTTGATACGACGTTACTACTCAATAGGTCTTCAGTTGAACCAGTGAGCAAAACGTATATATGGCCCTTTGGTCTTGTCAGACGGTCTAGTGGATGCTATTGTATATATGGCCCTTTGTCTTGTCAGACGGTCTAGTGGATGCTATTGTATATATGGCCCTTTGTTCTTGTCAGACGGTCTAATGGATGCTATTGTATATATGGCCCTTTGGTCTTGTCAGATGGTCTAGTGGATGCTATTGTATATATGGCCCTTTGGTCTTGTCAGATGGTCTAGTGGATGCTATTGTATATATGGCCCTTTGGTCTTGTCAGATGGTCTAGTGGATGCTATTGTATATATGGCCCTTTGGTCTTGTCAGACGGTCTAGTGAGTGAGGGCTATTGTGTGTGTTTTTTTGTTGTTGTATTTGTGAGGTTTAATTTTGTGTCGAACAGCTTCTCTCGTGGCTAATTCTACCAATATTTGATAAACACGCGGCCACAGAATGAACAAGTCAGGCCCACTGATCCACAGGGTTTTCCATCCTTTTTAACGAATATTTTCTCTTCTAAGTTTTTGCTTTAGCGCAGTCTCAAATGATGTTATACCATTCCTTATACATGCTCTCCATGATGTGCGATCACTTTCCAGATGTCATTTTCACAGATGGAGAAGTCATTCAAAGATGATTTACAGATATCTCTATATCGTAGTTTAGGTCTGCCGATTTGTCTTTTTCCGTGTATTAGTTCATCATATAGTATTTGTTTGGGGATGTGTTTTTCTTCCATTCGCTGGACGTGCCCCAGCCATCTTAGTCTTCGACAATATATATATAAGTGAGCAGATTAAAACTACTTAAACCACTTGATTATAAATCGGAAAAGAAAATGTTATCATAAAAAATGAATGAAAATTCTGTGCGTCTGCCGCTCTAAACATGAACAGAGGCCAAATAGGCCTAACCGTCTATCATCATCATCATCATGTACCATGTCGGTTAGCGTTAGCAATCATGTCCCCCCACAATCTTCTATCTACAGTGCATCGTATCAGTTCTGTTGTGACTGTTTTCCATGCCATGACACCAAGCTATCCAGTATTTTCTCTCTTTGTCGTCCGCGATCTCTCTTTCCTTTTATTTTGCCAGTTGTAACCAAGTATTCAAACTTTCCTCTTCTCATGATGTGCCCGAAAAATGTTGATTGCTTCTTTCTGATGTTTTTTAAGAGCTCCCTTTTTGTGTTGGCCTCTTTGAGAACTTCCTCATTGGTCTTTTTATCTGTCCAGGGAACTTTCAACATTCTTCTGAGAAATCCCATCTCTGTGGCCTCTAACCGTCTATAAGTAAAGTAAAGTACCCCCGTCACGCCAAGTGGCGTATAGGGAAATATGGTGTTAGTGACCCCATATTTTACAGATCTTCAGCACATGATTTTTGGGGTAATGTGGTTGGTATTACGCCCGTGCTGCTTTACTTTCCCAGAAAAAAATCCGGTACCCATTTAAGGATGGGTGAACCCGGCGGCCGTCGATTGGGATTGAACCCTACCCCTTGTCCTTTGTAGTCAAGTTCACTAACCACTGAGCTATCGCGGCTTCTCTAACCGTCTGTGGGGCTGAATAATTCAAATGTCTTTAATCTCTCTAGCTGCAGCCACTCTCTGGGGCTCTGCGTAGTCGTTTATGAAATAAACATAAAATGATATTAAGTAACTAGGCTAAACAGAAAGACCAGACACAATATAACGAAAAACAAACAAATTATAAACACATTAGACACAAAAATCCAAGGGAGATATCACATGGACAAATTTCACATTTACGAATGAAGTATGGTGGTGGGGGAGGGAGGAAAAGGGGGAGGGGTGAAGAATATTCAAAAAAATGAGGAAGATATTATGCAATCCATTTTTGACAATAGAAACAAGAAAAAGAGTTCTTAAATGTTATGTAGAGCCAGTCTTAACACATGGATGTGAATCATGGACAACAGGATAACAGACAAGAAAATCACTGGAGTCTGTACAAATGTGGTTTTACAGAAGAATGTTGAGAGTACCATGGACAACTAAGAGTAATGAAAACGTTATGAAAGAGGCCAAAGCAAAAAGAGAGCTAATTTCCAATATTAGGAAGAAACAATCATCATTTTTAGTTGTGGAGAGACATGATCATCTATGTCAGTAGGCATGGTACTTGATGATGATGATGGGGGGATGGGGGAGGGGCAGGAGGGAATAGTCATAGTAGAAGTAAGACAAATGTCGGTGAGAGATGAAAGTTATGCTAAACAGTTCACATTTTTGTGTGGTGTCATCGTTGCGAACCATGATAATACAATTTCAACTATAAGCATCAGCGAGATATTGTGGACGTAAGACATCTTTGGTTATGGAAGGCCCCGGTATCACTGCAAAAGAATTAAAATCCATAATTTCTCAACCGCCCGTGCCAGTGGAATTATCCAAATTACTATCTCATCTTCCAAGCAAAGAAAAGTAAGTGTAGTCCCCATCATAGCAGTCTCAGCACACGCCAAAAGACATAAGGCAAAACCGCACAGAAAGTCATCACAGCCATTTGTTCCCTGTCATACGACATCTTCATTCATCGTAAGCAATCAAAATATACGTAAGACACATTATCCATAAAAGCTGCAACAAATGAAGGATTAGAACCAAAATGCCACATTGATGATAAAATAACCAGCCGTGATGACCATCCCTATATGAAACACAGCATTGCATTAATTGTTATGAAGCTGTGTGTTTTACAAACTGTGTTAGGTACATGAACTTTACGTATCATCCTTGAATGCATGGAGGATTGGCTAAGTATTGGAAATATTCACTTTGTCGATTGTGTTCATTTGTCTACCGTAACAAATGAGTCAGTGGTCGGTTTGATTTGAAGCTGCACTACTTTTTTTTTTTAAAATCTACGCATCATAGTCTTTTATATTATGTGTGTGTGTGGGGGAGGGGGGTGGGGGGGAAGGGGGGGAAGGAACAGAATGGTGGTCCCGAGGCAAGACGCCGGCCTCGAGACAGAGAGTTTGTGAGTTCAAATCCCGGCTGCATCAGTTGACATTTTTATTTGTGATCTCTCTCTGCTTCAACCAGCCCTGGTCTCAGCAACGAGGTCCTGCTTGAAATGCCAATCACTCATCGACGGAAAGAAAATGAGTACCTTCAAAGATGGAGTTATCTGCCTGTGCGGTGAGGGAACCCTATGCACATGACTGCCAGGGAAAAACGGATTAACACGTAAAATTCAGTTCCTAGTCTCTAGGGACTTCGGCAAAGGTGAAATTTGACGAAATCAAAAAAAATATGATGATGATGCACCAGGTCTGGCCCACACTAACCATCTCTGTTTTCACTGTCCTCCACTAGGCTATCCTTGATCCAGGGAACTGAGTGGTCTAGAAGTAAAATATCGCCCGGTTAACAAGTTGGTCCGGGATTTGAGTCCATCCACAGACCGTGGTTTTTAACCTCCCTGAGCACTAGGCGGTGAGATCTGATGTCCAGCAGGTGACTCTCTTGAATAACGGCGACAAACATGTACCCTGTGAATTGTGCACTCTTGGCTGTTCAAATGTCGAAAACAGTAGGCAAAAAAGGGCTGCTAACAGGGCAACAAGGGAATTATAAAAAAAAATTCCTAAAAAATGTCAATCAACGTCACTGTCTTCCACCAGGTTAACATTGACCCACATTTCTCTGAAAAAAAAAAGTGCACTGCACGTGTCTTCATGTCACATGACCTGCCCAGCTTCAATGCCCGCATGTTATCATTGTAAGTATTTCCTCCAGACTGTTTCTTATGATTGATAATTTTGTCCTCCTTCTGTCCTTCATCCCTTTCCTTTCAGCGTCGTGATTGCTTATTTTATTCTTCTTTCCTTCAACATTTGCCTTTCAGCGTCGAGAAGACTAATATTCTTCATGCAGTGACGTCTCCGCATCAAAGGTTGGCTACCATGGAGCGCCATTCCACTCTGTCTAATGCTTTGATGGTGCAGGTTGTCACAGGTTGACTTGTCCATCTTTTGGTGTTACTCGTCCATGTTAGAATTGGCCTGTCTACCTCATTTACGTTGTATTTTCCCTTCCAAGATTACTTTCAGTAGGGTGCCGTTTCTTATAACATGCCCCAAAAATCTCATTTGTTTTGTTTGAATTGTGTTTAGTAGTTCTCTTTTCAGTTTTAGTATTTTGAAGACTTCATTGTTTGTTTTATTTTTTGCTTGTCATGCTAATTTCATTAAGTAATAGTTGTAGAACTTAAGGAATTTCTGCTAATAATACAATATAATCACGGAGCCGCGATAGCTCAGTGGTTAGTGAACTGGACTACAAAGGACAAAAGGTAGGGATCGATCCCAATCGATGGCTTCCGGGTTCACCCAGCCTTACATGGGTACCGGATTTTTTCTGGGAAAGTAAAGCGGCACGGGCATAATACCGACCGCATTAACCCATAAATCATGTGCCGAAGGTCTGTAAAATTTATGGTCACTAACACCATATTCCCTATACGCCACTTGGCGTGACGGGGATACTTTACTTTTACTTTTTAATACAGTATCATCAGCATATCTTAGGTTATTGATTATCTTTCCATTAATGTTTAGGCCTGGCATCTCTGTGATGTTTTTAAAGATTTGCTCAGTGTATAGATTGAACAAGCTTGGTGATAGGATGTATCCCTGTCTTACTCCTCTTTTTATATCAATGGGTGTAGAGTTCTCTTTGTTATATTTTATTAATGTTGTTTGCTCCCAGTATAAATTACCTATTAGTCGAATGCCCGTGTCAACTAGATGTATATTTTTTAGGCAGTCTATACGTTGTTTATGGTGTACTCTATCAAAAGCTTTGGTGTAGTCTATGAAACAGGCATATATTGGTTTGTTTACTTCTGTGTACTTTTCGATTAATGTCCTGATGCAGAATAAAACTTCTTTTGTACCACTGTATTTCCTACATCCAAATTGTTGTTATTCTAATTCTGTATTCGTTTTATTCTGAATCCTTACTTCAATAATGTTTAGCAAGATTTTTGTTACATTGCTCATTAGGCTTGGTGTTTTAAATTCACTGCATTCATCTGCACCATTCTTTTTAGACAACTCAATGAAATTAAACGTGTTAGTTCATTTGGTATATATCCTATATAGTATATGCCGTTATTTCTGTGATCACATCAATGCCAAAATCTTCTAGTGCCTTTATCATCTCTATCTGTATATTGTCAGGCTAATATTGCTCTGTCAAATTATTCTGAGAGGTTTTCTTATTCAAGCTTTACGAAATCATGACTATCCCGTGTTCCTTTTTTCTTAGTATTCAGATAACAGAAGAGAAAGTGTAGGACAGACATTGGTCTGTGATATATGTGTCTGTGTTGGGCTGGATGGACTATCTCTAGCATTCTATACAATTAATACAGAGAACTGAAGACGGCTGTGAACTATCAGACTTTGTTGATGTAATTTCAATTTAATATAAATTGACAAAAATTATGAAGCCACGCCCCAGAAAAACAGGACTAAAACAGGGATGCCTTCCATCTCCATTTCTCTTTCTTCTGGACAGATTGGATTTTGAAAATAACAGAACAGAAATGGAATCCAGTGGTCACTGAGAAAGCCTTTGCAGATGACATAGCTTTCTTATCACATAATCATCAACAGATGCAAGACACTGGGACTGAAAATAAAAGAGATTAAAGCAAATTCATGAAAACAAATGCAGTTTGCAATTATTCAAATAGCAATTTTGCAAAGGACTCTACTAGACGTAACATTTCATTGTTTGTATATATATATATATATATATATATATATATATATATATATATATATATATATATATATATATATAAATATATAAAGGAATATCAGAGAATGTTTTTTTAAAAAAGGCACAAATAACAAAGGGAGCCTTCATTTCACAAGGAAACATGGGAATCCAAAGAAATTAGTTTAAATTCAAAAGTAAAAACGTTCATCTCCAGTGTTAAATCAGTTCAATTATATGGCTGTGAAACATGGAGAACAACAAAAGTGGCAATCACGACCAAGAAGATACAGACCTTCATTAATGGATGCTTGCGCAGAATAAAATGAGAAATGGCAAGACAAAATCTCTAACGTAGAACTATGGGAAAAGTACCAGTCAAATATCAGTGGATGAAGAGATACGACGAAGACGATGGGACAAACTAAGGAAGCCAACTGAGAGTAGTACATAAGAGACTCTTTTTGGAATGCCCAGGGGAGAAGACAAAAAGGAAGACCAATATTTTTTGGAGACAACAGGTTGAAGCAGAGATGAAGGGGATGGGGTAGACATGAAACGATGTTAAAAGAATGGCAAGAATCAGATCGCCTTGGAAAGTGTTTGTTGAAGACCTATGCCACACTGGGAGCTGAAAAGAAGAAAATGCAGAAGAAAAAAGAAGTAGAAAATGTAGGACTTACATAGGTCCTTGATTTAGTGTTTGTGTTTGGCTGAGTGGACTATTATTGGCCGTCTATAATTTTAAAATAGTGAACTATAGACGGCTGAGGACTATCAAACGTTGTTGAGGTAACTCAAATTAAGTGACAAAAATGATGAAGCCACACCCCGGAATAAGATGCCACCAGAGACCGGAAATCGTGACGCCAGGAAATTAATCAGGCAGAATTTGCTACTGTCGACAACAGGTAATACTCTCCTCACCTTCACCTTGAGAGAAGTGGGTCAATACCTGTCGCAAGTAGTACAGCAAGCCTACATGTGTCGTCATTGATCTATTTCAGTGTCATCGCCGGCTTGCCGCTAGCACTTCGCGCGCGTGTGTGTGTGTGTGTGTGGGGGGGGGGGGGGGGAAGGCGCTAAAGCTGTTTAACAAAGATATATTAGTTGTCTTTCACATTTGCTCAGAGCAAGATACTTTCTCTTTCACGGTTGATTATCACAAAAACTTTAGTTGATTTACAACTCTGTGTCTTTCCAATAAAATAAAATACACATTCGACATGCTTCTACTAT
The DNA here is from genome assembly GCA_032433765.1 of Megaustenia siamemsis. Taxonomy (NCBI): domain Eukaryota; kingdom Metazoa; phylum Mollusca; class Gastropoda; order Stylommatophora; family Ariophantidae; genus Megaustenia; species Megaustenia siamemsis. The sequence goes on from JAVIAB010000059.1 coordinate 26,389,216, forward strand.
ACAAAACTATGATCATAATTAAAATAATGAGAAATAATTAGAAATAATGAGAAAATTCTCAAGACCTACAATTAAATATCAAAGTTGGAGGCATACATCTGGAGACAGTTCAGAACTACAACTACCTGGGACACACTATAACCAGTGATGGAAAATGTACAACCGAAATAAACAAAAGAATAGGTATGGCAAAAAGTAATTTTAATGCCATTAAAAATATACTAACTTGAAAACAAATAATCCAGGGCTAAAACTAAGAATAAAATTGTTATATATTCTCAACATTCCTGTATGGTGCAGAAACATGCACATTAGACAAGAATTAGGTACAATTGGATGGAAAGAAAAGAAAACAAACGATGAAGTTTTAAAACTAAGAACGAAAAAGAGAACTACTAAACATAATTAGAACAAGACAAATGCAATTTTGGGGCATGTTAAAAGACACAACAGCCTAATAAAAGTAATATTTTAAGGGAAAATACAAGGTAAAAGAGGCAGAGGCAGACCAAGACTAACATGGACGAGTAACAACAAAAGATGGACAAGTGAGCCTATGACAATCTACACCATCAAAGCAAGAGACAAGAGTTGAATGGCGCTCCATGGTAGCCAACCTTCAATGCGGAGACGGTACTCAATGATGATGATTATACAAAAAGTGATTAGAGAAAGTTCGATGATATCATTTTTAAACTCTTTTGGTTAAATATATAAAAACTCGCCTCTCGAAAACTCTCAGTTTTGCCAATCTTTGATCTTGTTACAATCATTAACTGGTAGAATAGCTATCATTCATACATAAATATTGACTTTAGCTAAAAATTGTGTTTTGTGTGTTGTGTCACAGATTGAAACCACTTGCATAACTTATCATTTTTAAGGATGAGAGGAATGTACATGTTTGGGTCATATTGTTTTCTATAAAATCTGCGAACTTTCCAAGATTTAAACTACATTACCACTTTGAAATAAAACAAAAGATTTTTCCTCTTTCACCATGCTACTACTGAAAGAATTGCCATATTTGTTATTCTGGCTTAATTGGGCGCTAACCTGGCGTAGGTCTTTTCAATATTTGCTTTCAGAATGTGTTTTCAATGTTTATTTTCAGAGTGTGTTTTCAATGTTTGTTCATAATATTTGTTTTCAATATTTATTTGCCCGTTCTACTCTCGCTCTGCTTCTTGCTGTTTTCCTCATTTAATATACGCTTTCTTTGCTAAGGAATACCACGGCTATCTTTATAGATGGGTAAACCAGTTTAACTGTTTCTGTATGTCAATTAGGACTGGTTCAGTGCCTACTATTTCTTTTATATTATCATTTCTGATTCTTTTTTTTCCTGGTCACTCCAATACTTTTCTCAGAGATCTCACCTCTGTGGCGACAAGCTTTCGTTTATGCTTAGTCGTTAAGTAACCATTTTTTGGCATGTTAGCACACGTGGGAATTAAATATATACGTTGTATACGACATTTCTGAGCCGCGATAGCTCAGTGGTTAGTGAACTGGACTGCCACGGACAAGGGGTAGGGTTCGATCCCAACCGACGGCTTTCGGGTTCACCCATTCTTAAATGGGTACAAGATTTTTTTCTGAGAAAGTAAAGCAGCACGGGCGTAATACTGACCACATTACCCCAAAAATCATGTGCTGAAGGTCTGTAAAATATAGGGTCACTAACACCATATTAATAGTGGGAGAAAGCAACAAGAAAGGTCTCAGTCTGAATAGTAAGAAAACAGAAGTAATGGTTATATCGAAGAAACAATCATCACCATCATGCAGCATAAAAATAAATGAGACAAACCTGAAACAAGTACAACGTTTCAAATACTTGGGCACAATAATAACATCGGATGGGAGATGCACCACAGAAATAAAAAGCAGAATAGCTCAGGCCAAAATAGCATTTCAGAAAATGAAAAAATATCTTATGCAACAAATCTATGTCAATAAAAATGAGAAAGAGAGTTCATCGGTGCTATATAGAACCAATTCTGACCTATGGAAGCGAATCATGGACAGTAGACAAACAAATGAAAAGACGATTAGAGGCCACAGAGATGGGATTTCTCAGAAGAATGTTGAAAGTTCCCTGGACAGATAAAAAGACCAATGAGGAAGTTCTCAAAGAGGCCAACACAAAAAGGGAGCTCTTAAAAACATCAGAAAGAAGCAATCAACATTTTTCGGGCACATCATGAGAAGAGGAAAGTTGGAATACTGGCAAAATAAAAGGAAAGAGAGATCGCGGACGACAAAGAGAGAAAATACTGGATAGCTTGGTGTCATGGCATGGAAAACATTCAACAACAGAACTGATACGATGCACTGTAGATAGAAGATTGTGGAGGGACATGATCGCCCACGCCAACCGGCAGGGTACATGATGATGATGAACACCATATTTCCCTATACGCCACTTGGTGTGACGGGGGTACTTTACTTTACTTTATACGACATTTCTTGGTGGTGACAGGTGTTCCTTTGTGTTGAACTATAGGTGATAGCTGTCATAATATTTCAATTTGCATTGTTGTATGGGATACTAATTTCGTTATCGATGTTACCATCTCCAGATAATGTTTTATTTCCCCAGATAGCACAGGTGAGAATGTAAACCTTAACATATTTCAGCAAGATAAAGTAGAAAATATGTTGTATATAATCACACAGACCTTCATTAAAGGATGCTTACGCAGAATAAAAGGATAGGAATGGCAGGATAAAATCACTAACGCAGAATTATAGAAAAGTACTAGTCAAATGCGATTTTTAGGCCATGTTAAAAGACACAACAGCCTAATAAAAGTAGTCTTGAAGGGGAAAATACAAAGTAAAAGAGGCAGAGGCAGACCAAGACTAACATGGACGAGTAACATTAAAAGATGGACAAGTCAGCCTATGACAACCTGCACCATCAAAGCAAGAGACAGAGCGGAATGGCGCTCAATGGTAGCCAACCTTCGATGCGGAGATGGCACTCGATGATGATGATTATGACCAGTCAAATGACAACGGACAAAGCGATACAACGAAGACGATGGCGCTGGATAGGACACACTTTGCGGAAGTCAACTGAGAGTATTCCACGGCAGACGCTTTTTTGGAATCCCCTGGGGAATAGACAAAGAGGAAGACCAAAATATTCTTGGAGAGGACAGATGGATGCAGAGATGAAGATGATGGGGAAGACACGGAATGACCTTAAAAGAATGGCAAGAAACAGAATGGTTTGGAAAGTGTTTATTTGAAGACGTATGCTCCACAGGGAGCTGACAGTGTTTTTTGAAGACCTATGTTCCACAGGAAGCTGACAGTGTTTTTTGAAGACCTATGTTCCACTGAAAATTCTGAAGCAATATGGCTTACCATCAAAAATCATAAATATTATCAAAGACATGTATGATGGTTACACATGTGCAGTTCGAACAGAGGAAGGACTGAGCGAATGTTTCCCAATAGAAACTGGGGTTAAACAAGGATGTATTTTATCGCCCTTGTTATTTGGAATTGTTATGGACTTCATAATGAAGAAATGCTGCACTGGTAATAAAGGCATCGAATGGATACAAGGAGACCATTTGGAGGACCTGGACTTTGCTGATGACATAGTTCTCATCAGCAATCAGATAAAAACGATGCAGGAAAACACAAATGAACTATCATCAATAGCCAGCAAAATTGGGCTTGAGGTCAATCATGAAAAGACTAAAGTCATGAAAAGTTTAATTCCAACAAGTGACAAAATATACATGGAAAACAAACCAGTAGAAGAGATCGATCACTTCATCTATCTTGGAAGTCACATTGATCGAGAAGGGGATACGAGCAAAGAAATTAGAATCAGACTGGCTAAAGCAGCAATGTCTTTCAGAAGCCTTGAAAAGTTGTGGAAATCAAAACTCATTAGCACAAACACAAAACTTAGGCTATTCAAATCAAATGTACTATCAACCCTTACGTATGCGTGTGAAAGCTGGAAAACAACAAGAGATATAGAAACAAAGTTGAACGCATTCGAAAATAAATGTCTAAGGAAAATACTTGGTATAGAATGGAACGAATTCAAAACAAACGAGGAAATTAGAGAAATCGCCAATCAACCACTAATATCTTCAGTAATAAAGAAAAGACGATGGTCATACGTTGGACATGTGATGAGAAGAGATAATAATCGAATAGCAAAGCAAGCCCTCATATGGGAAACAACAGGTAAAAGAAAAAGAGGAAGACCCAGGGAGACACTGAGAAGAACATTGATGAGAGAGGCAAGAGCAGCAGGAATCGGCTCCCTCAATGAGATAGAACTGCTTGCACAGAACAGAGACAGATGGCGAGATTTGATAAAATATCTTTAAAAGAAAACTGCTAGAACAAAAATTCATATAGGAGAAGGTGTATCTTGGTCTACGCCCTATGGGCCGGTTACGGCTCGAAAGGTCAATAGATAGATAGATAGATAGATATGTTCCACTGGGAGTTAAAAGGCAGAAGAGGACGATTTTGTATATTAAATTTTAATCATCTCCCGAAACACATTTTGGTACGGTTCGATCCCAACCGACGGCTCCCGGGTTCACCCAGCCTTTAATGGGTACCGGATTTTTTTTCTGAGGAAGTAAAGCAGCACGGGCGTAATACCGACCACATTACCCCAAAAAATATCATGTTCTGAAGGTCTGTAAAATTTATAGTCATTAACACCTAATTCCCTATACACCACTTATCGTGACGGGGGCTCTTTACTTTTTTACGAAACACATTTTAAATTTCTTGAGAAAATTGCCAATACTCTTTTTACAAATTTAACTTTAAAACTGTATTCGCGTTTTATTGTTTGTTTACTACAAGGCTATGCAATCGATCGCAACCTTTAATAGGTCGTAGATGACTGGGTAGAACAGCCTTACAGACAGGCTGGGTGTCGAGCAAAGGGTGAATGTCGCAATATTTACTAGACAAAGATCTAAGCTGCTGGGTTGTGGTGATCTATAATATTATAAGACAGCATTAAAGAATAGAAGAAATGTGCAATTTTCTTGCTGTAATTATCTGCCCTAACTGGAAGTTGGGTATGTTTATTAATAGTACTGTCTGTTTACTGTGTCTATAGTGTTTCAATCTGTTCAGTTCTTTATTTTTTTAATTTTAAGCAAATTGAGGGACGGAGAGATAGGGGAATGCAACGAGAAAAAATACCAGACAACTTAACAGAATGGCTTGGTAGAAGGTCAACAACAGAAATGATAAATAACTGTCGAGATCGAAAATTGTGGAGAGACATGGTCACCAACGCCAGCAGGCCCGGTACTTGATGATGAAAAATATTCTGTTGATCTGTTGAGTTTTTCAAATAGTCTGTCAGCCTGTGTTTCCAGTGTTTCTATATAGCCTTGTAGTCTTCCTGTCGAATGCTTTAATGTAGTCTGTCAATCTGTGTGCCGAATGTTTCTATTTAGTTCTTATGACCTCTATAGCCGATAACGTCAAACTAGTTTGAGGGTTTTCCAGCTTTATTTTCTGCTCGCGGGTCTTTCTAAATCTATACACGGCTATGAATGGGGGGGGGGGGGGGGGGGGGGGTCTACTTAAAAGGTAAGGTAACCTTAATGGTAATGGTAAAGGTAAATCTGCTTAATGAACGTCCAACGTTAGTTACTACACGAAGCTATGTCTTGAAGGGATAGCACAAATCGTTAATTGTCAACAAATTAGAAAAATAGCAAAATTCGGGCGCACTTGACGTGTAATTAGGCCGTAGTAGAGGATGTCTGGAAACCACCTAACTAGTCAATGACAGACGTGAAGGTCGTTTGCATAAATTAAATAGCAGATGCAGTTCTATTTCTGTCCCATGGATGAGAGTTTGCTGTAAATATCCTACTACGTAATTCATCATCATCATGCGCCATAACGGTTGACGTAGCCGATCATGGCTTTATACAATTTCCTTTTCATAGTACATATTACCAATTCTGTTGTTGATTGTTTTCCGTGCCATGGCACAAGCTATCTAGTATTTTCTCTCTTTGTCGTCCGCGATCTCTCTTTTCCTGTATTTTGCTAGTTCTAACCAAGTATTCCAACTTTCTTCTTTTGAAATGCCCGAGAAACATCTATTGTTTCTTTCTGATGTTTCTTAGGAGCTCCCTTTTTTATGTTGGCCTCTTTGACAATTTCCTTGTTGGCCGGTTTACACGTCTAGAGAACTTTCAGCATTCTGAGGAATCTCATCTCTGTGGCTTCTAATCGTCTGTTCATTTGTTTGTCTACTTATAGCAGGGAATGTATAGATAGAAGGTAAGGGTCGTTAGTTGTGGCAACGACCAGCACATGTTGGGAGCGAGTTGTATAGCAGGGGAAATAGTATGACCGAGAATTGCACACTAAGAGATGAAGAATTGGGAAGAAAGATTAGGCACAGAAGTATACTGAAGAAGAAATGACGAAATGGGAATCCATGACGGAATTTGTGTGACGTGGAGATAGAAACGGTTGTTAGGAGATTAAGAAGAAAATTCAGTTAGACATTGGACGTCGTAGAGAGAGGATGTACAGTCATGGAAAGGTTGAGGATTAACGGCTGGAGTTAGAGATTGGCAGACGAAGAGAGAGGATGTGAAGAGGCAAGGTGGAAGAATGGGACAAGCTGAGGATTAACGGCTGAAATGGAGTTAGACATTGGACGTCGAAGAGAGAGGATGTACAGTCATGGACAAGCTGAGGATTAACGGCTGAAATAAGTTAGACATTGGACGTCGAAGAGAGAGGATGTACAGTCATGGAAAGGTTGAGGATTAAAGGCTGGACGTAGTCATTTGCAGACGAAGAGATAGGATGTACAGACATAAACAAGTTGAACATTAGCGGTCATAAAGTTAGTCATTTGCAGACGAAGAGAGAGGATGTGAAGATGAAATACAATGGACGAAGTTATCACTTGGGGATCATCGGCCGAAGAGAAAAGATATAGAGATGAAACACAACAGACGAAGTAGAGCTTGACGGCAGAAGAGAGAAGGCAGACAGAACCATAGATTGGCAACCGAAGGAAGCACAGAAGTAGACTCAGAGATAGTAGACATAGAGATAGTCACAACGGGAATCCAAGCGAAGTAGTATTGGAGGCTCAAGAGCGACAGAATGAACAGTTAGAGATTAGCGGATGAACCAGAAGAATACGGTGTAAATAGGCCGATAGATAAGGATAGATAGATCAGGGTGGTGCGTTCGATGGGAACGTACCAAAGTAGGATAACGGCCACAAAATAGTAAAATATATTAGTTGTAGGGACGAGAGAATGAAATAGGGAGAGTAGATAATGCTAATAGCATGAGTGTGTTGCAATTTAGAAATAACCGCATTGTAACAAGATGTGAATAGAAAAGAAAAGAAAAGAAAAAGGATCCAATGTATAAGGGTCGTTCAGTCTTCAGTCATTTAATATTCGGTCATTCGGGTTGTTGTCGGCTTCATGAGAGCATCATTAACAAGTATACAGTTTGTCATCAAGAACATCATTTTAGAATACATCGTTCTTCGTCAGAAAGAAAGAATTCTACATACTGTCCATAATTCCCTTCCACAGGTCAGAATTGTTTCTATATAACACCGATAAACTTTCTTCTTCTATTGACAAAGACTTGTTGCACAAGGCGTTTCTCACTTTCTTTCCTTGTTTGTCTACTGTCCGTGATTCGCTTCCATAGGTCAGAATTGGCTCTATATAGCACCGTTGAATTCTTTTCTACCATTGACATTGACTTGTTGCACAATGCGTTTTTCCTTGTTTGTCTACTGTCCATGATTCCTGTCCATAGGTCGGAACTGGTTCTATATAGCACCGATGAACTCTCTTCTTTCATTGACCTATACTTGTTTAATAAGGCGTTTTTCATGTTTGTCTATTGTCCATGATTCCCTTCAATAGGTCAGAATTGGTTCTATATAGCACCTATAAACTCTCTTCTATCATTGACATACACTTGTTGCATAAGGCGTTTCTCATTTTTTTTTTTTCATTTGTTTGTCTACTGTCCATGATTCCCTTCAATAGGCCAGAATCGGTTCTATATAGCACCGATGAACTCTCTTCTATCATTGACATATACTTGTTGCACAAGATGGTTTTGATCGTTCACTATGTAATTAGAGTTGAATCAAATCTGTCATACTGGGGTTAACCCGATGACCACTAAAGGAATTAACTGACCTCTTCGTTAGCCGTCCTTAAAATTTGAGTTATTGAGTTATTTGCGGGTCATCATCATTGCACTCCGAACATGTCCATAGGTGCTCAGATCCCCTCCTCAGCAATTCCCTCAGTGTCCAGCGACTGACGACTCCAGTTCTACGTTGGTTGATAAGTCTTCTTACACGGCCACTAAGTGTCCTTATTTCATCACTTATTCTCATCCTTGTTGACTGCACTATTGAACGCGTAAAAAAAAATGGCCATTTGTTTACGCCGGTCTGTCGTCATGGACGTGTAATTCATTTCATTTGTGGAAGGCTTTCAGTGTATCCGCGTGCTGTAGAGATATTTACTGGAGTTGGCCAGTTTTATAACGTGGAAACGGGTTCTGGACCGTCCTACTGAGTAAGTGCACGTGAGTCTGGACCATCCAAAGCATCAACGTTCAGCGACGTTCATCATGACGACGGTAAGTGTCCTTAAAATTACGCTAAGTGAACGTTAGATGCATTGTGTTGAGGTTTGCAGTATAGCTGTGATATTTACGCATTTCGGTCCAAATCATCCGACTTCAGTATGACATTTTTTAGTACCGGTTTGCCTTCCCTCTTCAATCCCTACTAGGTTAATTAATCTGTTTCTAGAGGTTCCGCGCAGATGTGGGAGTAGTCTAGACGGTTTCAGTTCACCAATCCTGGCGCAAGCTATCAGCTATGAGTCGCTTTAAGCGTCACGCTTTGTTGCTCTCAGTAGCCTTGTTTCCAGCTGAATAAAATTAGAAAAATTCAAACTCTGCAGAGCCACCATTTAGAATGTCGGAAAACAAAGGACCTAAGAAAAGGTCAACGAAATTAGGACACATTACAGTAGGATGGAAAACATGATAATTTCTTAGTAAAGAAAAAAAAACCATTAGATAGTGATATGTAGAGCCAGTCTTAACATATGGATGTGAATCATCGACAATAGGAAAACAGACAAGAAAATCACTTGAGGCTGTAGAAATGTGGTTTTACAGAAGAATGTTGAGAATACCATGGGCAGCTAGAAGAGTATTGAAAAAAATTTTCTGAAAGAGGCCAAAGCAAAAATAGAGCTAGTATCCAATATTAGGAAGAAATAATTATCATTTTCTGGCCATGTGATGAGAATGGAACAGCTGGAATATATTGTAACAACTGGGAAAATTGAGGGATGAAGAGATAGAGGGAAGCAAAGAGAAAAGATACCAGACAGCGTAAGAGAATAGCGTGGCAGAAGGTCAACAACAGAAATGATAAATAACTGTCGAGATCGAAAGTTGTGGTTTTATGGTATTTGATGATGATGATGATGATGATGATGATGATGATGATGATGATGAGGATGATGATGATGATGATGATGATGATGATGATGATGAGTGATATCTTATGAATATTTTTCTTCTTCTGGTGACTCATTCAGAATGAGACTCAGGTATCTCCAATTACATTTACTGTCCGTTTCAGAATTGTGGTTGTACCACATAGTCTTTATTACCTTGTAATGAACGTGAGCCACCTTTTTCTCCTGAAGTATGTGCACTGGGAGGTGGGGGCAGTCTTTTAGAATGCGTTTTTCTGCCATATCTGCTAGGATTCTGTGTCACATAATGGTAGTGCCTATCTTAAATTGGGAGCCGCGATAGCTCAGTGGTTAGTAAACTGGACTACAAAGGACAAGGGGTAGGGTTCGATCCCAACCGACGGCTTCCGGGTTGACCCAGCCTTAAATGGGTACCGGATTTTTTTCTGGGAAAATAAAGCAGCACGGGCGTAATACCGACCACAATACCCCAAAAATCATGTGCTGAAGGTATGTAAAATATAGGGTCACTAACACCATATTTCCCTATACGCCACTTGGCGTGACGGGGGTACTTTACTTTTTACTATATTAAATTTGGCGTGCACAGGGTGCCTCATCCAGATGTGGCCAGTGTGGAGGCGGAGTAAGATAAATTTGTCTCTCCTTATGAGTTCATACTGTTTGTTAATATACACCTCCGTTAGTTATTTGTTTATATTTTGGGTGGTCTTGTTTATCCCTTTGAATGGTGTATTTTTTAGGAACTCAGTAACAAAATAAAATAATTCCGGTTATCTGCAAGATTGATTCTTCCTCTTCTTCTTCCATTCAGCTCCCTGTGGAGCATAAATCTTCAACAAACACTTTCCAGGTCACGCTGTTTCTTGCAATTCTTTTAAGATCATTCCATGTCTTCCCCATCATCTTCATATCTGCTTCCATCTGTCTTTTCCAAGAATATTTTGGTCTTCCTCTTTGTCTTTTCCTTTTGGATTCCAAAAAGGTCATATTGTGTAATACTCCCAGTTGGCTTCCGCAGTGTGTGTCCTATCAAGCGCCATAATTTTCGCTGTATTTCTTTATTCACAGCTATTTGTCTGGTACTATTTAATAATTCTATGTTAGTGATTTTGTCCTGTAATTTCCATCCTTTTATTCTGCCCAAGCATCAATTACAGATGGTCTGTATCTTCATGATTGTCATTTTTGCTGTTCTCCATGCTTCACAGCCATATCATAGAATTGATTTAACACTGGAGTTGGAAAGTTATATTTTTTGTATTTAAACCAATTTCCTTGGATTTCCATGTTTCCATGTGTCAATTTAGGAAAAAAGCAGATAAAATAATTCCGGTTATCTACAAGATTTGTTAACATTCGGTTGTTTTGCCATCTTAACCTTAAGTCAACCTTAGACTTTCTTCTAGGTCTTAAAACACCGTAAATGCATTTACAAATCGTTCCAAAAACTACTTTTAATCATCATATGCAATACCGGTTGGCGTAGGCGATAATGTCCTTCCACAATTTTCTATCCACCATGCATCGTATCAAGTCTGTCGTTGACTGTTTTCCATGCCATGACACCAAGCTATCTAGTATCTTCTCTCTTTGTCGTCCGCGATATCTCTTTCCCTGTATTTTGCCAGTTGTAACCAAGTATTCCAACTTCCTTCTTCTCATGATGCGCTAGAAAGATGTTATTGTTTCCTAGAAGTTAATGTGTATTCGGACATAATTGTACTTAGACATAATTGTACTTGACATAAATGTACTTAGACATAATTGTAGTTGGACATAATTGTACTTGGAAATAATTGTACTTGGCAATAAATAAGGTAGTGCGCCATTTATTTCCTTCTTGACAGTGACTGTAGTAGTCTGAGATCGCAGCCATTGTCTCTATACATGAGATCTTCTACCTGCCATCACTGAGTGGACACCACAACCGGCGCTACTTATCAGCTGTTCCACAACACCATCCACCACCTGCTCCAATGGCTTCAGGTAACCCTAATTGAGGGAGGGGGTAATAAACAGGTTCTCCACCTTGCCCAAGGGTGTCCCGAAGACTAGCGGAGGGAAGGAAAAGTCTTAATCATCCTTTCATCATCATCATCTTTAAGTGCCGTCTCCGCATCAAAGGTTGGTTACCATGGATCGCCATTACACTCTGTCTGTAGCTTTGATGATGAAGATTGTCATAAGTTGACTTGTCCATCTTTTGATGTTACTCGTCCATGTTAGTCTTGGTCTGCCTCTGCCTATTTTACCTTGTATTTTCCCTTCCAATATTACTTTTATTAAAGTGGTGTGTCTTTTAACATGCCCCAAAAATTTCATTTGTCTTGTTCTAATTTGTCTTGTTCTAATTGGTCTCAAGGAGACCATTTGGAGGACCTGGACTTTGCTGATGACATAGTTCTCATCAGCAATCAGATAAAAACGATGCAGGAAAACACAAATGAACTATCATCAATAGCCAGCAAAATTGGGCTTGAGGTCAATCATGAAAAGACTAAAGTCATGAAAAGTTTAATTCCAACAAGTGACAAAATATACATGGAAAACAAACCAGTAGAAGAGATCGATCACTTCATCTATCTTGGAAGTCACATTGATCGAGAAGGGGATACGAGCAAAGAAATTAGAATCAGACTGGCTAAAGCAGCAATGTCTTTCAGAAGCCTTGAAAAGTTGTGGAAATCAAAACTCATTAGCACAAACACAAAACTTAGGCTATTCAAATCAAATGTACTATCAACCCTTACGTATGCGTGTGAAAGCTGGAAAACAACAAGAGATATAGAAACAAAGTTGAACGCATTCGAAAATAAATGTCTAAGGAAAATACTTGGTATAGAATGGAACGAATTCAAAACAAACGAGGAAATTAGAGAAATCGCCAATCAACCACTAATATCTTCAGTAATAAAGAAAAGACGATGGTCATACGTTGGACATGTGATGAGAAGAGATAATAATCGAATAGCAAAGCAAGCCCTCATATGGGAAACAACAGGTAAAAGAAAAAGAGGAAGACCCAGGGAGACACTGAGAAGAACATTGATGAGAGAGGCAAGAGCAGCAGGAATCGGCTCCCTCAATGAGATAGAACTGCTTGCACAGAACAGAGACAGATGGCGAGATTTGATAAAATATCTTTAAAAGAAAACTGCTAGAACAAAAATTCATATAGGAGAAGGTGTATCTTGGTCTACGCCCTATGGGCCGGTTACGGCTCGAAAGGTCAATAGAATTGTATTTAGTAGTTCTCTTTTCATTTTTAGTTGTTTTAAAACTTCATCGTTTGTTTTCTTTTCTTTCCATCCAATTCAAGTTTTTCTTCTATAATTCCACATTTCAAAAGGCTTTAATTTTCTATTCTGTTTTCTTGTCTAATCTCTATGTTTCTGTACCGTAAAGGAATATTAAGAAGTTGTAACATTTTGCTATTCTTAGTTTTAGCCATAGTGTTATTTGTTTTGATGTTAGTATATTTTCATGGCAGTAAAATTACTTTTTGCAAATCATAATCTTTTTTCTTTTTAATTTCAATTGTACATTTTCCATCACTGGTTATAGTATGTCCCAGGTAGTTGTAGCTCTGAACTGTCTCCAGGTGTATTCCTTCAACTTTGATATTTATTTGTAGGTCTTGAGAATTTTCTTTGTTCTAGATCAGGGATGGCCAATTAGGTGCCCGCGGGCCCGCGACGTCCTTTTTGTGGCCCGCGGCGATAAAAAATAAAATTAGGTTGCATTGAGCAAAATGTCCTGGGTAAAATTGATTTAAAAATTTGTTACGTTAACTTCTACCGTGGAGAAAGCTAACTCAAATATTCCCTAGTAGACCTATGTTTAAAACTCCGAACTCTCTAGTAGTTAGTTTAACGTCGACTTCCCGTCATTCCCGGCCCATACTTGTTTTCCTTTTGATCATCCTGCGACCGACTTAAACAAAGGAAGAAGCCAACGAATGGTTCTAGAGCCGACTCTCGGTTCGGCGAGTTCAAACAGTTTCCGCCAAGAAATACTGTCAGTCGCCCACCTCCTCCACCCCAACACATTCACCTCACAATTATTTTACTTTCAGTTTCTTTCTCTCCAAACCTCTTTTCATCAGTCAAAATTATATATCCGATCTGATCATTCTGATTTTGCCGAGTTACAGTGAACAGTTCCATTTTAACAGGAAACAGTGCTATTGTTGCAATCTGTGTTTTCATTGTCTGTTGCTCCGCTCGTGGTATAATATGAACAATAATCGTCAATTAAATGAAAAAATCAGATTTTTTCATGAGAAATTGGAACACGATTTCTTATTTATCAACAATAAGGATAGCAAACCGCAGTGCCTTGTGTGTTTGCAAGTGTTGTCTGTAAATAAAGTGTATAATCTGAAACGGCATTACACACAGCACCACGCCGCTAAATACAAGGACTACATTGGTACAATACGTTCTACACTTGTGTGCGATTTGAAGAAAAAGGTTAGTGCTCAGAAATCTGTTTTTACTACATTAACAACAAAACAAACAAGTTCCTTAATGGCATCGTTTGTTGTAAGCGCAGAGATAGCGAAATAAAAAAAATCATTATGTGACGGTGACTTCTTACAGCGTTGTTCTATTAACATGGCGCGTGCATTTGGGGAAGAAAAAATTGCCAGTCATTTTGAGAGCGTTCCACTATCAAAACAGACAATCACTAGAAGGGTTGAGGAGATAAGTTCTCATATATCTAGTAAATTAAAGAGTGTCTTACAAATTCCGCTTACTTTTCTCTGGTTTTGGATGAATCTACTGACATATCAGACACAGCACAACTTTTAATTTTGATAAGAACTGTTTCAAAAGACTTTATTATCAATGAAGAGCAACTAGCTTTAGATTCATTGCATAATACGACCAAAGGTCAAGACATTTATAACTCAGTTATGAAAGTTGTTAACGGTATCGGTGACATAAACAGACTTTCAGCAATAGTGACAGATGGCGCTAAGTCAATGCGTGGTACTCAAACAGGTCTAGTTGGATTATTAAGGAAGGCTGGAATCCATTGCCCAGCATTACACTGTATTATACACCAGGAGGCGCTGTATGGCAAGATTCTAGACGTGGAAGATGTTATGAAAACTGTAATAAAGTGTGTGAATTTAATAAAAGGCGGGAATCGGTCTTTGACACACCGACAGTTTATAAATTTTCTATCAGAAGTTGAGGCGGTATATGGCGATTTGGTGCTCTACACACAAGTACGCTGGCTAAGCAGAGGGAATTGTATGAGGCGGTTTTTTGCTTTGAGAAACGAGATAAATCAGTTTTTAGAGAAACATGATACCAACAAAGAACTGATCAGAAAAATGTGTGATCCACATTTTAACAGCGTATTGGCCTTTTTAACTGATATCACCCAGCACATGAATGAACTCAACGTGAAGCTACAGGGACGTTCCCAAACAGTCTCAGATTTGATAGGACACCTAGATGGATTTATAAGTCAACTAAAAGTTTTAGATTTACCCTGGCCAAAGAAAACTTCATTCATTTTCCTTTGTGCAAAGAATTGATTGAGGAGCGCAGTGACACTGATTTCAAATTTTCTGTATTAATGTTAGACAAACTATTGGAGCAATTCAATGAACGATTTTCTGACTTCAGTGGTAACGACCAGAACTGGCATTGTTTAACAACCCTATGAAGTGTGACATTTTCAACAACATGACACTTTTCAGTTGGAGTTATGTAACCTACAAAGTGACCCCTTTTTCCAATCAAGGATGGAGATAGGAGTTGACATTAGGAAACTTATGCCACAGGAAAAATATCCCGCATTGAGTGATTTCAGTTTGAAAATTACTTCTATGTTCGGAAGCACATATATATGTGAATGTGCTTTTTCAACAATGAAGGAGATTAAATCGTCACAAAGAAACCGACTCACTGATGGCCACCTTCAGGATTTATTACGATTATCATCATCATCTTTACACATTGACTTTGATGAACTTGTTGCTGCACATGAACGTCCACATTGTTCTCATTAAGGTTTGTTACATGTCAACTTTAAAATGACTTAACTAAAACATGTTTGTTAAACAATTCAAATAGCAACTTTTATTCATTTTTATAAATCAACTAGGCATTTTTAACCCTGTTGCAATAAAATGATTTATGTAACCAAATAATGCCGAAAAATAACAAAAATATTACCTTAAAACAAATGCCAAGTTTATTTGTATTGATGTTGTTATGTGTGTGGCCCGCCATTTGAAAGAAATTGGCCATCCCTGTTCTAGATCATAGTTTTTAAAAAAAAATATTCATATCTAGTTCATATTTTTTGCTTGTCATGTTTATTACATTAAGTAATTGTTGTAGGTCTTTAGGATTTTCTGCTAGTAGTACAGTATCATCAGCATGTCTTAGGTTATTGATTATCTTTCCATTAATTTGTAGGCCTGGCATCTCTATGATGTTTTTAAAGATTTTCTCAGTGTGTAGATTGAACAAGCTTGTGATAGGATGCATCCCTGTCTTACTCCTCATTTTATATCAATGGGTGTAGAGTTCTCTTTGTTATATTTCATTATTGCTGTTTGTTCCCAATACAAATTACATATTAGTTGTATGTCTGCATCGTCCAGATTTATATCTTTTAGGCAATCAATAAGTTGATTATAATGTATTCTTTCGAAAGCTTTGGTGTAGTCTATAAAGCAGGCATATATTGGTTTGTTTACTTCTGTTTTTTTTCAATCAATGTTCTCATGCTAAATATGGCTTCTTTTGTCCCACTGTTTTTCCTGAATCCAAATTGTTGCTCATCTAATTCAGTATTGATTTTATTCTGAATCCTTCCCTGTATAACTTTAGTAAAATGTGTGTTACCTGGCTCATTAGGCTTATTGTTCTGACGTCACTGCATTCAACTGCACCATTCTTTTAAAGTAATACAATGAAAGTTGATGTTTCTAGTTCATTTGGTATGTATCCTGTATGGTATATGTCATTGCATATGTCTGTGATCACATCAATGCCAAAATCTTCTATGCGTGTATCATCTCTATCTGTACATTGTCATGCCCTGCTGCTTTTCTCATTTTCATTGTTTTTATAGCTTTTTCTACTTCAGATTTCAGGATTTTATAGCTGGATGTACATTTTATAAATGTTTTTTTTTGTCCCTTTCGTCATGAAATAATTATGTTATATATTCCTGCCATCTATCGACTATATCTTTGTTGTCTGTTAGCCTTCTTCACTCTTTGTTTGCAATACAACTGTTTCCTGCAGCTATTTTGTCTTTATTAATCATTCTCTTTATTTCTGTGTGCATCCCTCTTAAATTTTGTTTACTTTCCATAGTTTCGACTTTTATACATCTTTGATTGAGCCAGTCTTCTTTTGCTTTTTTGCACATTTTGCGTATTTCATTATCAATTTCCTTGTATCTGGCAGTGTTCGTCGCTTGTATTCTTTCTTCCATTTCTTTCTAAGATGTTGTCAGTTATCAATTTTTGGTTTTTGTTTATTTTCCTTTATCATCCTTTAGTAGGGCGGATAACTCTACCCAGTTAACCAAAATTTTACAAAAAATTAATACTATTAACTACTATGTATACACTTTTATTTTAAAAAAAAAGAGATTAAGATATTTATGAAGTCAAACTGGGAAAACAGCAAAGAGGGATGGGAATGCTAGTGTAAAAAAATTTAAATAAATAGAAAATGTGTGAAATTTAACAGTAGCAAGAAATCCCTGCTACTCTAAATGAGAAGAAAACCTTTCTACATTCCATTCATTCATTCACTCATTCATTCATTCATTAATTCATTCATTTTCCTCATGGGCCGTATATAGGGCGGAAGTCATATTGCTGCAAGATTGACGGTCTTCGATTAAAGGATCGGGGTTCGAGACTGGGAGCTGGAAGAAGAATCACAGTCTGCGGACGGAAATGGGTAACTCACAGTCAGCACATAATAGAAATGATCAACACACTTTCCGCTAGGCTTTGGAAAGATCAGCAGAGCAGTTATGGGAATGCCCTGCTGCACACCAATCGCAAACACACAGACATGGAAACCAAATAATCCGTTCTTGGAAAAAAAAAAGAGGAAGTCTATGATTTAAAAAAAAAGTATTAAAGTCATGATTTTTGGGCTATGTTAAAAGACACAACAGCCTACTAAAAGTAATCCTGGAAGGGAAAATACAAGGTAAAAGAGGCAGAGGCAGACTAAGACTAACATGGACGAGTAACATCAAAAGATGGACAAATCAGCCTATGACAACCTGCACCATCAAAGCAAGAGACAGAGCAAAATGGCGCTCCATGATAGCCAACCTTCGTTGCGGAGGCGGCACTTGATGATGATGATTAAAGTCATGAAATAAAAGCTGAAGAGAAAGCAGAGGTCTGAAAAAAAAGATGGTGAGAAGGTGTAGAATGAGCAGGGTTGGGCAAAGAGAATAGGCACGCAACTAACAAATAGAGATAATACAGTTGATAGACAGAGTAAGGGATAAAAAAAGACATAAGTAATAGATTAATGAAACATTAAAGAGACGAGTGAACGGAATTGAACATATAAGACAAAGGGGTTTGGCGGAATCACGAAATGGTAGAAGGAGTGACTGAAGAGAAAAGTGTAGAAAATATGAAGGGCCATGAACTTACACAAGAATTTGGGTGAATTGTAATCGAGAAGAGGTTTAAGTAACTACATGAGTCTCTGTACAAACATGGCGACATGCAGCCATTTTGCATTGTCGGCTGTGATGTTAGCGAGGTCGAGCTTCAGTGCGAGGTAAGTCGGCTGCGTGGACGACAACTTCAGACGGCATCATAAAATAGTTTGGCCACGTGACAAGACAGAGTTATCAAAACACAACACAATGAGGCCTCAATAAACATTGCGATAACACCAGGCCAGAAGCCCGGCCACGAAAAAGACGGAATGTATTAGAAACACTAGGAAACATAACAGTAGCAGAGGCTAACAGAAGAGCAAAAGAACGCAAATTATATCTCCACTTGGCGCTGAAAGGCAAATGAGGAAGGAAAGAAGAAGATAATAGAAAAATGTCATCTTGTTAATTTGTTTTATCGATATCACGGAAAGAAATGTTGAAGCAAATTGCCACCAAAAGCAGGAGTAAAGTCTACTGAATAGATCGCAATTTAGGAGACGGCATTTAACAGCGGCAGATAGCGATTCACAGCTGATTGTTTGCGCGTAGGATCGGTGAACGAGAACCATCCAGCTTACTCCACCTTATCGCGGTGCCTGTAGAAGCAGAATAGGCAGTCTAGTCTGGCCAAACGAGTAGGGAGGGAGAGGGAAGGCAGCCAGGGAAGGTAGCCAGGGAAGGCAGCCAGGGAAGGTAGCCAGGGAAGGCAGCCAGGGAAGGCAGCCAGGGAATGCAGCCAGGGAAGGTAGCCAGGGAAGGTAGCCAGGGAAGGCAGCCAGGGAAGGCAGCCAGGGAAGGTAGCCAGGGAAGGCAGCCAGGGAAGGCAGCCAGGGAAGGTAGCCAGGGAAGGCAGCCAGGGAAGGTAGCCAGGGAAGGCAGCCAGGGAAGGTAGCCAGGGAAGGTAGCCAGGGAAGGCAGCCAGGGAAGGTAGCCAGGGAAGGTAGCCAGGGAAGGTAGCCAGGGAAGGCAGCCAGGGAAGGTAGCCAGGGAAGGTAGCCAGGGAAGGCAGCCAGGGAAGGCAGCCAGGGAATAAACAATGCCGCACTCAAGTCTGATGTTTTGTGCCGAAATACGCAAATAAACACAACACATCTACGACCACTTAATGTTCTTGCAAGATCAGATGACGAGTAGGACTATCACATCCTTTGTTCATAGGGTGAAGCTAGAGAAAAGAAAGAAATAACAAAAGAAAGCAGAAGGAAAGGAAAAGAAATAAGAAATGGAAAGAAAAATAAGATTACAATTAAATAATATAATCCTAAACACTATTTTGACACTTGCTCGATGGGGTCCTCTTCTGATGATCAGATTACCACCTGCTGCGAAGCTCTGTACAAAGAGTTGCGTACTACTGAGCCCAGTTTAACAGTGTAAGATGCGAATTGCTGCAAGAAAGGCAAAACACACACGCACACAAACACAAAGCAATTCTGAATTATTTAAACAAAAAATATTTGAAAGATGGAGAGAAAAAAGAAAAAAAAAAAGTCGAGCAGACGAAGATTCGATTCATGGTGTCAACCTCACCCGCGCAATTCCAACCGCCCACTTCTACTCGCTGACGCTAATTCTGCACCTATTTCCGGTTCCGACGCGCGAGGCGAAGTGGGATTGACATGCGCAACCGGAAGCTGAAATGAATAGCAAAATAAAACTATTATTAAAGCAAAATAGTAATACTGGATTCAGGTTTAAATGTCGAGATATTCTATAATAAAACGATGATAATTGTTAAATGAAATAGAATGTAACATTTATCACATACGTTATTGATCATACAATCTTCATCCCAACGTTGTGCTACCAATGGACTAACCTGGACCCTAGTTGTAAAAACAAAAAAAAATAACCTCTACTTAGATGAAATGTGTCAAACGAATGACAGGAAACAGTCTCGAAGATAAGATCAGAAATGAAGAACTGAGAAAAAAGCTAGGAATAACTCTCGCCATAGAATATATAAGGAAACAACAGAAAAAATGGTTTGGCCACGTTATAAGGCAGAAAGATCAAAACACAACACAATGAGCCTTCAATAACGTTGTGGAATACCAGACCCAAGGGTCGACCACAAAAAAGATGGATGGATGAAATACAAGGTAAAGGTAAAGTACAAGACTTAGCACATCCATATTTAGTTTTCACCCATATGTGCTCGGCCGCCTATCCAGAAATGTTCGGAGATTTCTGGATAGTGTCGCTTCAAGCATCGAAACTCACGATGCGAGGCGACATTCCTCGCCATCCCAGGGTAATACCCTGGTACCCATTTCTGTCAACGGCTAGGTCGACCGCGGGGTATTTTTTTTTTCCAACCACGAGTACAACTCACACTGCTCCCAGCGGGAATCGAACACGGGTTGTCCGAACTCGGTAGTCCAGTCGGGTGGTTTTTCCAACTAGGCTACCGAGTCCCCCATCGATTGAATATTAGAAGCACTAGGAAACATAACAACAGCAGAGGCGTTCAGAAGAGCAAAAGACCGCAAATTGTATCTCCCCTCGACGCTGAAAGGCAGATGAGGAAGGAAAGACGAAGAAGTTGTTGATCATTATAATAATCTCTCTCTTCATGTGGCTTCAAAGTAAGAAGTGACTGTTTAGCGTTGTAGCGTTTAATATCATGAACCTTATCCCATAGCTTGTGTTATGGTTATGGTAAGACGATAACTTCGGTTTCACAGCAAACAAATTAAAATCCATCATTGCTCAACCGTCCGTGCCAGTTGAATCATCCGAATTAAATTTAATCTCAATGAAGGATCAAAACAAAGAATAGCAGCTGCCGTCCACATTATAGCAGCTACAGCACACATCAAAAGACATAAGGCCGTGAACGCAGCTGAACTGTCCTTCCCATACGATATCATCATTCATCGTAAGCAATCGAAACACAATATGGATGAAAATACAGCTCATGATGAGCACAGAGCACTTAACTCAGTAGCTCCAGCAGCAAGCCGGACTTGGGGTATGAGGAAACTGCAACAAGGAACACTTTTCAGACTGAGCCTCAACGGTTCCTGCCGCCTATCCCCCATATTGGCCGGAAGCATTTGATATAACTAACCATCCCATAAAATTTGATATAACGTGCTTCATTCTTAAACACTTGACATAACGTGCTATATTCTATAACATTTGGCAACGTACTTATTTCTACATCATTTGATATAGCGTGCTCCATTTTATAGCATTTGATATAATGCTCATCACCCCATCATCATCATCAAGTACCGGGCCTGCTGGCGTAGGTGATCATGTCTCTCCACAACTTTCGATCTCGACAGTTATTTATCCTTTCTGTTATTGACCTTCTGCCAAGCCATTCTCTTAAGCTGTCTGGTAGTTTTTCTCTTTGCTTCCCTCTATCTCTTCGTCCGTCAATTGTCCCAGTTGTTATAATATATTTCAGCTGTTCCCTTCTCGTTACATGGCCAAAAAATGCTGATTGTTTCTTCCTAATATTGGAAATTAGCTCTATTTTTGCTTTGACCTCTTTCAGAATGTTTTCATTACTCTTCTTAGCTGTCCTTGGTACTCTCAACAATCTTCTGTAAAACTACATTTCTACAGACTCCAGTGATTTTCTTGTCTGTTGTCCTATTGTCCATGTTTCACATCCATATCTTAAGACTGGCTCTACGTAACATATAAGAACTCTTTTTC
Source organism: Megaustenia siamemsis (assembly GCA_032433765.1). NCBI lineage: Eukaryota > Metazoa > Mollusca > Gastropoda > Stylommatophora > Ariophantidae > Megaustenia > Megaustenia siamemsis. Next base: position 26,411,121 of record JAVIAB010000059.1, read on the forward strand.
TTGTTTCTATTGTCAAAAATGGATTGCATAATATCTTCCTCATTTTTTGGAAGCTGCTTTTACCTGAGCCATTCTGCATCTCACATCTTTTGTACATTTTCCGTCATGTGTACTATAGACTATCGTTGGTGATGTCTTTCATGCATAACTGTAACGGTTGATATACCGTGATTCATTCTATAACATTTGATATAGTCTGCTATATTATATAACATTTTAACATAACGTGCGTCATTATTTAACATTTGATATGCAGTGCTATATTCTATAACGCTTGAAATAACGTGCTATATTCTGTAACGTTAGATATAAGCGTTCTTCATTCAATAACGTTTGATATAACGTCCTATATTCTATAACTTTTGACATAACGTGCATCATTCTATAACATTTTATTTAACGTGCTATATTCTATAACTTTTGATATAACATGTTTCATTCTATAATGTTTCAATTAATTTATTTTATATTGAAACTACCATCATCATGAAAGTGGATTAAAAACCAAAACCTACCGGAAGCCGGTTTTGTTGAACAAAAAGTTGCGGAAGTCGCTGCCAACTTGTATACAACAAAGATTTTCTTCTTTTCTTCTTCATCCTCCTCACCTTTATCTTCATCTGTTTCTCCTTTTCCATCATCTCCTCCACCTTTTTCTTCTTTTCCCCCCATTCTACTTGTCTTCTTTATCATCATTATCACTAGAATCTTCTTCCTCTATGTTTCCTTCTACTTTATCTTCTCCTGCTTCTTCTACTTCTTCATCATGTTCATCATCATCGTCGTCGTTGTAATCATCGTCACCCAGCATTCCCAGCATCTTCTTCATTTCATCTTCTCTCATTATTCGAATTATTACTTGCCTCCATCGTCACCATTAAAAGAACGTAAATGGGCGTTGATGTGTCGTATTTGCTATTTATAGCAAATTACGACATATGTGTTTTCGGTTCTGCATATATGTCTTCACTATACTATTATTTGGCATCTTTTACATTCCCACTTGGATCCTATCTCACTTCGTTAGACTAGTTATGTCATGGACAATTATGGCTACTAACATACTATCCCCCTAGACGTCTAGCAAGTCAGTCGACGGAACTCTTTACTGTGCTTACTCTCAAAAATAAACAACTAAAAGGAACAAGTAAAAAAAAAAAAAAGTAAAGTACCCCAGTCACACAAAGTGGCGTTTAGGGAATATGGTGTTAGTGACCATACATTTTACAGACCTTCGGCACATGATTTTTGGGGTAATGTGGTCAGTATTACGCCCTTTACTTTCCCAGAGAAAAATCCGATACCCATTAAAGGTTGGGTGAACCGGGAGCCGTCAGTTGGGATCGAACCCTACCTCGTGTCTTTGCAGTGCAGTTCACTAACCACTGAGCTATCGCAGCTCCCAAAGGTTGGGTGAACCGGAAGCTGTCGGTTGGGATCGAACCCTACCTATTGTCCTTAGCAGTCCAGTTCACTAACCACTGAGCTATCGCGGCTACCAAAACGCACAAGATATGTACACATTTTTTGTTAAGTGTTAGAAGACATTCAATCTTTATTCATATTTACTACAATTCTTGTCTGTTGTCCTATTGTCCATGATTCACATCCATATCTTAAAACTATCTCTACATAACATTTAAGAACTTTTTTTCTATTGTCAAAAATGGATTGCATAGTATCTTCCTCATTATTTGGAAAGCTGCTTTTGCCTGAGCCATTCTGCATCTCACCACTTTTGTACATCTTCCGTCTGAGGCTAACAAAGTTGCCAAATATTTAAATTCATTTAACTGTTTTAAAACAGGTAAATACTTTATTAGCAGAAATGTAATCAAATCATGCCTCCAAACTCAGAAAATGTAACACAATTACTAAAATATCATCAACAAACAGTTGTGCTGGAAAACTGACTGGGAATGGAAACTATCAAACTGAGACGAACCCATGGAAAATACAGGGAGGGAAATCTACAAAAACATCACTACCCTGATAATTGAAGTTGAAGCGGACAAAAAATAAAGATATACAACGGCAATCCTTGGTAAAGAAAAGGTTACGAATATTTGATAAGCTAAGGTATTTTCTATGTTTAAAAATAAACACAAGTTCAAGGAAACACACGCATTGTTGACGTCATGTTATGTCATAATAAATACCGGAAAATCTCTCACCCGGATGTAGAAATAAATTCATCCGGCAGGTCACAGCCTACTCTATGCAGGTTGTCCTGCTGCTAAAAATAATCTGTGCTGCAGGGATTTTCCCATTGAGCGTGTAAGGAAAATCCAAGGGAGATAAATACGGTAATAATAGAAACTCAACTTTTTGAAATATGATTGGGCGAGGCATAGATTTAAGGAGGAACTTATTAAGGATTGCCAGTGGCGGGAGTACACGTATATTTATAACTATATTGAGTGCATATTGTGTGCGTGAGTGCTGTATTTATAGACATATTTTGTTTCTTAGCTGTTAATGTATCACAGAGTGGGATAAAGTGTGAGTCTTCTTCTTCTTCTTTTCTTCCACATCTGCCTTTCAGCGTCGAGGGGAGATGTATTTTACGGTCTTTTGCTCTTCTGTTCGCCTCTGATGTTATGTTTCCTAGTGCTTCTAATATTCCATCGATCCATCTTTTCCGTGGTCGGCCCTTGGGTTTGGTGTTCTCACAACGTTTGTTGAAAGCTCGTTGTGTTGTGTTTTGATCTTTTTGCCTTGTCACGTGGCCAAACCATTTTATCTGTTGTTTCCTTATATATTCTATGGCGGGGGCTATTCCTATCTTTTTTTCTCAGTTCTTCATTTCTGATCTTATCTCTCAGACTGTTTCCTGTCATTCGTCTAACACATTTCATCTCTGTAGAGGTTATTTTTCTTATTGTTCTTGCATCTAGGGTCCAGGTGCCTGGCATTGGTAGCACAACGTTGGGATGAAGATTGTATTGTAGAGTGTGAGTGGAGCGAGTAAGAGAGTGGGACGAAGGAAATAGGGATTGGGACGAGGGATAGAGTGGGATGAAAGACGGTGTAACGAGAAGGAATGTGACAGGAAAAATAGAGCACGTGGCGGTAAAAGAGAAATACCTCTCTTTATTTCAGGCGTTCACGATGTGACTAATAATAATCGTCTTCTTCATCAGCAGTTCGTAGAAGGTCGTTAAGTGAGTGTAGGTACGCTGTGTCGTAGTTTACAGGTAGGGCTTTGATTTTAGTGCCTTGTGGCCCAGCATATCCGATTTCAGCATGCTATTTTTGAGTACCAGGTTGCATTCCCCCTATTCGATCCCTACTCGCGTGTCCAGACTAGACAGGTTAGTCTGTTCTGGAGGAACCACGGAGAGGTGGAGTAGGGTCTGAATAGTTTTGGCTCACCGATCCTGGCGTAAGCCAACAGCTGTGGGTCGCTGTGAGCTTCCAGCTGTGGGTCGCTGTGAGATTCCAGCTGTGGGTCGCTATGAGGCTCCTTTGCCTACAAAAGAGAAATGGTTGTAGAAGAGGAAGATGTACGAGAGAAATGGTTGTAGAAGAGGAAGATGTACGAGAGAAATGTTTGTAGAAGAGGAAGATGTACGCGAGAACGGGTTGTAGAAGAGGAGAATGTACGAGAGAAATGGCTGTAGAAGAGGAAGATGTACGAGAGAAATGGTTGTAGAAGAGGAAGATGTACGAGAGAAATGTTTGTAGAAGAGGAAGATGTACGAGAGAAATGTTTGTAGAAGAGGAAGATGTACGCGAGAACGGGTTGTAGAAGAGGAGAATGTACGAGAGAAATGGCTGTAGAAGAGGAAGATGTACGAGAGAAAGGGAGAGAGATAGAAACAAAGTATGTGAAAAGTTAAATGAGAAGAGTAAGAAAGAGAGAGAGAGAGAGAGAGAGAGAGAGAGAGAAAGAGAAAGAGAAAGAGAAAGAGAAAGAACTAACGATAAAAGAAAGTAGAAATATTAAGAGGAAAAAAAAAGTAAAACAAGAAAGGAAGTGTGAGTTCAGAGACTGTGAAATGGGATACACGAAAGAGAGAGAGAGAGAGAGAGAGAGAGAGAGAGAGAGAGAGAGAGAGAGAGAGAGAGAGAGAGATCACGGAACTAAGTATTGATAAATTAAAAAAGAAGAGAGAGTGATATATATATGGAGAGAGAGAGAGAGAGAGAGAGCGATGCGAGACAAAACGGGTGAAGAGTATATGTTGTGTGATATGTAAGATCGTGATTATCACACGTAAAATATATATGATCGTGATTATCACACGTAAAATATATATGATCGTGATTATCACACGTAAAAGCAGTAAAACGAAAGAAAGCATGGAAATAAGAAAGGGAAAGAGAATGAAGCGAGAAATTGTAGAGTTAAGAGAAAGTCTGAAAACTTTCTTTTCCAGAAAAAAATCCGGTACCCATTAAAGGCTGGGTGAAGCAGAAGCCGTCGGTTGAGATCGAACCCTACCTCTTGTCCTTTGTAGTCCAGTTCACTAACCACTGAGCTATCGTGGTTCCCTCGTTTCGGGTAAGTTAAACTTTAATATAGAGTTTAGTTCAACCAGGTGGGTCGAGTTTTGGGTAAAACAGGCTTGTATTGAGATGGGTTAAGGTGAAGGCTGAATGTGAAGGTTGTCTTCGGTCACGACGTAAGTTGAATAATCTAGTGTATGAGTTTTTGAGGTCAAAGTTTAGATCATACATTGTGTCAATGTCTCTTGTGTGTTGTGTGTTGTTTTAAGATAACGTTGTAATGGCATGGAAAACAGTCGACAACAGAACTGATACGATGCATTGTAGATAGAAGATTGTGGAAGGACATGATCGCTTACGCCAACCGGTATAGCACATGATGATGATGTTGCACACCTTTTAGATTGTTGGAAACAGATAAGAAAAAAAATAGTCTTGAAGTTCTTAGTCGAGCAAGATTATCTCTGCTCACTGTAAGGCGTTAACTAGCGACGGGTTTTAACGTCCGTAGGAGATAATATATTCCTCAGAGAAAGTTTATACCAAGGAGATAAATATACAAAGTAGACTGAAGATACAACAAAGCTTGTCAAACCATTCGACAAGGCAACTGGTTGGTTTCGAGGCAAGACGCCGGCTCTCGAGACAGAGAGGTTGAGGGTTCAAATCCGGGCTGCACCAGTTGGGATTTTTATTTATGATTTCTGTCTGCGGCAACCACCCCTGGTCTCAGCAGCGAGGCTTAAAACGTCAATTGCTCATCGACGGAAAAAAAATAGGAGTACCTCCCTCCGAAGTCGGAGTTATTTGCCTGTGCGGCGAGGAACCCCTGTGCACACGGCTGCCAGGGGAAAAACGGATTAACACGCAAAATTCAGTTCCTGGTCCCTAGGGACTTCGTTAGAGGTAAAATTGGCGAAGTAAAAAAAAAAAAAAAAACATTCGACAACTGTCACCACTGCTGTCCAACAAGGAAATAACACTCGTGACAAAACGGACACACTGCAATACAATCACCACCCGAGCGTTGTGCTACGAACCTGGACTCTTGACTCAAGAAAACTAACAAACCACCGAGATGAAATGCTTTAACCGCAAGACAGGAAACAGTCATTAGAGATAAGATCAGAAATGAAGAAGTGAGAAATATATAAAAAAAGGAATAGATTTAGCAATTGTATACATAAAGAAACACCAGATAAAATAGTTTTGTGACGTGATAAGACTGAAAGATCAAAACACAGCATAACGAGCCTTTATTAAACGTTGCGACAACACAACTCCTGGAGCAGACTACCAAAAAGGACAGATTAAGGAATATTAGAAACAATAGAAAACATAACAGTGTAAAAGACCGCAAACATATATATATATATATACATACCATCGACGATGAGATGCAAATAAGGAAGGAAAGAAGAAAAGAAGAAAAATACGGAAAATAAGATAATAAGAAGAATAAAAAGAAGAATAAAAAATAAGGAGAATAAGCAAAATAAGAAAAATAATAAGAAAAATAAGAAGAAAAATAAGAAGATTAAGAAAAATAAGAAGAATAAGAAAAATAAGAAGAAATTACCTTCATGTAAATCGCACTACTGGTACTTGGTTTAAAATAAATATGAGAATTTAAAAACAAAATTATTTCCGCCAGAATGAACAGACCGATAACAAATTAAGCAATTCCTCTTGAGTGCTTCATCTTCTTCTTTCCTTGACCACATATGCGGACAGTGGATTCAAAACTTGAGGAGACCAGGACGTGATGAGTGTTCGCATTACATGTATTTTAAAAAATACATTATATGCTCTTGTTAAGCGCGATCGCAACTTCCGTGATATGCTTGTTAGGAGCCGCGTTCCTGCCTCCCTCCATAGCCAGCTGGACACTATCTGTTGCAATCGCAATCAATGTAAGACTTGCACCCAAGTCATCCTGACAGATACAGTTCTCTTCCCTAGTGGTCATTTTGAGATCAGAGAAGGATTCACTTGTACATCACGTAATATTATCTATGTCATCATATGTAAGCGATGTAAGACGACCCACATAGGCGAAAGAGGACACCGCCTCCAAGACATTTGTATGACATCACTCGAGATGTAGGCATCACATTTCAACTCATAAGGGCAATCAGGGTAACGCGGAAATCCATGTCACTGGCCAAGTGTCACGTTTTTCTGACAACCGTAGCTGATTCGCTTTAGGTAATCGTCTGATCGCCCGTATAGGTTGCCTCACCCCACGGGGTATCAATGTATTCCTTTCTCATGGGTAGTCTATTAACCCTCTCTCTCACCTATTCCATCTTTCCCTCCTTCGTCCGCCTCTCTCCTCGCCATTCTTGCCTTCCCTGCTCCTGTTTAAGCCTCTTACACCCTGACGTGATCTCCGCAGGCGATATTACATACTTTTAAGTACGCTGGCACCCTTATACAGGAGTCATGCTCCCTATTTACCAACTTATATTTATAATTACAGCAGCACTGTTATTGTTTGTCTGTTGTGTATTTATCTCTATAATTCTTATCATTGCATATTTATTTTTTTACGTATTAACATATACGGAAATTAAGGCCAAGACAGTCCACGGCCAGCAATAACGGAAAGAGCGCCGTACACAGACTACCAGTGCATTAATCACACGGGGCTAAACTGATACCAGAAGAGGATAGAATGGTGCATGTTCTTTCCACGGTGCCAAGATCAGGGAATCGGTCATTCCACAGACTACATTACAGGGGCGGTATTATCCAGCGGTCAGTACACCCCAGTTTCAAGTACTGTCCATGTACGAGTCGAGACGTTCCTGTAACCAACAGAAGATCTTTCAGTCTACCTCTTCAAGCAGTACAAGCTTCATATATAAAGCTTATATATATATATATATATATATATATATATATATATATATATATATATATATCAAGTAGTCCCAGTGTACAAATGAAAGACCCGTGTACATGAATACTTGTGTTGCAGACAAACAGTTATAGGACGAAACAGCACGAATAGTAGTTTCCAGTGGTTCATACTCTCTGTGTTTTTTTTTCTGTTGTTGATTATATGTAATTTTTTCAGAGTACTGTAAACATACCTCTTCCTCCAATGATTCGATGAATTATCGCCGCGGAAGTATCCCTCAATAATAATATTTATTTATTATTATTTGTCTCCAGTCTAAACCACTGGGAACCAATATTCGTGCTGTTTCGGCCTATAACTGTTTGTCTGCAACGCAAGTATTCAGCCCTACCCTTTCCGGGAGATACTTGTCGTAATAGGAAAATACAGGTACACAATTTATTCTCGAGTTGTAGTCGTAACCTTATGCTTTAGTCATGAGAACACCAGAGTGAAAGACATTGCCAATGATAGCTCATATTTTAGTTAGTTGAGTGGCAGTGTTCCCTAGCGTTTGGCTTTTCGTGGCAGGGCGCTGTGCCATGGGGTAAAGGTTCGATCCTGCTTCGGATCATATATTGTTAATTGTTTTTTTTTCTGTTGTTGATTATTTGTCTTTTTTTCAGAGTGCTCTAAACATACCTCCTTCCTCTGAATTGATTCACTGTATTATCGCCTCGGAAGTTTCCCTCTATGATAATATTCATTTATTATTATTTCTCTCCATCCTCATTGCATATCGAACAAGTTCTTAAGCGTTGAGACCTCTTCCGAAAGGCTTGTTGCAGGAGCTACTGAGTTAAGTGCACACCGTGAGCTGTGTGTTTCATCCGTTTTGATCATGTTCCGATACGATGATGGATATCGGATGACAGGGAACAGTTGGCCGTGTTCACTTTCTATGCGGTTTGGCCTTATGTCTTTTGGCGTGTGCTGAGACTGCTATGATGGGGACTACAGCTACCGTTCTTTGTTTGGGAGATGAGTTAGTAATTCGGATGATTCCACTGGCACGGGCGGTTGAGCAATTATGGATTTTTAATTCGTTTGCAGTGATACCGGGGCCTTCCATAACCAAATAACCTCTTCCGAAAAATACCTATCATCGTGTAGCCACTAATGACACCGATGTTGTGTTAATGGATGTCTTTGGATTCTTGCGTAGCCCGCTGGTCTGGCATCTCCCACCTTGACATGCTATTCGTTAAATGGCTGTACACTGACATTTAACTCACCGAGCTGGAATGTTGTTACGTTATGTCTTATGATAAAATATTAGGGGAGTCGTGGCCTACATTGTCTCTGCTGGATATCAGCCCCTGCCTGTATTGTGAAAAGAGTAAGTCCCTGGCTGTCATCCGAGATTTAGCGCCCCCAGTTTGTCTTTGTTTTAACTGAAACTTCAACAAGTCATCTTTGTCTGTACTGACACCTCAACAGGTAATCTTTGTCTGTACTGACACCTCAACAGGTAATCTTTGTCTGTACTGACACCTCAACAGGTAATCTTTGTCTGTACTGACACCTCAACAGGTAATCTTTGTCTGTACTGACACCTCAACAGGTAATCTTTGTCTGTACTGACACCTCAGCAGGTAATCTTTGTCTGTACTGACACCTCAACAGGTAATCTTTGTCTGTACTGACACCTCAACAGGTAATCTTTGTCTGTACTGACACCTCAACAGGTAATCTTTGTCTGTACTGACACCTCAACAGGTAATCTTTGTCTGTACTGACACCTCAACAGGTAATCTTTGTCTGTACTGACACCTCAACAGGTAATCTTTGTCTGTACTGACACCTCAACAGGTAATCTTTGTCTGTACTGACACCTCAACAGGTAATCTTTGTCTGTACTGACACCTCAACAGGTAATCTTTGTCTGTACTGAAACCTCAACAGGTAATCTTTGTCTGTACTGAAACCTCAACATTTATCTTTGTCTGTACTGAAAATTCAACTTGTCATCTTTGTTTTTACTGAAACTTCAACTTGTCATCTTTGTTATCACTAAACTCAAAACTTGTCATGTTTGTTATCACTAAACTCAAACTTGTCATCTTTATTATCACTATACTTCAACAGGTTGTCTTTGTTTTATACTATATCATTCTACATGTCATCTTTGTCTGTACTGAAACTTCAACAGGTTATCTTTGTTTTATACTATATCATTCTACATGTCATCTTTGTCTGTACTGAAACTTCAACAGGTTATCTTTGTTTTATACTATATCATTCTACATGTCATCTTTGTCTGTACTGAAACTTCAACAGGTTATCTTTGTTTTATACTATATCATTCTACATGTCATCTTTGTCTGTACTGAAACTTCAACAGGTTGTCTTTGTTTGCCTCTCTTTCACATAATAGATAGTTGCGAAAAAACCGGGATCGCCCACGCCTGCCGGATTTGTTCCAGGCCGGCTAAGACTCTACAGCTGTGAGACAACTTCCGCCCACTCTCCATCCTTCAAGCTGACATCTAAGAAACGGCTACTTTATGACCAGTCCCCTATTCCAGGCTACCGTCCCATTAATAACCCTTCCCTCCCCAACACCGACCACTAATTTCTTCTTAAGACAACAAATACGAGGACAACACGCACTATTTCAACTCCCTCGCGCGAGCAGCAGCCAGCCTGAAATGGAGCGGACATCATAAACAGCTCACCCACGCCTTCCGGTGTGTTTGAACGGACAGACAGTATACACGCCATTACAGCAACATTTCGGTGAGGGGGTGTAGCAATTACTCGCCAATAGGAATATTGAAACATATAGTACAGAAGCAAATAACCCACGCTGATCAAGTATAAGAAGATGGATTAGTACTGTCCACGAATAATTACATAGCATTCCTCATTCACTCTTACATTTGCTATGTCCTATATTTCATATGGTATGGCAAAAAGTAATTTTAATGCCATGAAAAATATACTAACAACAAAACAAATATCAACAGGGCTGAAACTAAGAATGGCAAAATGTTACATCTTCTCAATATTCCTGTATGGTGTAGAAACATGGACATTAGACAAGAAAACAGAACAGAAAATTGAAGCCTTTGAAATGTGGATTTATAGAAGAACAGGTAGAATTGGATGGAAACAAAAGATAACAAACGATGAAGTTTTAAAACAACTGAAAATAAAAAGAGAACTACAACAAATACAATTAAGACAAGACAAATGAAATTTTTGGGGCATGTTAAAAGACACAACAGCCTACTAAAAGTAATATTGGAAGGAAAAATACAAGGTAAACGAGGCAGAGGCAGACCAAGACTAACATGGACGAGTAACATCAAAAGATGGACAAGTCAATCTATGCCAGCCTGCACCATCAAAGCAAGAAACAGAGTAGAATGGCGATCCATGGTAGCCAACCTTCGTTGCGGAGAAGGCACTCGATGATGATGATATTTCATATATTCGTTGATAATACCAATCCAGCAATTCTTCTTTCCTTCCTCATTTGTCTTTCAGCGTTTTATAGTTTTCCTGTCTTCTGCTCTTCCTTTGGCTTCTCCTGTTATATATAATTCTCAATATAAGTAGACAAGGCAAATTAAAGAGCCCCCGTCACGCCAAATGGCGTATAGGGAATATGGTGTTAGTGACCATAATATTTTCAGACCTTCAGCACATGATTTTTGGGGTAATGTGGTCGGTATTACGCCAGTGCCGCGTTACTTTCCCAGAAAAAAATCCGGTACCCATTTAAGGCTGGGTGAACCTGGAAGCCGTCGATCAGGATCGAACCCGACCTCTTATCCTTCTTAGTAGTCCAGTTCACTAACCACTGAGCTTTCGCGGTTCCTAATTTTCTATATAATTCTCTATATAATTTTCTATATAATTCTCTATATAATTTTCTATATAATTCTCTGTATAATTTTCTATATAATTCTCTGTATAATTTTCTATATAATTCTCTGTATAATTTTCTATATAATTATCTGTATAATTTTCTATATAATTCTCTGTATAATTTTCTATATAATTCTCTGTATAATTTTCTATATAATTCTCTGTATAATTTTCTATATAATTCTCTGTATAATTTTCTATATAATTCTCTGTATAATTTTCTATATAATTCTCTATATAATTCTCTATATAATTTTCTATATAATTCTCTGTATAATTTTCTATATAATTCTCTATATAATTTTATATATAATTCTCTATATAATTTTCTATATAATTCTCTGTATAATTTTCTATATAATTCTCTATATAATTTTCTATATAATTCTCTATATAATTTTCTATATAATTCTCTGTATAATTTTCTATATAATTCTCTGTATAATTTTCTATATAATTCTCAGTATAATTTTCTATATAATTATCTGTATAATTTTCTATATAATTCTCTGTATAATTTTCTATATAATTCTCTGTATAATTTTCTATATAATTCTCTGTATAATTTTCTATATAATTCTCTGTATAATTTTCTATATAATTCTCTGTATAATTTTCTATATAATTCTCTATATAATTCTCTATATAATTTTCTATATAATTCTCTGTATAATTTTCTATATAATTCTCTATATAATTTTATATATAATTCTCTATATAATTTTCTATATAATTCTCTGTATAATTTTCTATATAATTCTCTATATAATTTTCTATATAATTCTCTATATAATTCTCTATATAATTCTCTATATAATTTTCTATATAATTCTCTATATAATTTTCTATATAATTCTCTGTATAATTTTCTATATAATTCTCTATATAATTTTCTATATAATTCTCTGTATAATTTTCTATATAATTCTCTGTATAATTTTCTATATAATTCTCTATATAATTCTCTATATAATTTTCTATATAATTCTCTGTATAATTTTCTATATAATTCTCTATATAATTTTCTATATAATTCTCTATATAATTTTCTATATAATTCTCTGTATAATTTTCTATATAATTCTCTATATAATTTTCTATATAATTCTCTATATAATTCTCTATATAATTCTCTATATAATTTTCTATATAATTCTCTATATAATTTTCTATATAATTCTCTGTATAATTTTCTATATAATTCTCTATATAATTTTCTATATAATTCTCTGTATAATTTTCTATATAATTCTCTATATAATTTTCTATATAATTCTCTGTATAATTTTCTATATAATTCTCTGTATAATTTTCTATATAATTCTCTGTATAATTTTCTATATAATTCTCTGTATAATTTTCTATATATTTCTCTATATAATTTTCTATATAATTTTCTATATAATTTTCTATATAATTCTCTATATAATTTTCTATATAATTTTCTATATAATTTTCTATATATTTCTCTATATAATTTTCTATATAATTCTCTATATAATTTTCTATATAATTCTCTATATAATTTTCTATATAATTCTCTATATAATTTTCTTTATAATTCTCTATATATTTCTCTATATAAATTTCTATATAATTCTCTATATATTTCTCTATATAATTCTCTATATATTCCTCTATATAATTTTCTATATAATTCTCTATATATTTCTCTATATAATTTTCTATATAATTCTCTATATTATTTTCCTGAAATAAATGTCCTAGTGTTTGTAATATTCCATCAATCCTTCTTATTCAAGGTCTTCCATAGGGTCTGGTGTTCGCACAAAGTTTATTGAAGTCTCGTTGTGTTTTGATCTTACACTTTTATCTCGTTGATAACCTTTTGTCTGTTGTTTTTTTAATGTTTTCTATGGCGGGAAATATTCTTAACCTTTTTCTCATTTCCGATCTCATCTCTCAGGCTGTTTCCTACCATGCGTCTAACGCATTTAATTTCGGTTGTAGGCATTTGTCTTATTGTTCCTGAATCTGGAGTCCAGGTCTAGCACTGGTAGCACAACGTGGAGATGAAAATTGTTGTTTTAAAAGTGAAGACAAACAATTATTTCTGATGTTTTTTAGGAGCTCCCTTTTTGTGTTGGCCTCTTTCACAATTTCTTCATTGATCTTTTTAGCTGTCCAGTAAACTTCCAACATTCTTCTAAGAAATTCCATCTCTGTGGCCTCTAATCGTCTTTTCATTTGTTTGTTTACTGTCCTTGATTCTCTTCATTAGGTCAGAATTGGCTTTTTATAGCACCAATAAACTATCTTTCTTACTTTTATTGATATAGACTTGTACAAGTGCTTTTTATTTGTGAAATGCTACACTGGCCTGTGTTATTTTGCTATTTATTTATGTGGTGCAATCTACCGTCTGGCAGCCGCGATAGCTCAGTGGTTAGTGAACTGGACTACCACGGACAAGGGGTAGGGTTCGATCCCAACCGACGGCTTCCGGGTTCACCCAGCCTTAAATGGGTACCGGATTTTTTTCTGGGAAAGTAAATCAGCACGGGCGTAATACTGACCACATTACCCCAAAAATCATGTGCTGAAGGTCTGTAAAATATAGGGTCACTAACACCATATTTCCCTATACGCCACTTGGTGTGACGGGGGTACTTTACTTTTTTTTTTTTTAATCTACCGTCTGATGTTATTGAGTTTATATGCGAATCTGTAAAATGTGAATCATTGCACTCCGAACATGCCCATAGGTGCTCAGATCACAACCTCAGCAAGTCCCGCAATGTACAGCGACGGACGACTCCAGTCAGTCTGATCTTATTATTGTAACCAAGTATTTGACGCTCATTACTTGTTTCAGATTTGTCCCACTTATTTGTATTTTACATAATGATGGTAGTGGTTTCTTCCATATAAACATTGCTTCTGTTTTCTTACTGTTTAGGCCGAAGCCTTTCTTGTTGCTTTCTTTCACTATTATATACAGTTTGATACACATTTATTTTGTTGAAATGAATATCTCGAAGGCAAAGAGTAATTTTAATGTTATGAAAAATATACTAGCATCAAAACAAATAAAACAAGAGCTAAAACTAAGAATAACAAAATGTTACATCTTCTCAACATTCCTATATGGCGCAGAAACATGGGCATTACACGAGAAAACAGAGCAGAAAATTAAAGCATTTGAAATGAGGATTTATAGAAGAATGGGTAGAATTGAATGGAAAGAAAAGAAAACAAACGATGAAGTCTTAAAACAACTGAAAATAAAAAGAGAACTACTAAATACAATTAAAACAAGACAAATGAGATTTTTGGGTCATGTTAAAAGACACAGCAGCCTACTAAAACTAATCTTGGAAGGGAAAATACAAGGTAAAAGAGGCAGAGGCAGACTAAGACTAACATGGACGAGTAGCATCAAAAGATGGACAAGTGAGCATATGACAACCTGCACCATCAAAGAAAGAGACAGAGCAGAATGGCGCTCCATGGTAGCCAACCTTCGTTGCTGAGATGGTATTCGATGACGATGATGTTGATATCACTTTGGTTGTTGAGTACGACAAATAAAAACGCTGTGTAACGTTCATTTATTGTCTAGATTCCTGTCCTTCATGGACCGAGTTGGTTATTAATCGTTGATGTTTCAATGGTGCAGTAATGGGGAACTTGGTATTTCAGTCAATGTGAATTAAATCTTGATGTTAATGATGTAGTAACAGGGAACTTGCTGTTTCAGTCAATGTGAATTAAATCTTGATGTTAATGATGTAGTTAACATGGAACTTGCTGTTTCAGTCAATGTGAATTAAATCTTGATGTTAATGATGTAGTAACAGGGAACTTGGTGTTTCAGTCAATGTGAATTAAATCTTGATGTTAATGATGTAGTAACAGGGAACTTGGTGTTTCAGTCAATGTCTATATATCTATATTTCGTTTTTATCTCCATAGGCGTGAGTGCGTGGCATCCTGATTGTTGAGGTGCGTCCTTTGGCTGGTTGCCTCCGACTTCAGCACTTAAACTTGCTAGAGCAAACTGTGGTCTTGCTCGGGTGTAGGAAGGCTTGGCCAGTCTTGGTTTTCAGTCCCTGGTGACTGTTAAGTCCCATCTCCACGACAAGAAGCTGTCCTTCATGGACCTAAGTCAATCTGGATTAAAACATAATACTAAACACCATCATCATCATGTGCCATACCGATTGGCGTAGGCGGTCATGTCCTTCCACAATCTTCTATATACAGTGCATCGTATCAATTCTGTTGTTGACTGTTTTCCATGCCATGACACCAAGCTATCCAGTATTTTCTCTCTTTGTCGTCCGCGATCTCTCTTTCCTTTTATTTTGCCAGTTGTAACCAAGTATTCCAACTTTCCTCTTCTCATGATGTGCCCGAAAAATGTTGATTGTTTCTTTCTGATGTTTTTTAGGAGCTGCCTTTTTGTGTTGGCCTCTTTGAGAATTTCCTCATTGGTCTTTTTAGCTGTCCAGTGAACTTTCAACATTCTTCTGAGAAATCCCATCTATGTGGCCTCTAATCGTCTTTTTATTTGTTTGTCTACTGTCTCACTTTCATTGGTCAGAAATGGTTCTATATAGCACTGATGAACTCTCTTTCTCATTTCTATTGACATAGATTTGTTGCATAAGATATTTTTCATTTTCTGAAATGCTATATTGGCCTGAACTATTGTGTTTGTATTTCTGTGCTGCATTTTCCAACCGATGTTATTATTGTGCCCAAGTATTTGAATCGTTGCACTTGTTTCAAATTTGTCATGTTTATTTTTATGCTGCATGATAGCATGGTTGTTATTTTGCCAACCTGGAATGCTGATCTAATGTTGCAAGTTCCTATTGCTAGTGTCTCTTTATTTTTGATTTAGCATACAGTAGCTTGATGACGATCGGGTGTCACCTGTAGCACATGACACTCCTTACCGGACGATGTAGATGTGGAGTCCCCATAACGTCGTTAGCTGTAGATATAAAGTTTTGATTTGTCATGATTAGTCTAGGCAATATAAGAAGGTAGTTTGCCATTCCTTTCCTTCTTGGCAGTGACTGTACTGGTCGGAGATCGCAGCCATTGTCTCTATACATGAGACCCTCTGCCTGCCATCGCGGTGTGGGGACCATAACCGGCACTACTTGTCGGCTGCTCCCACAACACCATCCACCACCTGCTCCAATGGCTTCACATAACCCTGATAAGGGGGGGGGGCTAAACGGGAGCTCCACCTTGCCCAAAGGGTGTCGCGAAGACTAGCGGAGGAAAGGAGACGTCTTACTCCTCCTTTGGTAGGGCAGAACTCTACCCCGCTAACGCAATAATAAACAGGGATATTAATAAAAATAATACTAATAAACAGGTATATTAATACAAATAATACTAATAAACAGGGAAATTGTACGTCAATCAATGGGAAATAAAATGTCATGTTAAAAGTGCAGTATTGTACGAGGGTACTTTGCGATAGTCAGTGTAAATTAAATCTTGATGTTAATGATGTAGTAACAGGGAACTTGGTGTTTCAATCAATGTGAATTAAAACTTGATGTTAATGATGTAGTAACAGGGAACTTGCTGTTTCAGTCAATGTGAATTAAAACTTAATGTTATTGATATAGTAACAGGGAACTTGGTGTTTCAATCAATGTTAATTAAAACTTGATGTTAATGATGTAGTAACAGGGAACTTGGTGTTTCAGTCAATGTGAATTAAAACTTGATGTTAATGATGTAGTAACAGGGAACTTGCTGTTTCAGTCAATGTGAATTAAAACTTAATGTTAATGATATAGTAACAGGGAACTTGGTGTTTCAATCAATGTGAATTAAAACTTGATGTTAATGATGTAGTAACAGGGAACTTGGTGTTTCAGTCAATGTGAATTAAAACTTGATGGAATGAAGACAACGGTGAAGAGTTATATTCACACCAAGGCGGGGAAGCAGACAAAAAATATACATTAATCTACACTGAGCAAGACCAGGTGTACAATGATTCACACACAATAAACATAGGAGGTTATCGCAGCACAGTCGTTTGTTTTCAACTCAAAGTGGTATTTTGTTAATGTAGTCTTGGATATAGTATAGCATTTATGGAAGTAGAAGGCCGTGAGTCTAGTACATGCCACTCGTTCTTAAAATTGATATTGTATGGAAGTGGTTTCAATTTGTGACACCCCACACAAAGTGTGACATTTCTACCTATATCTGAAATTCATGCAGGAATCATCATCATCATCATCGTCATTAGGTACCACGCCTGCTGGCGTATGTGATCATGTCTTTCCACATATTTCGATCTCGACAGTTATTTATAATTTCTGTTGTTGACCTTCTGCTAAGCCATTCTCTTAAGCTGTCTGGTATTTTTTCTCTTAGCTTTTTTCTGTCTCTTCGTCCCTCAATTTTTTCCAGTTGTTACAATATATTCCAGTTGTTCTCTTCTCATTACATGGCCCAAAAAAAATGATGATTGTTTCTTCTTAATATTGGAAATTAGTGTCTTTTTACTTTGGGCTCCTTTCAGAACGTTTTCATTACTCTTCTCAGCTGTCCATGGTATTCTCAACATTCTTCTGTAAAATCACAATTCTACAGCCTCCAGTATTTTCTTGTCTGTTGTCATATTGTCCATGATTCACATCCATATGTTAAGACTGGCTCTACATAATATTTGCGATCTCCTTTTCGTTTGCATGAATGATAATTAAATATTAACGCTGGTAACAAAATGATAAATAAAAAAGTGGCAAGTCCGAGAGTCTCAGAGGACGGAGTATTAAATTTTAACGACGAAAAGTTTTCAAATTTTCAGATACAGCTTCATTTCATATAATCACCTTTGAACGTGTAATGAAAGAAGTAATGCAGATACAAGGATATAGACAATGAAATACAGAGAATGTGCAAAAAGGCAAAAGAAGACTGGCTCAACCAAAGATGTCTAGAAGTCGAAACTATGGAAAGTAAACAAAACTTAAGAGGGATGCACACAGAAATAAAGAGAATGACGAATAAAGACACACAAAAAAACTGCAGGAAACGGATGTATTGCAAACAAATAGAGGGAAGAATGCTAACAGACAACAAAGATATTATAGATAGATTTCAAGAATATATAACAGAATTATTTCATGACGAAAGGGACAAAAAGCCAGACATAAAATGTACATACAAATATAAAATCCTGAAATCTGAAGTAGAAAAAGCTATAAAAACAATGAAAAAGGGAAAGGTAGCAGGGCCTGACAATATACAGATAGAGATGATACAGGCTCTAGAAGAGTTTGGCGTCGAAGTGATCACAGACATATGCAATGACAAATACCATACAGGACACATACCGAACGATTTAAAAACATCAACTTTCATTGCATTGCCTAAAAGGAACGGTGCAGTTGAATGCAGTGATTTCAGAAAGACTAACATGGACGAGTAACATCAAAAGATGGACGAGTAACATCAAAAGATGGACAAGTCAATCTATGTCAGCCTGCACCATCAAAGCAAGAAAAAGAGTAGAATGGCGATCCATGGTAGCCAACTTTCGTTGCGGAGAAGACACACGCTGATGATGAATGAAAGAAGTATGCGCATTGTATCTTCTTGGAAAGAACACAAATGACAAAATCAACTCAAATAACATCAGTGACAAACAGCTGTGGGAAAATATGTGGGGGGTGGGGGCGGCAAATATACTATTGTGAGGTATCAATCCTTCAGCATTCTTCAACGCCGGTTACAACGACCCCTCATTCAGGAGCGCCCTATAGCCACTACAACGACCCCTCATTCAGGAGCGCCCTATAGCCACTACAACGACCCCTCATTCAGGAGCGCCCTATAGCCACTACAACGACTCCTCATTCAGGAGCGCCCTATAGCCACTACAACGACCCCTCATTCAGGAGCGCCCTATAGCCACTACAACGACCCCTCATTCAGGAGCGCCCTATAGCCACTACAACGACCCTTCATTCAGGAGCGCCCTATAGCCACTACAACGACCCCTCATTCAGGAGTGCCCTACCGCCACTACAACGACCCCTCATTCAGGAGCGCATTATACCCACTACAACGACCCCTCATTCAGGAGCGCCCTACCGCCACTACAACGACCCCTCATTCAGGAGCGCCCTAACGCCACTACAACGACCCCTCATTCAGGAGCGCCCTATAGCCACTACAACGACCCCTCATTCAGGAGTGCCCTACCGCCACTACAACGACCCCTCATTCAGGAGTGCCCTACCGCCACTACAACGACCCCTCATTCAGGAACGCCCTACCGCCACTACAACGACCCCTCATTCAGGAGCGCCCTACCGCCACTACAACGACCCCTCATTCAGGAACGCCCTACCGCCACTACAACGACCCCTCATTCAGGAGCGCCCTACCGCCACTACAACGACCCCTCATTCAGGAACGCCCTACCGCCACTACAACGACCCCTCATTCAGGAGCGCCCTACCGCCACTACAACGACCCCTCATTCAGGAGCGCCCTACCGCCACTACAACGACCCCTCATTCAGGAGCGCCCTACCGCCACTACAACGACCCCTCATTCAGGAGCGCCCTACCGCCACTACAACGACCCCTCATTCAGGAGCGCCTACCGCCACTACAACGACCCCTCATTCAGGAGCGCCCTACAGCCACTACAACGACCCCTCATTCAGGAGCGCCCTACAGCCACTACAACGACCCCTCATTCAGGAGCGCCCTACCGCCACTACAACGACCCCTCATTCAGGAGCGCCCTACCGCCACTACAACGACCCCTCATTCAGGAGCGCCCTACCGCCACTACAACGACCCCTCATTCAGGAACGCCCTACCGCCACTACAACGACCCCTCATTCAGGAGCGCCCTACCGCCACTACAACGACCCCTCATTCAGGAGCGCCCTACCGCCACTACAACGACCCCTCATTCAGGAGCGCCCTACCGCCACTACAACGACCCTTCATTCAGGAGCACCCTATAGCCACTACAAAGACCCCTCATTCAGGAGTGCCCTACCGCCACTACAACGACCCCTCATTCAGGAGCGCATTATACCCACTACAACGACCCCTCATTCAGGAGCGCCCTACCGCCACTACAACGACCCCTCATTCAGGAGCGCCCTACCGCCACTACAACGACCCCTCATTCAGGAGCGCCCTACCGCCACTACAACGACCCCTCATTCAGGAGCGCCCTACCGCCACTACAACGACCCTTCATTCAGGAGCACCCTATAGCCACTACAACGACCCCTCATTCAGGAGCGCCCTACCGCCACTACAACGACCCCTCATTCAGGAGCGCCCTACCGCCACTACAACGACCCCTCATTCAGGAGCGCCCTACCGCCACTACAACGACCCCTCATTCAGGAGCGCCCTACCGCCACTACAACGACCCTTCATTCAGGAGCACCCTATAGCCACTACAACGACCCCTCATTCAGGAGTGCCCTACCGCCACTACAACGACCCCTCATTCAGGAGCGCATTATACCCACTACAACGACCCCTCATTCAGGAGCGCCCTACCGCCACTACAACGACCCCTCATTCAGGAGCGCCCTACCGCCACTACAACGACCCCTCATTCAGGAGCGCATTATACCCACTACAACGACCCCTCATTCAGGAGCGCCCTACCGCCACTACAACGACCCCTCATTCAGGAGCGCCCTATAACCACTACAACGACCCTTCATTCAGGAGCACCCTATAGCCACTACAACGACCCCTCATTCAGGAGCGCCCTACCGCCACTACAACGACCCCTCATTCAGGAGCGCCCTACCGCCACTACAACGACCCCTCATTCAGGAGCGCCCTACCGCCACTACAACGACCCCTCATTCAGGAGCGCCCTACCGCCACTACAACGACCCCTCATTCAGGAGCGCCCTACCGCCACTACAACGACCCCTCATTCAGGAGCGCCCTACCGCCACTACAACGACCCCTCATTCAGGAGCGCCCTACCGCCACTACAACGACCCCTCATTCAGGAACGCCCTACCGCCACTACAACGACCCCTCATTCAGGAGCGCCCTACCGCCACTACAACGACCCCTCATTCAGGAGCGCCCTACCGCCACTACAACGACCCCTCATTCAGGAGCGCCCTACCGCCACTACAACGACCCTCATTCAGGAGCGCCCTACCGCCACTACAACGACCCTCATTCAGGAGCGCCCTACCGCCACTACAACGACTGTATCACAAGTTTATCAATATCGTGTTCGTGCGAGCGCGTGGGTTTCATGAACACCTGCGGACATGAAGTATTCTGAACCCAACCATCGCTTCTACAAAATAACTACTAAATGTAAGCACGTTAGTGTAGTAATGGATGTGTGTTGATCTCACACCACATGTGTTGGGAAGTCAGTTTGATTCACGACGGACACGCGTCAGTTGTCCTTGTGTTACTCTTACCTTGCGCTCGCCAACTTTAGATCTCCAGCCAAGTCCAGAGTGACTGAATTTTGTGTGAATATCACTTTTCCCCCATTTTTAACTCCAGCAGCCGCGTGCTCAAATGTCCCTCGCCATGCAGGCAGATATTCTCCAATTTCAGAGGTACTCATTTTTTTTTCGAATCCTCAAGAGTTTTAACGTTTTTGGTAGATTTTTTCCTCTTAATTTTTCCCTGGCGGCGACCATTTTTGTCTTACTCTTTCAATTTTAAACTGTCAGAGGTTCTTTAACGTGCGCAGAATGCACACCGGAGCTCCTGTTCTTCGTCGTTTTTTTTCAGGAGCGCTAGACATCGGATCTCCCTACACAGAGACCAGGGGATGGTAAAGTCATGAAGAAACAATGGATTACATTTTGTTTGTAATAAATTTGTCTACTGCTTGTGATGAGAAACGAACCCGGGATCTTCTGATCCAGAGGCCGACGTCTTACCTCTAGACCACCCAGACCCCTGTTCTTCTGTTAAAATTATTATTTCACTATGGAAGTTAAATAAAATTAACAACATCAAGGACGAGCTCTGATCTCATAAATAATTGATTCATCTCTTTTTTTTCAGGATTCTCGCGATGAGTGGCCGTAGTTGCGTCATGCCGATACTAACTACAAGGTCGATGCATGCGCCTTTCCGCTAGAGAAAACCTACTTCAATATTGGTCAATCTTTACTTGCTTAATGGAGGCGAAGGCGCACCTCCCAGCGCCAGAGCTGGAAGTTGTCAGCGACCCAAAGCTGATGGCTTGCGCCAGGATCGGTGAACCGAAATCATCCAGACCCTGCTCCTCCTCTCCGTGGTGCCTCCAGTAACAGTCTAACCTGTCTAGTCTGGCCAAGCGAGCAGGGATCGAAGAGGGAAGACAACGCGGTACTCAAAAATGTCGTGCTGAAGTCGGATGTGTTGGGCCGAAAGGCGTAAATATAACAGTTATACTGCAAACCACAACACAACGCAGACACGCCCACTTAACGTCCTTTTAAGGGTGGATGACGAAGATGAATTCTACAGTCTAAGAATACTCTAGAATACTTTAGTCACCGGGCGAACGCAAGCAAGCAATTGCTTACCAATTTTGCCCGGACAACAACCATTTTGGCCTACCTTTTTCCACTCTTAACTACCATGTGATCTTTAATCAAGCAGAAACAATATTGTTTGTACAGCACAGGGAAAAATAAAACCACAAACAATCGAAAGCACGAGGAATAATGTTAAGCTAAAACCAGGATCGAACCGGAACACCTCTATTAAAAAAAAAATGCATTGCTGCGGTAAAGCTGGTAGCTTGGATCCAGTAGTGGGGTGTAACATACACTCCTATAAGGTGTGGTGCCAGCTTTACATAAATTGAACACAACAAAATACTGACGTTCGGGCTACACGCGGCCATTTTCAGAAAACTAGAAGGACAACAAACGATGAGACCTATTTCTGACCATGAACGCTCATCGTATGCTACTGTTCTCGTTTTGTGAAGCAGGTAACATGTAAGCCGAAACGATCTATCTATCTATCTATCTATCTATCTATCTATCTATCTATCTATCTATCTATCTATCTATCTATCTATCTATCTATCTATCTATCTATCTATCTATCTATCTATCTATCTATCTATCTATCTATCTATCTATCTATCTATCTATCTATCTATCTATCTATCTATCTATCTATCTATCTATCTATCTATCAATCTATCAATCTATCAATCTATCAATCTATCTATCTATCTATCTATCTATCTATCTATCTATCTATCTATCTATCTATCTATCTATCTATCTATCTATCTATCTATCTATCTATCTATCTATCTATCTATCTATCTATCTATCTATCGTTCGCCCGAAGTATTGTCTACATATGCAATGTCGTTTCCTGTATAAATTTTACTGTCTTTTGTAATTCTTGCAGTGGCCCATATAGTTTTGTCTGTAGTGTTGTATCTACGGGCCAATGGATTTTCCTCAGTCTACTATATTCATTGCAGTCTTGAAGTATGTGTTCAGCGGTCTGCGGTGCCTGAACACATGGACAAGTAGTTGATGTGCCGATCTTGAATTTTGTATACATGTGACAATGGAGTCGATTGTGTCCTGTTCTTAGGCGTATAATGATAACTTGTTCATATCTATTCAAATTATGAAAGGCATCCTGATTCGGGGCTTGTGGTCCTCTGATTGATTTGATTATCTGTTTCTTATGATGGTATGTGACCGGTGTATCTAGTTGTGTGCCTGTTGAACCTTCCTTTGCCAACTGATCTGCTTTCTCATTTCCTGGTATTCCACAGTGAGATGAGATTCACTGCAGGGCAACCCTTTGGTGCTTGCAGAGTTCAGTCAATAAGGTCTGCAGATGTGGTAATTTTCTGGATTGTAGTGCCTGGAGTACTGATCTTGCATCTGTCAAGAACACTACAGGCTGTGGGCTAAGATTACTGTTCAGCAGTTTTTCTATTGCCAACTTTATTGCTTCTATTTCTGCATCATAATTGTGACAATATTTCCCTGTTGCTATTTTATTTATATCCCTAGTGTTATTTGGGTACTCTATATATGCACCTGCTCCCCCATTCTCTACTGCATTCTGTGCTGATCCATCTGTATACACACGAATCCATAGGTCTTGTGGGTATTCTTCATACTGAGAGTTATTGTTTTTCGCTGTAGACTAATCTGCTCTTCTTTGTCAACTATTACTTTCACTTCTGTCCGTATTTGTATTGATAATCCTGATTCCTCTGTCCAGGGAGTCTGTTCTGGTATAGGTAGTAGGGGTTAACAACTCTTGGCATGTCTGGTGTTTGTCTACTAATACGCTTGGCTTGGTGGATAAAACTGCTTCTCTTAAGTCGTCCCAATGCAAGATTTTGGAATCGGTCCTTCAATGGATGTCTCGGCATGCATGCACATTTTTCTGCCTGTATCAGTACTTTTGTGTCCCTCCATTCCCTCAGTGCTAGTATCCTCCACAATTTCTCCATCTCCAATGTTGGTGTTGTTTTCATTGCTCTTGCGATGACCCTAAGTGCCAGGTTTTGTACTTTGTCCAGCTCTTGCAATGTGGTGTTTGATGCTGAGCACCATGCGGATGATCCATATTCTAAATGTGGGTATATACTTTGTTGGTAAACTTTACTGAGTATTTTCCCACTCGCACCCTATGTGGTTCCACACAACTTTCTTAGAATAGCCAATTTCCTCCTTGCTTTTTGGGTTGCCTTATTTATCTGCTGTTTCCAAGATAGTTTGTTATTAAATGTAACTCCGAGATATGTAGCTTGTATGTCTTCTTTCACAGGCTCATTGTTTATGTAGATGGCTCCTGCTTTTTGTTTTGGGAAGAGAGTGAAAAGTGTAGTACTGCATTTGTCTGTATTGATTCTGATACACCATCTATTTGTCCATGAATTCAGTGCATTCATAGCTCTTTGTAGCAATTTGGAGGCATCTGTTGCATACTCCTCTGTGCACCACATTACCAAGTCATCTGCATACATTGCCACTTTGATGCCATGTTCAGTAACTAGGTCGTTGATGTAGATCCGAAAAAGTGTTGGAGATAGTACCCCTCCCTGTGGAACACCCCGGCGCAGTAAGACCTTCTTACTCTTAAGACCATCCAGTTGCACTCTGGCTCTCCTGTCATGCAGGTATGCTTTGACCCATTTGTACATCCTGCCATTTAC
The DNA here is from genome assembly GCA_032433765.1 of Megaustenia siamemsis. Classification (NCBI taxonomy): domain Eukaryota; kingdom Metazoa; phylum Mollusca; class Gastropoda; order Stylommatophora; family Ariophantidae; genus Megaustenia; species Megaustenia siamemsis. Next base: position 26,436,532 of record JAVIAB010000059.1, read on the forward strand.
TCCATAATTTCTAAGTTTCTTCAAAAGCCCTTCCTTCCATACCTTATCAAATGCTTTCTTTAGGTCTATCCATGCTGCTAGTACCAGTTTCTTTTCTTGAAACGCATCCTCAATTTCCTGGGAAAGATAGGTTGCCTGATCTTTGGCAGAGTAACACTGTCTAAAGCCTGCTTGTTGTGGGACAAGGATATTTTCACTTTCCAGGTACCACTGCAGTCTGAGATTGATTATATGTTCCATTGTTTCACACAAACAGCTTGTAAGGCTGATTGGTCTATAGCTGGATGTCGTTGAACCATCTTTTCCTGGCTTTAGTAATGGTATCATAATTGCATCTCTCCATGCCTGTGGCACTCCACCTGTGATCCAGCAAATGTTGTAGATCTGCAGTAGTTTTACTTTAGCTGCAGTTCCCAAGTTCTTAATCGTTTCATTGGACACTCCATCACTGCCTGGTGACTTTTTCATTTTTAATTTGGATATTACCAGCTCTAACTCTCGTTGTGTAATGGGTTTTTCCATGACTCCACGTGCGGTCTCTTCTTGTCTTGCATTTTGTTGTTTTAAACTGGTCTCTTGTCGTTTCTCTAGGCTAATTTCAATATTATTGTAATTTGCAAAGGAGTCTGCAAAGTGATTTGCTGCATGCTTACTTGTTAGGATGTTTCCATCCTTCTTCAGTGTAATTTTTGGTGTTCTTTTCTGTACTCCTATCATTCAGTTGTTTCACAAGCTTCCACACTTTTCTTGTGTCTCGTTCGAGATTCAAGGACTCTGTTTTCTCTTTCCAGCTTCTCCGTCTGGCTTGTAGTTTAGCCCGTTGAAATTTGGCTTTAGCTTGCTGGTAGTTATTGTGGTGTTCTTGGCAAGGGTTATTTTCTGCTTGCTTTCGAGATGTTTCCTTGTCATTGTGCAGTTGCTCTAGTTCACTACAATAGTATGGTTTGTAGTGTTTCCGTGCGCTTCTAGATATTGTTTCACTGGCAGCTTGTATTATTAGTCTCCTGAATTCATGAACTATTTTGTTGATGTCTCTGTCTGTATTTATATATTTAGTCAGTACACTGGTGTAGTGTTGATACATTTTCCAGTCTGCCTTTTTGTAATTCCATCTGGAGAGAGTGCTGCTCTCCCTGACGGTCTCATTTTGTACCACTAAAAAAACAGGTCTGTGGTCGCTGCCTCCAAGTTGTTTCCCAACAATACGTGTGCTATTCCAATCCAGGTCTGGTGAATGGAAAGCAAGGTCTGGTGCAGATGTGGTATGCCATGATCTGGAGTAGAATGTTGGTGGATCTGTTGTCTAGCCGAAACAATGTATTGTGCTGTATTCATTTTTTGTAAAGCTGTCACCCTACCTTATAGAAGTGTGCGTCACACCCCATTACTGGCTCCCCCGGTACACCTCGACACATCGTCTTGCGACTATAGTTTTGCTTTTCAGCACACAGCCAGCTCAGCACACAGCCAGCTCAGCACACAGCTAGCTCAGCACACAGCCAGCTCAGCACACAGCTAGCTCAGCACACAGCTAGCTCAGCACACAGCCCAGCACACAGCTAGCTCAGCACACAGCTAGCTCAGCACACAGCCAACTCAGCACACAGCCAGCTCAGCACACAGCCAACTCAGCACACAGCCAGCTCAGCACACAGCCAGCTCAGCAGTTGAATGAAAAATGTTGCTGCTGTTTCGGTAGGACTTACACGCATATACGAGGATAATCGCATCATCAATTGAAAATTTGCTGAGCTCGACGTGTGCCGTAATGTACTACTGACCTGATTGAGTTGAAATGCTGCTTTCTCATGGCAAGGCGCTGTGTCCAGGTGTATGGGTTCGATTCTACACCCTATAGTTCGTGCACTCTATTGTTCTTTGTGTTTTCTGTTGTTATTTGTATGTGGAGTTTTCCTATTGCCGTTAAAGTACTCGTCTCTGTATAATTCGGTGTTTGTTTGTCGCCTCGTCAGTTTTCATTCGTAATAAATATTCATTAATTTATTATTATTATTATTATTATTATTATTGTTTGTCCTCATTAACGTAGGCAGGGTACATACGGAACATCTCATTTTTCGACATTATTCAAGGAGGTCGGGCATTAAATCTCATGGACCAGAGACGGGAAGAAGTGATAGTGGTTGTGGTGGTTGTGGTGGGGATAGTGGTTGTGGTGGTAGGGGTTGTGGTGGTAGGGGTTGTGGTGGTAGGGGTTGTGGTGGTGGTGGTAGTTGTGGTGGTGGTGATGGTGATAGTGGTTGTGGTGGTGGTGATAGTGGTGGTGGTAGTGGTTGTGGTGGTAATAGTTGTGGTGATAGTGGTTGTGGTGATAGTGGTTGTAGTGGTGGTGGTTGTAGTGGTAGTGGTTGTGGTGATAGTGGTTGTAGTGGTGGTGGTTGTAGTGGTAGTGGTTGTGGTGATAGTGGTTGTAGTGGTGGTGGTTGTAGTGGTAGTGGTTGTAGTGGTAGTGGTTGTGGTGATAGTGGTTGTGGTGATAGTGGTTGTAGTGGTGGTGGTTGTAGTGGTAGTGGTTGTAGTGGTAGTGGTTGTGGTGATAGTGGTTGTGGTGATAGTGGTTGTAGTGGTGGTGGTTGTAGTGGTAGTGGTTGTGGTGATAGTGGTTGTAGTGGTGGTGGTAGTTGTTGTGGTGGTGGTTGTAGTGGTGGTGGTTGTAGTGGTAGTGGTTGTGGTGATTATGGTTGTGGTGATTATGGTTGTGGTGGTAGTGGTGATAGTGGTTGTGGTGGTGGTGGTTGTGGTGGTAGTGGTTGTGGTGGTGGTTGTAATGGTGGTTGTTGTGGTGATAGTGGTTGTGGTGGTGATGATAGTGGTTGTGGTGGTGGTGATAGTGGTTGTGGTGGTGGTGGTGGTGGTTGTGGTGGTAGTGGTTGTGGTGATAGTGGTTGTGGTGGTTGTGAAGGTGGTTGTTGTGGTAATGGTGGTGGTGAGTGGGAAGGGTTTTACAGCAGTGAATAAACCACGGATTGCATTTTTTTCTGATTTTTATTTATTTTTGTAGGGGCATAAAGAATGCGGGGGGGGGGGGGGGGGTTTGAATCAAGACTCCTTTGTCCTGAAGTCAGTGCCTTACTCTGGAACCACGAAGACACTGCTAAATATTATATTATTGTATAATGCCATTAGCTTAACTCGCTAATTTCTCTGTGGTGTTGTCAACTGTATGACTACGTTTTGACAAAGGGCAGAGTCAAGTATATAGTTAGGAGAATACAAGAAAAACAATATGTGTGGAGTGAGTAAAATAAGATGGACAGACAAAAGAAACGAAAGGAATGAAATACATTTTTAAAAAGAAATTGAAAGTTAAACTAAAACTAAGGGAATTTAGTGAGAAAAATAAAATGGGAAGATAAAGAAAACGAAAATGGGTGGGGAAGATTAAAGGGATACCGAAGAAACTAAATGAGACAAACTAAACGAACAAAAGAAAGGGTAATGTAGTAAAGACACTAGGATGGGAAGAGTCATAATGCACACATGATGAATAAGTCTCAATTGTCGTGTCCTATAGAATACTCCAGATCTTCCCCGTGGTTTTTATAAGCGGACAAAAAGATATGGACATCTGTAGTTTGTATAAATAGGATATCTACATACGTTATGTAGCAGTTAACAGTAAAGTTACGGTGTATGTTGATTTGTGACCGAGATATCCGATTTTATCATAACAATATTTGGCACATCTTTCCGTTTTGATCGATCTCTTTTAACTTGTCTATGTTAAGTAAACTATTCGCAGGTCTATAATGAGAAAGTGGAGAAGTGACTTTGTTAACACAAGTTCTTTAACCATGGTTTCGGCAGGTGCAATCACCTCAAAGACTTTGTAGTAAGGTCCCTGTGTGCAATATACACGAGAGAAGAAATAAATGAGAGAGAGAGAGAGAGAGAGAGAGAGAGAAGAGAGAGAGAGAAAGAGAGAGAGAAAGAGAGAGAGAGAGAGAAATAAAGAAAGCTAGAAAGAGGCATATAATGTTCGTATTTCACTCAAAATACACGATTAGTTTCATCATTGGAGGTAAGGCGCACGAGAACAGAAGAGATGGAAGCTGTCAGCGACTCATAGCTGATAGCGCTTGCGCCAGGATCGGAGAAGCCGAACTATCCAGACCTTACTCCACCACTTCGTGGTACCTCTAGTAATCAACTAACCAGTCTAGTCATGCCAAGCGAGTAAGGATCGAAGAGGGAAGGCGACCTGGTGTTTAGAAATGTCGTGCTGAAGTCGGATGTGTTGGGCCGAAAGACGCTACACCAGAACTCATCTACGCCCTTTCAGGGTCTTCTAAGGACGGATGATAAAGAGAACTACTCATTATTTTAATAGTCATCAAGTAAACGACAGAAAGGAAAAAAAAGAAGTATCATGATTGGTGCAATCCAACTACTTCACCTTCACTTTTTCAGTCATTCACCTTCACTTTTCCAGTCATTCACCTTCACTACTTTTCAATTGAGTCATTTCTTCTTTCCTTCCTCATTAGCTTACACATTAGATACACTGAATAATTTACTATTCTGCAATATAATTTATTATTATATATTCCTCTAGACTGTCTGCTGTTGGTGCAAAAATTGTATGAGATATATATTTATTGGCTTTCCATTCTTCTTCTTCCTCTTTCCTTCCCCATCTGCCTTTCAGCGTCGAGGGGAGATATAATTTGCGGTCTTTTGCTCTTCTGTTCGCCTCTGCTGCTGTTATGTTTCCTAGTGCTTCTAATATTCCATCGATCCATCTTTTTCGTGGTCGACCCTTGGGTCTGTTGTTCTCATAACGTTTGTTGAAGGCTCGTTGTGTTATGTTTTGTTCTTTCTGCCTTGTCACGTGGCCGCACCAATTTATCTGTTGTTTCCTTATATATTCTATGGCTGGGGCTATTCCTAGCTTTTTTCTCAGTTCTTCATTTCTGATCTTATCTCTCAGACTGTTTCCTGTCATTCGTCTAACCATTTAATCTTTGTAGAGGATATTTTTCTTATTGTTCTTGCATCTAGGGTCCAGGTCTGGCATTGGTAGAACAACGTTGGGATGAAGATTGTATTCTTTCTTTCCATTCAATTTCACTAAAAGAACTCTGTCAGATATTGTCCAAAAGCCTTTCATTGTTCTTGCTCTTTCTGCATCCAAGATGATACATACTCCTCTTTGGTGTTCAGTAGCTCCAGAATAGATGATTTTATATTCATCAGAATATATCTCCCCTGATCCAGTGTATCTCATTTCGCAAAGTCCCCTGTGTACTCTGAACACATTAAAGACACCTTGCCGGTTTAAAGAGTAGGCAAAAAAAAAAAAAAAAATAAAAGTGGCCGCTACCAATTTTGCTAAATTGTTAGAAAAAATCTACCACATAATGTTAAAACTCTCAACGATAAAAAGAAAAATGGGTGTACTTTTGAAGTCTGTGAAACGTCTTATTGGCGAGGGACTCCTGAGCAAATGTCTGTCGGTGTGAAATTTAGAAATTGTGATTTTCAAACAAAATTCAGTATCTCAGGACTTGGCAAGAAATATTGAGATGGTGTACGCAATGAAACAACTCTTAAGTGCTGCCCCACTAGATCTAAATAGTAATAGTATTGTGTTTTTGTTTGGTTCGAGAGTAAACCACTTTACCGTAGTCTACTTCCTTCCTGTTTTATGTTGATCAACTCTTTGTTCAAGGAAATAACTCTTGGAGTAGAAAATACACCACCAGACAATTGGTCTTCATCCGTGCACTGGCCACAATGGGTACAAAGTATTGCGTGGTCCACTTCTAGTGATCTTGCGAAATGCCGTATTATATAGACACATACACACATCCTGTTATAAAATAAGCATACGATGGTATGGCATTTGAAATTTGGATATATAGAAGAATAGGTAGCATTGGATGGAAGGAAAAGAAAACAAACTATTAAGTCTTAAAACAACTAAAAATTAAAACAGAGCTAGAATAGGTAGCATTGGATGGAAGGAAAAGAAAACAAACTATTAAGTCTTAAAACAACTAAAAATTAAAACAGAGCTACTAAACACAATTCAAACAAGACAAATGCGATTTTTGGGCCATGTTAAAAGACACAACAGCCTACTAAAAGTAATTTTGGAGGGGAAAATACAAGGTAAAAGAGGTAGAGGCAGACCAAGACTAACATGGACGAGTAACATCTAAAGATGGACAAACCAGCCTATGACAACCTGCACCATCAAAGCAAGAGGCAGTGCAGAATGGCGCTTCATGGTAGCCAACCTTCGTTGCGGAAATGGCACTCGATGATGATGGTATGGAGCAGCTAAACTAAACTAATAGAAAGACAAGACAAATTACAACATTTCGGCAAAAGCCTTCTTCAGGTTTAACAACAAAAAATGTACGAACTGATAATACATTAATCTCTTCTTTTCCTTCCGGTGTCCTATCCCTATTCCACAGCGTGTTATTGCTAACACTTCTCTTACTATCCTTACCCCCTTGCCACCTCTATCCTCTCTTTTCCTCATCTTCTCGTTTTCTTTGTACCCTATGGGACACTTCCTATCATACTTTCATTGTTTGGTTCTTTTTGGCCTAATGAAATTCTACCTTCCCTATTGTCTATTAATCTTTTAACCAGACTACGTTTTAATTCGTATAGTTTGTTTAATATACCCGATGAAGGCTTCAGCCGAAACGTTATAGTTTGTCTTGTCTTTCTATTAGTTCAACTGCTCCATACCATCGTATGTGTATTTTACACGCTCTCTGCACCTTTACTCGCTGTCACGCATGTTATTTAGTATTTTGTATATTTGGTAGATGTGCTTATCTACATTCTGTTTAATGTGAGTAGCCGTCTGTTTCCGCGACACTAGAGCATATTTCTATCTGATGCCATATTTGCTAATTCCAGTTTAATGAATCATCTTTGGGTCATCGTAAAAGACACAACAGCCTACTAAAAGTAATCTTGGAGAGGAAAATACAAGGTAAAAGAGGCAGAGGCAAACCAAGACTAACATGAACGAGTAACATCAAACGATGGACAAGTCAGCCTATGACAACCTGCACCACCAAAGCAAGAGACAGAGCGGAATGGCGCTTCGTGGTAGCCAACCGTCGTTGCGGAGATGGCACTCGATGATGATAATGATGATGATGTTTAATGAAGGTTGAATACAAATGCAAGTCAAGAACAACTGGGGAATATTCCTCAATGTATGTCTTACCTACACCTTGAGTTAACCAACAACAAGTTGTTGTAGTCCGTTCCAAAACTCATGTCCCTCTTCAAAATATTGTAACTTAATAACCTTTTGGTTTTTTTAAATTATTATTTATTAATTACCCTCTAATGGGTACCGGATTTTTTTTTATTGTAAAGTAAAGCGGTAAAGAAAGAATACCGACCACATTACCCCAACAATCATGTGCCGAAGGTCTGTAAAAATTATGGTCACTAATACCACATTCCCTATACGCCACTTGGCGTGACGAGGGCTCTTTACTTTTTTGTTGTTGACCATTTTCGTTTCACTCCTCCAGTTATTGGAGTCGTCTTCGCTGGACACTGAGGGAATTGATGAGGAGGGGATCTGAGCACCTATGGACATGTTCAGAGTGCAATGATGTTGACCCGCAAATAACTCAATAACTCAATAACTCCTCCAGTTTCTCAGATCTAGGCTTTGTAATAATGGGAAGACAACCACTATAGCTTTCACTACTAACACTAAAATCATTCCTAGCATTATTAATAAAACCTCTACAAATAGCTAACGTGATTAGATCACAATCATGTAGTGATTAAAATGAAAATCAAACTAAAGAGAATCAAGCAAAAGACTAATTCATCAACAATACCACTAGATATAACAGCTTTAAATCAAAAAGATATTAAAGATACTTATCTAATACATGCAAAGAATACATTTCAGAAGCTGCCGAAGAAGGGATTGAGCAATACAGAAAAGAAAGTCCAGATTAAAAAGTTACAACCAAATGGCAATGCATAAAGAAAAGCATACAAGAAACTTGCGACACCTTACCCACAAAGGAAAAAAAAAACAAAAATGAGGAACTGAATTACTATTTTGGAAAAAATGAAAGTAAGAAAACAAGCGAAGAGCACTACATAATACAACAAAATAGATAACGATATACGCAAAATGTGCAAAAAGGCAAAAGAAGACTTGCTCAGCCAAAGATGTCTAGACATCAAAACTATGGAAAATAACAAGATTTTTAAGAGAGATGCACACCAAAAAGAAATAAAGAGATTGACTAGTAAAAATAAAAAAGCCACAGAAAGTGGGTGTACTGCAAACAACAAAGGAAACATGTTAACAGACAGCAAAGATATAAACAATAGATGGCAAGCACATATATCGGAATTATTTTATGACGAAAGGGATAAGAAACCAACTATAAAACGTACGTCAGGCTATCAAATCTTGAAATCAGAAGTGAAAAAAAACTATACAAACAATGAAAAAGGGAAAAGCAGCAAGGCCTGACAACATAGTGATATAGACGATGACGGTTCTAGAAGATTTGGACATTGATGTGATCACAGACATATGCAACGACATTTGCTATACAGAATACATACCAAATGAACTAAAAACATCAACTTTCATTGCATTGCATAAAAGAGACTGGTGCAGTTGAATGCCGTGACTTTAGAACAATAAGCCTAATGAGCCATGTTATAAATATCTTGCTAAAAGTTATACAAGGAAGGAAGAACAGTGAGACAGAAAGAAGACATATTCAGCATGAGAACATTAATCGAAAAGTACACAGAAGTAAACAGACCAATATATGCCTGCTTCATAGACTACACCAAAGCTTGTGATAAGAGTACACCTTAGCCAACTTATAGAATGCCTAAAAGAGATACATCTAGATGACATGGACATACGAATAATATGTAATCTATACTGGGAGCAAACAGCAATAATAAAATATAACAAAGAGAACACTACAGCCATTGATATAAAAAGAGGAGTAAGACAAGGATGCATCCTATCACCAAGCTTGTTCAATCTATACACTGAGCAAATCTTTAAAAACATCTCAGAGATGCCAGGCCTAAACTTTAGTGGAAAGATAATCAATAACCTAAGATATGCTGATGATACTGTTCTACTATATTTTATAGCAGAAAATTCCAAAGACTCACATTTACTTAATGAAATTAACATGACAAGCAAAAAATATGGATTAGATATGAATATCAGAAAGACTAAAACTATGATCATAAACAAAGAAAATCTCAAAACCCACAAGTGGGTATCAAAATTGAAGGAATAGACCTGGAGACAGTTCAGAACTACAACTAACTTGGACATACTATAACCAGTGATGGAAAATGTACAACTGAAATAAACAAAAGAATATGAATGGCAAAAAGTAATTTTAATGCCATTAAAAATATCATCATCATCATCATCATCATCATCATCATCATCATCATCATCATCATCATCATCATCATCATCATCAAGTACCGTGCATGCTGGCGTAGGTGATCATGTCTCTCCACAACTTGTCTCCACTCGGCAGCTATTTATTATTTCTGTTGTTGACCTTCTGCCAAGCCATTCTCTTAAGATGTCTGTTATTTTTTCTTTTGCTTCCCTCTATAGCTTCGTCCCTCAAATTTTCCAGTTGTTACAATATATTCCAGTTGCTCTCTTCTCATTACATGGCCAAAAATGATGATTGTTTCTTCCTAATATTGGAAATTAGCTCTCTTTTTGCTTTCACCTCTCTCAGATCATCTTCATTACTCTTCTTAGCGGTCATTGGTACTCTCAACATTCTTCTGTAAAACCACATTTCTACAGACTCCAGTGATCTTATTGTCTGTTGTCCTATTGTCTATGATTCGCATCCATATGTTAAGACTGGCTCTACGTAACACTTAAGAACTCTTTTTTTGTTTCTATTGTCAAAAATGGATTGCATAGTATCTGCTTCATTTTTTGGAAAGCTGCTTTTGCCTGAGCCATTCTGCATCTCACCTCTTTTGTACATCTTCCGCCTGAGGTTAACAAAGTTCCCAAATATTTAAATTCATTTACCTGTTTTAATATTGTTCCACTTATTGGTTATTGGTTATGGAAGGCCTCGGTATCACTGCAAACGAATTAAAATCCATAATTGCTCAACCGCCCGTGCCAGTGGAATCATCCGCATTACTAACTCATCTCCCAAACAAAGAAAGGTAACTGTAGTCCCCATCGTAGCAGTCTCAGCACACGCCAAAAGACATAAGGCGAAACCGAGCAGAAAGTGAACACAGCCAACTGTTCCCTGTCATACGATATCATCATTCATCGTAAACAAGCGGGATATCGAAGCAGGATCAAAACGGATGAGACACACAGCTCACGATGTGCACAGAGCACTTAACTCAGTAGCTCCTGCAACAAGCCGGACTTGGAATATGAGGAAACTGCAAGAAGGAACACTTTTCAGACATAGCCTTCAATGGTTCCTGCCGCCTATCCACCATATACCATGGGAGTTCACGTCCTCCCGAAAATAATGATCGTCATAGCACTTGATGATGTTAGGCCATCATTGATGACTCCAATTCCAAACATATAGACACACAGTGGTGATAAGTTATCATTTAACTTGTCTTTATTTTGCACTGAGGTGATGTCTTTTTCTTTGTTGTTACCATTACTTGTGTATTTTTGCTATTAAGGCTGAGTCCTTTATTTTTGCTTTCTTTCACTATAACGTCCAACATTTCTTGTAACTCATTTTCACTCGTAGCGATTAAGACTGTATCATTAGCATACCTTAGATTATTTATATTGTGACCTCCAATTGTTATTCCAGGCATGCCCCTTATTGATCTTAAAATAATCTCACTATAAATATTAAACAAATCTGGTGACAGCACGCAACCTTGTCTAACACTCTGTTTTATTTGTTGAAACATTCCCAATTGGTTTCCAGTTCTTATGGCCGCTGTTTGTTGCCAGTACATGTTCTTTATTATTGTTAGATCTTTGCTGTCTACGTTTATGCTTTCTAAAATGTTGATTATTTCTTGGTGCTTTACTTTGTCAAATGCCTTGGTATAATCTATGAAACATAGGTATAGATCTGTTTTCACCTCTATGGTTCTTTCTACTAAAGATCTTATGATATAAATGGCATTGCTTGTTCTTTTATCTCTAACAAAACCACACTGTTCATCGCTAATTTCTGGAATGATTTTGTTTCGCACTCTTCGCATGATGATTCTTAGTAATATCTTAGTCATATGACTCATAAGTTTTATTGTGCGATGATCGTAGCATTCAATCGCACCCGATTTCTTTGATAGAGCTATGAATATTGATTTGAGCATGTAAAAAAGTAAAGTACCCCAGTCACGCCAAGTGGCGTATAGGGAAATATGGTGTTAGTAACCCTATATTTTACATACCTTCAGCACATGATTTTTGGGGTAATGTGGTCGGTATTACGCCCGTGCTGCTTTACTTTCCCAGAAAAAAATCCGGTACCCATTTAAGGCTGGGTGAACCTGGAAGCCGTCGGTTGGGATCGAACCCTACCCCTTGTCCTTTGTAGTCCAGTTCACTAACCACTGAGCTAAGGCGGCTCACGATTTGAGCATGTCGTCTGGTATATATCCGCTGTTGTAGATGTCAGTCAATATTTTTGTTATTTATATTCCAAAATCACCCATGGCTTCAATCGCTTTTTTAGTTATATTATCTGGTCCAGGAGCTTTGCTTGCTTTCATATTGCGCAAGGCATCTTCCACTTCTTCTCTGAGTATTTCTGGTCCTTCTCCATTATCCTTAATATTTACTTCCATTCGTTCATCATTATAAAGATCTTTAATGTATTCTGTCCATCGTTCCCTTATGTTTTCTTGATCAATCAAGAGTTGTCCTTCTTTTGATTTTAAACATCCAGTTTTTGATTGCGTTTTACTTCCTGTTAATTCCTCAATATGTTTGTATATAGCTTTAGCATCTCCTTTTTGTTGCATTTCAATCTCTTTGCATCTCTCTTTTAGCCATGCTTCTTTTGCTTCATTGCATTTTACTACAATTTCTTTATTTAATCTCTTATACTCATCTTTATTTTATTTATTTCATCTTCTTGTAACCATTAGCTGCAAAATGTCATCTGTCAGCCATTTCTTTCTTGAATTTGTCCTCATTGGTGGTATGAACTCTTTTGATGTTTGTTGCATTGATTCTTTTAGCATTTCCCACTGTCCATCAATGCTTTGTATCTTATCTATTGCATTGTACTGGTTCTGAATTGTGATTTTATATTTGTCCTGCAGCTTTTTGTCTGATTTTAGTAAATCTAAATTTAACTTGATGTTAATTGAGGCTCGTTTTGTTGTTTTTAATTTTACTCTAAGCTTTCCCACAACTAGGGAGCCGCGATAGCTCAGTGGTTAGTGAACTGGACTACCACGGACAAGGGGTAGGGTTCGATCCCAACCGACGGCTTCCGGGTTCACCCAGCCTTAAATGGGTACCGGATTTTTTCTGGAAAGTAAAGCAGCACGGGCGTAATACTGACCACATTACCCCAAAAATCATATGCTAAAGGTCTGTAAAATATAGGGTCACTAACACCATATTTCCCTATACGCCACTTGGCGTGACGGGGGGTACTTTACTTTTACTTACTTTCCCACAACTGGTACATGATCACTATTGCAATCTGCCCCTGGTCTAGTTTTCACACACACCAGACTGTTTCTAAATCTATTGCTTATCTTTATATAATCATTTTGATTACGTGCGTTGTCCTCTGGGCTTTTCCATGTCCACAGACGTCTTGGATGTTGCTTAAACCAGGTGTTTCCTATCATCATGTTTTGTGTTCTTGACCAGTCAATAAGTTTCTCACATCTTTCATTCCTCTCCCCTAAGCCATAATGACCAACTACTTCCTCAACTCTTTCCTTTCCTACTTTTGCGTTAAAATCCCCTAGAACTAGGGTGTTTTCATGTGGTTTACATTTATGAAGTGCCTCATTTAACTCGTTGTAAAATTTTATCAATTGTTTCCTCTAGACTGCTGATGGTGCATAAACTTGTATAAGATTTATGACTATTGACTTTCCATTCAATTTCACTAAAAGGACTCTGTCAGATATTGGGTAAAAGCCTTTCACGGTTCTTGCTCTTTCTGCATCCAAGATGATACCTACTCCTCTTTGGTGTTCAGTACCTCCAGAATAGATTATTTTATGTCTATCAGAATACATCTCCCCTGATCCGGTGTATCTCATTTCGTAAAGTCCCAGTAATTGTAAATCCATTCTTTTCATTTCTTGTATGATGTTTTCTAGTTTATCCTTCTGCATGAGTGTTCTCACATTCCAAGTACCTATCTTTATAGTTTGTTTTATCTTTATTTTGCTTACAGTAGCTTGATGACGATCGGGTATCACCTGTAGCACATGATGTCCCCTACCGAACGAGGGTTTTCCATTGGAATCCCCCTTAACGTTGTTGTCGTTATTTCTATTGTTGTGGCGATTCATGATTATACAAAGAAGTTACGACGGTGGTTTTCTGTTGCCTTCCGTCGGTTTGTTTACGGTTGGCTCCGCCAGCCTTTGACTAAAAAGTCTCACCCACAAGGCAGTGGGGTTGTTTTACTTCGGGGTACCCTCCCTTAGCCATTTACGCTCCCGATGCATGTAGTTTCACATGCATTACAACAATTAAAAATATACTAACATCAAAACAAATAACACCAGGGTTAAAACTAAGAATAGCAAAATGTTATATCTTCTCAACACTCCTGTAATGGTGCAGAAACATGGACATTAGACAAGAAAACAGAACACAAAATTGAAACCTTTGAAATATGGATTTATAGAAGAATAGGTAGAATTGGATGGAAAGAAAAGAAAACAAACAATGAAGTCTTAAAACAACTAAATATGCAAAGAGAACTATTAAAAACAATTAGACCAAAACAAATGCAATTTTTGGGGCATGTTAAAAGACACAGCAGCCTACTAAAAGTAATCTTGGAAGGGAAGATACAAGGTAAAAGAGTCAGAGGAAGACCAGTACTAATATGAATGAGTAACAGAAAAAATGGACACGTCCGTCAGCCTATGATAACCTGTAATATCAAAGCAAGAGACAGCGAAATGGCGCTCCATGGCAGCCAACTTTGCCAATGGAGATGGCACTTAATGATGATTATTTTTCGTCGTCTAAATATCTTTCTTCTACAATTTTTCTTTCTTTCTTCGTTTAATACAAGAGAACAGAAGTCCTGATGAAAGTACATGCATCGCGAGAATCCAAGACTAAACGTTAACAATTATTGTATTTTCGAAGCTCCAACAAAATACATGGGAAAAATAAACTTTACGTGACATTACCATTGCTGGTGTATGTCGGGGAGTGGGCTCATGATAGGAGTAAAGGGATAAAGGCCGCTTGGTCAAGCAGTCGCCACGACGAGTGAGACTCAGGATTTTTTTTTCACCCGCGATAGAAAAGAAATTATTTTTTTTCTACCGTGGGTTTCGAACACCATACACCAGCTTTTCAGCCCGCGAAACAGTGGACTTCGCCGCAACGGCCATGCGCAAAAAATACGTGGAAAGTTCAACAAACCGGAAGTGGTTTTCTGGTGACTATTGATCTCATCCCTCTGTCTAGGCGCTAGGAAATATAATCATTATCTTCATGCTGAAATACCGTTAACATTTTCCTAAAATAGTAACATTATTTTCACGCGGTGAGCATAATAACAAACAAAAGTGAGCTGGTACCAGAAAACAAAACAATTAACTAAGTTCTTTCCAGTAATTAAAATCGTTATTGTCTTAAATATTTTTCCGAAGGCTTTCGTATTCGACTGTAGGATTATTCAACTTCCTGCCTCGATGTCTTTATTTTGAACCTTATTCTAAAGACTTATTTTATGTTTGTATTTTATATACAAAAGGAAGTAACACATGGATTCCACCAGTCTCATCTTAGGGTTCAACCGTTAAGTGGTCATGGATGCGTATTGTCGCTACTTTGATATCAGCCTGACGACACTTTCATCTTCATCATGGGTAGAGTTTCAGCCTTAAATGGGTACCGGATTTTTTTTTTTTAAGAAAGTAAAGCGGCACGGGCGTAATACCGATCAAATTACTACAAAAATCATGTGCCGAAGGTCTATACAAATTATGGTCACTAACACCATATTCCCTATATGCCACTTGGCGTGACGGGGCTCTTTAATATTTTTATTTTTTATTGGGTCATCATCAAGTACCGTGCCTACTGGCGTAGGTGATCATGTCTCTCCACAATTTTTGATCTCAGCAGCTATTTATAATTTCTGTTGTTGACCTTCTGCCAAGTCATTCTCTTAGTAAAAGTAAAGTACCCCCGTCACACCAAGTGGCGTATAGGGAATAAGGTGTTAGTGACCATATATTTTACAGACCATCGGCACATGATTTTTGGGGTAATGTGGTCGATATTACGCCCGTGCCGCTTCACTTTCCCTGAAAAAATCAGGTACCCATTAAAGGCTGGGTGAACCCGGAAGCCGTCGGTTGGGATCGAACCCTACCTCTTGTCCTTTGTAGTCCAGTTCACTAACCACTGAGCTATCGCGGCTCAAGCCATTCTCTTAAGCTGTCTGTTATTTTTTCTCTTTGCTTCCCTCTATCTCTTCGTCCTTCAATTTTTCCAGTTGTTACAATATATTCCAGACGTTCTCTTCTAATTACATGGCCAAAAAATGATGATTGTTTCTTCCTAATATTAGAAATTAGTTCCCTTTTTGCTTTGACCTCTTTCAGAACTTTTTCATTACTCTTCTTAGCTGTCCATGGTACTCTCAACATTCTTCTATAAAACCACATTTCTACAGACTCCAGTGATTTTCTTGTCTGTTGTCCTATTGTCCATGATTCGCATCCATATGTTAAGACTGGCTCTATATAACATTTAAGAACTCTTTTATTGGATACGTTTTGCATAACAATTTTTTTTGCTGGTGTAGCGGGTATTTATGTTTGCTTATTCTTTTCCACGTTTAGCTACCGGGGTTCTTTAATTTGCAGGAGTACACTCGGGACCTCTTTGTCGTCGTTTTCCGAGAGGACTAGGCATCATCGAATCTCACTAATCAGAACCAGCAGGGGTGAAGCTGGGAAAATAACACTTGCTCGAGGGGGAAAATACCAACTCCCTGTCGCGAGCCTTAAACTCGCCATATATAACTTATGATAACTAAAAAAAAGCCCGAAAATCTCGAGAAAATCCTGGCACATGTGCACGAACTCTGTAGCACGGCATTGGGATCCACGCTATGGGTAGATTTTGCAGACGTTTTTACCTTGGCAGCAACTATATTAATGCCTACTCTACTAATTTAAACTAAACGTGTCTGTATTGAACTAAACCAAGTCAATCATCAGGTCGCTCTTTTTCAATGTCACTAATGTATTAAAACATAGTATTTAAGAAAATGAAAAATATCTTATGCAACAAATCTATGTCAATAAAAATGAGAAAGAGAGTTCATCGGTGCTCTATAGAACCAATTCTGACTTATGGAAGCGAATCATGGACAGTAGACAAACAAATGAAAAGGCGATTAGAGGCCACAGAGATGGGATTTCTCAGAAGAATGTTGAAAATTCCCTGGACAGCTAAAAAGACCAATGAGGAAGTTTTCAAAGAGGCCAACACAAAAAGGGAGCTTTTAAAAAATATCAGAAAGAAGCAATCAACATTTTTCGGGCACATCATGAGAAGAGGAAAGTTGGAATACTTGGTTACAATTAGCAAAGTAGAAGGAAAGAGAGATCGCGAACGACAAAGAGAGAAAATACTGGATTGCTAGGTGTCATGGCATGGAAAACAGTCAACAACAGAACTGATACGCTGCACTGTAGATAGAAGATTGTGGAAGGACATGATCGCCCACGGCAACCGGTATGGCACATGATGATGATGATGATGAATGTATCAAATGATTGCCACGAAAACAGGTAAACAGATTGAAGTTCGAAGGTCGATGAACTAACATCAAAATTGTCCCAGCAGTTATCGATCACATATCGTTGGGGTGACAGTCTATTATAGCATCTCCAGATATTTTCTATTTGGCCAGCTCTATCAACACGTCTAGCAGCAATATATTATCACATGTTTGCCACAACAAGTCTAGATTGACCACATGAGACCAACTTGTGATGATTAACGCTGTCGTGTCTGGTGAACATCTTGTCAGCCATTATGATATCAAATCATGTGACGTATCTCTGTCTGGGTCACCATATTCTTATATTAAAACATTTATTTCATTTCATTTATTTGTTATTCACCTTAGCCGGAACATATTTTAAAAAAGAAATCATTGTTTTAGGAGCAGGGCTTCGTGGCACAGTGGTTAATGACAGGACTACTAAGGACAAGTTGTCGAGTAGGATCCTGATTGACGGCTTCCAGTTTCATCCAGTCTTAAATCGGTACCGGATTTACATGTGTGAATGTAAAGCGACACGGGCGTAATACCGACTACATTATTGCAAAAAGTAATGTGCCGAGGGTCTATACAAAAATGTGGGCGCTTATACCATATTCTCCGTATGCCACTTGGCGTTACGGGGCTCTCTACATTTACTTAAACTACAGTGTTTATTATGGAGCCGCGATAGCTTAGTGGTTAGTGACATGGACTACAAAGGACAAGAGGTCGGGTCGATCCTGATCAACGGCTCCCAGATTCACCCTGCCTTAAATGGCTACCAAAATTTTTTTTACTGGGAAAGTATAGCGGCACGGGCTAATACCGACCACATTACCCCAAAAAATCATGTGCCGAAGGTCTACAAAATTATGGTCACTAACACCATATTACCGATACGTCACTTGACGTGACACTTAACTCTTTTACTTATAATATTTATCCTATATCAGTTGTCTTGCCAAGGTTTATATGTGAATGGAAAAACAAGAAAGCCCAATGAAAAGAAAAACAGGTTTGTTATTAATTTCTTTGCCAAAGAAAAATAAAGAATGAAATACAGAGCAGAATCGAATAAAGTAAAGAAAATCCCATATCGTGTTACAAGCATTGTGTTAGTACCCCTATTTCTTGTACATCAGTAACATCACTATGCCAATGTTGTATATATATATATATTTCCCACGCAAACAGTCTCCTGTAATAGTTTAACTCAAGACAGGTCCACGTAACAATTCGTTGTAACAGTCCCTGTAACAATTCGCCCCTTTAACATCATTTCCGTTTGTGCAATAGTCTCTCTCTCTCTCTCTCTCTCTCTCTCTTTCTCTCTCTCTCTCTCTCTTTCATTTGACGTATGCACACATATATGTCAACTGAAAAGAAAATCGTCATTGAATTATGCGGGACCAGTCTTAACATGTGGATTTGAATCATGGACAATTGGACAACATAAAAGAAAATCGTTAGAAGCAACAGAATGTGATTTGTACATACACTGAAAATACCTTGATAGTTAAAACCTTATTTGCTCTAAAAGAAGCCCAATAAAAAAGAAAACAAATTGCTAGCAACTTCATCTTGAAAACTAGTCTGCAGATCTGACCTCAAGAATTAAAGATCGCATGGAAGATCTTCACTACAGCAATCAACTAAAAACTGCCTCGTATGTCCAACGACGGGACAGGCCATGTGTGTCAGAGCTACATCCAAAGTTCTAGCCACCAGGAAGGACACCACGGAAAACAAACCATAGCTGACTAGCAGTTACCATCGAGAAAAGGAAAGGCTTTGGGAGAACACCCAGGCGGAAACCACGGGCAAGATGGGCCTAACAGCTTTGGACGACATCCGCTCTACGAGAAGGAAAACAGGATCCAGCCTTTCGGAGGCGAACTTGTTCAGCTACAGTGCAGGCTTAAAAGGAAAAATCAGGACACGCACGCATTTACAAGTACTGGCCATGCGACCAGCTTATTGTATGTCATGATGATGTCGTTAGCCTTCCATTAAGAGTACAGACCATGAGACCAGCTCATTATGTGTCATGATGTTGTCCTTAGCCACCCATTACGAGTACTGACCATGTGACCAGTTCAATGTGTGTCATGATGTTGTCCATAGCCACCCATTACGAGTACTGACCATGTGACCAGTTCAATGTGTGTCATGATGTTGTCCTTAGCCACCCATTACGAGTATTGACCATGAGACCAACTCATTGTGTCATGATGGTGTCCATAGCCACCCATTACGAGTACTGACCATGTGACCAGTTCAATGTGTGTCATGATGTTGTCCTTAGCCACCCATTACGAGTACTGACCATGTGACCAGCTCATTGTGTGTCATGATGGTGTCCTTACCCCTCCATCATGAAACAACACAAAGAATCAAGTCGCATAATCACACGACTTGAACGACGAAAAAAAAGAGGAAGAAGCTAGTGTTACAGTGAAACAATCATCATTTTTGGACTATGTGATAATGCGAGAGACAGTGGAATTTTCTGCGCCGACAGGTAAAATTGGACAAAGAAGAGGAGAGGGAACTGAAAAGAAAAAAAAAGATACAAGGCGGTTTAAGGAGTGTGGTTTGGTTGATAATCAACAACAAAGTTGATGAACAGCTGTGGAGAGACATGATCACATACGCCCGAAAGCATGCCAGTGGATGATGATCCATTTGCAAATACTCTTAGGAACAAAACCTGGATACAACTTAATATTAACTTCTTTCTTTACATCATTGGGTAGTAGATAACTATTATAAGTCAGATTCTTCTCTTCAGATAAGCAAAACAACGGATATTTTTGTTGCTTTGTACCTGATGAAGGCATTTACCGAAACGTCATATTTTTGCCTCGTTTCTCTATACGCTTAGCTGTTCAATACAATTTTATATTTATTTTATTTTACCAGAGTTTAAGAGTTAAGTCTATTCCAACAAGAGAATGAGAACAATAAAAAAACAACCCGTATTACGTATCTTAGCTACAATAAGAAGAGAGACAAGTTATAACATCCACAGACCATCATAACAAGAGAAGTAGAATAATGGGAGATCTATCTCCCTCTACTGTCATGGTAAGAGAAAGAAAAACAGGAGATCTATCTCCTTCTACCATCACAATAGAAGACGTGAAGAAAATAATGGGAGATCTATCTCCCTCTACTGCCATGGTAAGAGAAAGAAAAAACAGGAGATCTATCTCCTTCTACCATCACAATAGTAGACGTGAAGAAAATAATGGGAGATCTATCTCCCTCTACTGCCATGGTAAGAGAAAGAAAAACATGAGATCTATCTCCTACCATCACAATAGCAGATATGACGAAAATAATGAGAGATTTATCTCTCTCTACTGTTATAAATAGAAGACAAAGAAAATAATGGGAATAATGGGGAGATCTATCTCAATGAACCGACGAGATAAGAGAACACGTTACAGATTTATTGATCTTCCAACTGCCAACTCCTTCGTTCTATCTCACTTCCATGCAGAAACGCTACAACCTTTTAGATGAAATTTCCCAAATTTCTTTTTTTAAAAAAATCACCGTAAAGTCATCCCCCTACCCACCAATCCCAAACAGGGACAGCAGGCGGTCTCCAAATGACTCATTCAAGTCTTCTCATGAATTTAAATATATCGATCGGTTCCCTCCGTTAATCAATATCTGACACCCTCAATCGTAGTTTTTGTGGAAATTACCATTCTGTCTCCCCTTTTTAACTCAATGGGTTAGTCTGGTTATTCGGAGGTTCCCAACTGATATCTACGGTAGGGTATAGACAGGACTTTAAACAGTAACAACAATGGTAAACACTGGATATTATTAAACTTGGCAAACAATCAAATTAAGCAATGAAACAACCAAACGATCATTTAAAACCAACTAATCCACTTGCTTGCGCTCGACCGATGACTAAAGTATTCTAGAGTATTCCTAGACTGTAGAATTCCTCTTCGTCATTCGCCCTTAAAAGAACGTTAAGTGGGCGTGTCTGCGTTGTGTTGTGGTTTGCAGTAAAACTGTTATGTTTGCGCCTTTCGGCCCAACACATCCGACTTCAGCATGACTAATCCGTTAATGCAACTAAAGAAACAACCCACCCGAAAAAACAACAACAACTAGACAACCATCTCACCTAAACAACCAACCGTCTCAACCACTAACCAGTTAAACTAAACAACCAACCGTCTCAACCACTAACCCAGTTAAACTAAACAACCAACCGTCTCAACCACTAACCCAGTTAAACTAAACAACCAACCGTCTCAACCACTAACCCAGTTAAACTAAACAACCAACCGTCTCAACCACTAAACCAGTTAAACTAAACAACCAACCGCCTCAACCACTAACCCAGTTAAACTAAACAACCAACCGTCTCAACCACTAACCCAGTTAAACTAAACAACCAACCGTCTCAACCACTAACCCAGTTAAACTAAACAACCAACCGTCTCAACCACTAACCCAGTTAAACTAAACAACCAACCGTCTCAACCACTAACCCAGTTAAACTAAACAACCAACCGTCTCAACCACTAACCCAGTTAAACTAAACAACCAACCGTCTCAACCACTAACCCAGTTAAACTAAACAACCAACCGTCTCAACCACTAACCCAGTTAAACTAAACAACCAACCGTCTCAACCACTAACCCAGTTAAACTAAACAACCAACCGTCTCAACCACTAACCCAGTTAAACTAAACAACCAACCGTCTCAACCACTAACCCAGTTAAACTAAACAACCAACCGTCTCAACCACTAACCCAGTTAAACTAAATAACCAACCGTCTCAACCACTAACCAGTTAAACTAAAGAACCAACCGTCTCAACCACTAACCCAGTTAAACTAAACAACCAACCGTCTCAACCACTAACCCAGTTACACTAAACAACCAACCGTCTCAACTACTAACCCAGTTAAACTAAACAACCAACCGTCTCAACCAATAACCCAGTTACACTAAACAACCAACCGTCTCAACCACTAACCCAGTTAAACTAAACAACCAACCGTCTCAACCACTAACCCAGTTAAACTAAACAACCAACCGTCTCAACCACTAACCCAGTTAAACTAAACAACCAACCGTCTCAACCACTAACCCAGTTAAACTAAACAACCAACCGTCTCAACCACTAACGCAGTTAAACTAAACAACCAACCGTCTCAACCAATAACCCAGTTAAACTAAACAACCAACCGTCTCAACCACTAACCCAGTTAAACTAAACAACCAACTGTCTCAACCACTAACCCAGTTAAACTAAACAACCAACCGTCTCAACCACTAACCAGTTAAACTAAACAACCAACCCAATTAATTAGACAGGCAAACTAACCACTCAGCGAAACAAAACAACTTTAATAAAACAACCAATAAACAACCCAAACAGCCAAAGAGAAACAACTAATCAACTAACCAAACCAGTCAAAGAACCAATAAAACCAGGTGACTCACCAATTCTATCAACTCATCATCATCACCGAGTGCCGTCTCCGCAACGAAAGTTGGCTACCATGGAGCACCATTCTGCTCTGTCTCTTGCTTTGATGGTGCAGGTTGTGTCATAGGCTGGTTTGTCCATCTTTTTATGTTTTCCATCTTAGTCGTGGTCTGCCTCTGCCTCTTTTACCATGTATTTTCCCTTCCAGAATTACTTTTAACAACAGTAGGCTGTTGTGTCTTTTAAAATGGCCAAAAAATCGCATTTGTCTTGTATGAATTGTGTTTAGTAGTTCTCTTTTCATTTTTAGTTGTTTTAAGACTTCATCGTTTGTTTTCTTTTCCTTTCATCCAATTCTACCTATTCTTCTATATATCCACATTTCAAAAGCTTCAATTCTCTGTTCTGTTTTCTTGTCTAATGTCCATGTTTCTGCACCATACAGCAATGTTGAGAAGACATAACATTTTGCTATTCTTGGTTTTAGCCCTGTGTTATTTGTTTTGATGTTAGTATGTTCTTCGTTACATTAAAATTACTTTTTGCCATTCCTATTCTTTTATTTATTGTATATCAACAAAACGACTAAAATAAACAACAAAATAGGCACCCAAAACAACAGAATCAACCACTCAAGCAAAGAACTCTTCCGAATAAACAAATAATCCAACAACTCAACAATCCCACCAAACCAAACAACCAACGTAAACACTGAACAAACCAACCAAACTAAATAAAAAAACATCCTTAACAACCAGACATCCAACCCAACCATTAAGCAACCAACCCAATAAACTCAGCTAAACAACCCAACCAAATATACAACCATCCCAACCATTCGACTCAACCTATCCAACGGCGCAACAAAACAATCCAACCAACTAAATAACTAACCCAACCATTCAATTGAGCAACTCAACCATTCCAACCACGTAACCAAACATCATCATCATCATGTGCCATACCGGTTGGCGTAGACGGTCATGTCCTTCCACAATCTTCTATCTACAGTGCATCGTATCAGTTCTGTTGTTGACTGTTTTCCATGCCATAACACCAAGCTATCAAGTATTTTCTCTCTTTGTCGTCCGCGATCTCTCTTTCCTTTTATTTTGCCAGTTGTAACCAAGTATTCCAACTTTCCTCTTCTCATGATGTGCCCGAAAAATGTTCATTGCCTCTTTCTGATGTTTATTAGGAGCTCCCTTTTTGTGTTGGCCTCTTTGAGAATCTCCTCAGTGATCTTTTTAGCTGTCCAGGGAACTTTCAACATTCTTCTGAGAAATCACATCTCTGTGGCCTCTAATCGTCTTTTCATTTGTTTGTCTACTGTCCATGATTCATTTCCATAGGTCAAAATTGGTTCTATATAGCACCGATGAACTCTCTTTCTCATTTCTATTGACATAGATTTGTTGCATAAGATATTTTTAATTTTCTGAAATGCTATTTTGGCCTGAGCTACTCTGCTTTTTATTTCTGTGGTGCCACCAACTAAACAACTAATTCAACCACACAGCTAACAAACCTGACCACTCAACGAAAGAACACAACTAACTAAACATCTAAACCAACCAATTAAACAAACATCCAAAATAGCCAACCAACCAACCAACCAACCAACCTAACTAACCGTTTCAACCAACTACCCCAAGCAATCGATCAACCCAAACAATCTAATACACTCAATGGACTTAAAAAAATCAACTCAAACCAACCGACCCAACAGACCCTACCAACGGACCCAACAAACCCTACCAACCGACCCAACAACCAACAAACTAATCCAACCAAGAAACCACCCAACCCAGTCGAAACAAAAAAAATAACAAATTAACTAATCAACCAACCAATTAATCAACCAACCAATTAAGCTCAACCAACCAATCAAGCTCAACCAACCAATCAACCAATTAAGCTCAACCAGCCAATCAAGCTCAACCAACCAATCAACCAATCAACCAACCAATCAACCAACCAACCAATCAAGCTCAACCAACCAATCAATCAACCAACCAATTAAGCTCAACCAACCAATTAAGCTCAACCAACCAATTAAGCTCAACCAACCAATCAACCAACCAACCAATTAAGCTCAACCAACTAATCAAGCTCAACCAACCAATCAACCAACCAACCAATCAAGCTCAACCAACCAATCAACCAACCAACCAATCAAGCTCAACCAACCAATCAAGCTCAACCAACTAATCAAGCTCAACCAACCAATCAACCAATCGACCAACCAACCAACCAAACAACCAACCAACCAACCAACCAACCAACCAACCAACCAACCAACCAACCAACCAACCAACCAACCAACCAAACCAATCAAGTTCAACCAACCAATCAAGCTCAACCAATCAAGCTCAACCAACCAATCAACCAACTACCAATTAAGCTCAACCAACCAATCAATCAACCAACCAATTAAGCTCAACCAACCAATCAAGCTCAACCAACCAATCAACCAACCAACCAATCAAGCTCAACCAACCAATCAACCAACCAATTTAGCTCAACCAACCAATCAACCAACCAACCAATCAAGCTCAACCAACCAATCAACCAACCAATTTAGCTCAACCAACCAATCAAGCTCAACCAACTAATCAAGCTCAACCAACCAATCGACCAACCAACCAAACAACCAACCAACCAACCAACCAAACCAATCAAGTTCAACCAACCAATCAAGCTCAACCAACCAATCAAGCTCAACCAACCAACCAAAACAATCAAGTTCAACCAACCAATCAAGCTCAACCAACCAACCAACCAACCAACCAACCAACCAACCAACCAACCAACCAACCAACCAACCAACCAACCAACCAAAACAATCAAGCTCAACCGACCAACCAACCAAAACAATCAAGTTCAACCAACTAATCAAGCTCAACCAACCAATCAAACTGAACCAACCAATCAAACTGAATGAACCAATCGATCAAACACAACTTACCACTTGTAGTCAAATGTTGAGGTACACAAGAATATGATTGGTAGTCGTCACTGTACGCCACGGTAACAGAGTTGAGAACCGCTAACTTAAGGGACTGAGTCAGAACCAAATTGATTGGCTGCAAGAGAAATGTTATGCCCCTTATTGTTGTTTTTATACGCCTACAGGACACCACGATATTGTGCCGTAAACATTCAGATGTAAAGGAGTTCTGGAGATAGAGAAAATGAAGGGAGATATGGAGGTAGAGGAAATTAAAGGAGATATGGAGGTAGTGCAAGTGAAGGGAGATATAGAGGTAGAGAAAATTAAGGGAGATATGGAGGTAGAGGAAATTAAAGGAGATATGGAGGTAGAGGAAATTAAAGGAGATATGGAGGTAGAGGAAATTAAAGGAGATATAGAGGTAGAGGAAATTAAAGGAGATATGGAGGTAGAGGAAATTAAAGGAGATATGGAGGTAGAGGAAATTAAAGGAGATATGGAGGTAGAGCAAGTGAAGGGAGATATGGAGGTAGAGAAAATTAAGGGAGATATGGAGGTGCAGAAAATAAAGGAAGATATGGAGGTAGAGAAAATGAAGGGAGATATGGAGGTAGAGAAAATTAAAGGAGATATGGAGATAGAGAAAATGAAGGGAGATATGGAGGTAGAGCAAGTGAAGGGAGATATGGAGGTAGAGAAAATTAAAGGAGATATGGAGGTAGAGAAAATGAAGGGAGATATGGAGGTAGAGGAAATTAAGGGAGATATGGAGGTAGAGAAAATGAAGGGAGATATGGAGGTAGAGAAAATGAAGAGAGATATGGAGGTAGAGAAAATGAAGGGAGATATGGAGGTAGAGAAAATGAAGGGAGATATGGAGGTAGAGAAAATTAAAGGACATATGGAGGTGCAGAAAATAAAGGGAGATATGGAGGTAGAGAAAATTAAAGGAGATATGGAGGTAGAGAAAATGAAGGGAGATATGGAGGTAGAGAAAATGAAGGGAGATATGGAGGTAGAGAAAATTAAAGGAGATATGGAGGTAGAGAAAATGAAGGGAGATATGGAGGTAGAGAAAATTAAAGGAGATATGGAGGTAGAGAAAATGAAGGGAGATATGGAGGTAGAGAAAATTAAAGGAGATATGGAGGTAGAGAAAATGAAGGGAGATATGGAGTTAGAGAAAATTAAAGGAGATATGGAGGTAGAGAAAATGAAGGGAGATATGGAGGTAGAGAAAATGAAGAGAGATATGGAGGTAGAGGAAATTAAGGGAGATATGGAGGTAGAGAAAATGAAGGGAGATATGGAGGTAGAGGAAATTAAAGGAGATATGGAGGTAGAGGAAATTAAAGGAGATATGGAGGTAGAAGAAATTAAAGGAGATATAGAGGTAGAGGAAATTAAAGGAGATATGGAGGTAGAGGAAATTAAAGGAGATATGGAGGTAGAGGAAATTAAAGGAGATATGGAGGTAGAGCAAGTGAAGGGAGATATGGAGGTAGAGAAAATTAAGGGAGATATGGAGGTGCAGAAAATAAAGGAAGATATGGAGGTAGAGAAAATGAAGGGAGATATGGAGGTAGAGAAAATTAAAGGAGATATGGAGGTAGAGAAAATGAAGGGAGATATGGAGGTAGAGCAAGTGAAGGGAGATATGGAGGTAGAGAAAATTAAAGGAGATATGGAGGTAGAGAAAATGAAGGGAGATATGGAGGTAGAGAAAATGAAGAGAGATATGGAGGTAGAGAAAATGAAGGGAGATATGGAGGTAGAGAAAATGAAGGGAGATATGGAGGTAGAGAAAATTAAAGGACATATGGAGGTGCAGAAAATAAAGGGAGATATGGAGGTAGAGAAAATTAAAGGGGATATGGAGGTAGAGAAAATGAAGGGAGATATGGAGGTAGAGAAAATTAAAGGAGATATGGAGGTAGAGAAAATGAAGGGAGATATGGAGGTAGAGAAAATTAAAGGAGATATGGAGGTAGAGAAAATGAAGGGAGATATGGAGGTAGAGAAAATTAAAGGAGATATGGAGGTAGAGAAAATGAAGGGAGATATGGAGTTAGAGAAAATTAAAGGAGATATGGAGGTAGAGAAAATGAAGGGAGATATGGAGGTAGAGAAAATGAAGGGAGATATGGAGGTAGAGAAAATGAAGGGAGATATGGAGGTAGAGAAAATGAAGGGAGATATGGAGGTAGAGAAAAAAAGGGAGATATGGAGGTAGAGAAAATTAAGGGAGACATGGAGGTAGAGAAAATGAAGGGAGATATGGAGGTAGAGAAAATGAAGGGAGATATGGAGGTAGAGAAAATGAAGGGAGATATGGAGGTAGAGAAAAAAAAGGGAGATATGGAGGTAGAGAAAATGAAGGGAGATATGGAGGTAGAGAAAAAAAGGGAGATATGGAGGTAGAGAAAATAAAGGGAGATATGGAGGTAGAGAAAATGAAGGGAGATATGGAGGTAGAGAAAATGAAGGGAGATATGGAGGTAGAGAAAATGAAGGGAGATATGGAGGTAGAGAAAATGAAGGGAGATATGGAGGTAGAGAAAAAAAGGGAGATATGGAGGTAGAGAAAATGAAGGGAGATATGGAGGTAGAGAAAAAAAGGGAGATATGGAGGTAGAGAAAAAAAGGGAGATATGGAGGTAGAGAAAATGAAGGGAGATATGGAGGTAGAGAAAATGAAGGGAGATATGGAGGTAGAGAAAATGAAGGGAGATATGGAGGTAGAGAAAATGAAGGGAGATATGGAGGTAGAGAAAATGAAGGGAGATATGGAGGTAGAGAAAATGAAGGGAGATATGGAGGTAGAGAAAAAAAGGGAGATATGGAGGTAGAGAAAAAAAGGGAGATATGGAGGTAGAGAAAATGAAGGGAGATATGGAGGTAGAGAAAAAAAGGGAGTTATGGAGGTAGAGAAAATGAAGGGAGATATGGAGGTAGAGAAAATGAAGGGAGATATGGAGGTAGAGAAAATGAAGGGAGATATGGAGGTAGAGAAAATGAAGGGAGATATGGAGGTAGAGAAAATTAGACCTGCCAGTCCCCAAGTTGCTCGATGATTTGACACACTTTACCGCATCCTGAGTCTATTTCTGCTGCACGTGAATTGTTACTAGACTTCCTGGGTATTTTAGTTAATTCACTCATTTTAATTGCCTGCCTCCTATCGTTACGTTGATGTCCTGTCTTTCTTTTGCTATGATTATAACTTCTGTCTTCGTCTTGCTGGTTTTGATTTTCATGTTACATTGGGTGCCTGTGCTATTAAGGCCATTTATGTGTCCTTTTAGGTCTTATATTTTTTCCTGATAGTTTGCGATAAGAAGCTCGTTAATGACTTCTGAAAACAGAAGTAATGGTCATATCGAAGAAACAATCATCACCGTCATGCAGCATAAAAATAAACAGGTCAAATTTGAAACAAGTGCAACGTGTAAAATACCTGAGGACAACAATAACATCAGATAGGAGATGCACTACAGAAATAAAAAGCAGAATAGCTCAGGCCAAAGTAGCATTTAAGAGAAAAACGTCTTATGCAACAAATCTATGTCAACAGAAGTGAGAAAGAGTTCATCGGTGCAATATAGAGCTAACTCTGACCTATGGAAGCGAATCATGGACACTAAATCTGCGCTCTCCCACTCAACTTGTCTATTTCCACTAAATCTGCGCTCTCCCACTCAACCTGTCTATCTCCATTAAATCTGCACTCTCCCACTGAACCTATTCCTACTAAATCTTCACTCTCCCACTCAACCTATCTATTCCCACTAAATCTGCGCTTTCCCACTCAACCTGACTATTTTCACTATATCCGCTCTCCTCCACTCAACCTATTCCCACTAAATCTGCGCTCTCCCACTCAACCTGTCTATTTCCACTAAATCTGCGCTCTCCCACTCAACCTGTCTATTCCCACTAAATCTGCGCTCTCCCACTCAACCTGTCTATTCCCATTAAATCTGCGCTCTCCCACTCAACCTGTCTATTCCCACTAAATCTGCGCTCTCCCACTAAACCTGTCTATTTCCACTAAATCTGCGCTCTCCCACTCAACCTGTCTATTTCCACTAAATCTGCGCTCTCCAACTCAACCTGTCTATTCCCACTAAATCTGCGCTCTCTCACTCAACCTGTCTATTCCCACTAAATCTGCGCTCTCACACTCAACCTATTTCCACTAAATCTACACTCTCCCACTCAACCTCTCTATTCCCACTAAATCTGCGCTCTCCCACTCAACCTGACTATTTCCACTAAATCTGCGCTCTCCCACTAAACCTGTCTATTTCCACTAAATCTGCGCTCTCCCACTCAACCTGTCTATTTCCACTAAATCTGCGCTCTCCAACTCAACCTGTCTATTTCCACTAAATCTGCGCTCTCCCACTCAACCTGTCTATTTCCACTAAAACTGCGCTCTCCCACTCAACCTGTCTATTCCCACTAAATTTGCGCGCTCCCACTCAACCTGTCTATTACTACTAAATCTGCGCTCTCTCACTCAACCTGTCTATTTCCACTAAATCTGCGCTCTTTCACTCAACCTGTCTATTCCCACTAAATCTGCGCTCTCTCACTCAACCTGTCTATTCCCACTAAATCTGCGCTCTCCCACTCAACCTGTATATTTCCACTAAATCTGCGCTCTCCCACTCAACCTATTCCCACTAAATCTGCGCTCTCCCACTCAACCTGTCTATTCCCACTAAATCTGCGCTATCCCACTCAACCTGTCTATTCCCACTAAATCTGCGCTCTCCCACTCAACCTGTCTATTCCCACTAAATCTTCACTTACAACTTTCATCTCTTGATAAACAGTTTGCTCATGGGCAGAGAATCAATAATGAGGGAAGTCACCATGGACAAAGAATCAATAATGGGCGAAGTCACCATGGACAAAGAATCAATAATGAGGGAAGTCATCATGGGCAGAGAATCAAAAATGAGGGAAGTCATCATGGGCAGAGAATCAATAATGAGGGAAGTCATCATGGGCAGAGAATCAATAATGAGGGAAGTCATCATGGGCAGAGAATCAATAATGAGTGAACTCGTCATGGGCAGAGAATCAATAATGAGGGAAATAATCATGGGCAGATAATCAATAATGGGGGAAGTCATAATGGGCAGAGAATCAGTAATGAGGGAAGTCATCATGGGCAGAGAATCAGTAATTAGGGAAGTCATCATGGGCAGAGAATCAGTAATGAGGGAAGTCATCATGGGCAGAGAATCAATAATGGGATAAGGCACCATGGACAAAGAATCCATCTAAACATCTAAACCAACCAATTAAATAACAAACGCAACCAATTAAATAACAAACGCAACTAGATGTAAGTCATCATGGGCAGAGAATCAATAACGAGTGAACTTATCATGTGGCAGAGAATCAATAATGGGGGAAGTCATCATGGGCAGAGAATCAATAATGAGGGAGGTCATCATGGGCAGAGAATCAGTAATGAGGGAAGTCATCATGGGCAGAGAATCAATAATGGAGGAAGTCATCATGGGCAGAGAATCAATAATGAGGGAAGTCATCATGGGCAGAGAATCAATAATGAGGGAAGTCATCATGGGCAGAGAATCAATAATGAGGGAAGTCATCATGGCGCCTCCGAGTGCCAAGGCGACCTCGACTTAGTTTACTGGCGCCCGCAACAAACTTTTCAATCGTTAAATTTGACTCGACAACTGTAAAGTTAATTAGAGCTTCCAAATATCTATCTATCTATTGACCATTCGAGCCGTAGCCGGCCCTTATGGCGTAGATCAAGACACTCCCTCACTTATCTGAATTTTTGTTCTAGCAGTTTTCAATTCTTTTAAAGATATTTTATCAAATCTCGTCATTTGTCTCTGTTCTGTGCAAGCAGTTCTATCTCACCGAGGGAGCCGATTCCTGCTGATCTTGCCTCTCTCATCAATGTTCTTCTCAGTGTCTCTCAGGGTCTTCCTCTTTTCCTCTTACCTGTTGTTTCTCACATGAGGGCTTGCTTTGCTATTCAGTTATTATCTCTTCTCATCACATGTCGAACATATGACCATCGTCTTTTCTTTATTACTGAAGATATTAGTGGTTGATTGGCAATTTCTATTTATTACTGAAGATATTAGTGGTTGATTGGCGATTTCTATTTATTACTGAAGATATTAGTGGTTGATTGGCGATTTCTATTTATTACTGAAGATATATTGGGAGCCGCGATAGCTCAGTGGTTAGTGAACTGGATTACCACGGACAAGGGGTAGGGTTCGATCCCAACCGACTGCTTCCGGGTTCACCCAGCCTTAAATGGGTACCGGATTTTTTTCTGGGAAAGTAAAGCAGCACGGGCGTAATACTGACCACATTACCCTAAAAATCATGTGGTCTGTAAAATATAGGGTCACTAACACCATATTTCCCTATACGCCACTTGGCGTGACGGGGGTACTTTACTTTTACTTTACTGAAGATATTAGTGGTTGATTTGCGATTCTTCCAAATCTAGTAATAAGGAAAGACACTTTTTGCAGGGTTGAGTTTTCATCTCTCAGTTTTAATTTACCGTAATATTACTAGGTATGTTATTATTATTGTTATCATTATAATTATAATTATAATTATCATCACAATAGTAACTTTGCGTTGCGTCTCCACGGCTATCAGTCAGATGCTCCCAAACATATTTATTTATATATATGGTAGATAGGCGACAAGAATCACTGGGACACAGTCTGCAAAGTGTTCCTTTGTCGTAGTTTCCTCATATTCCAAGTCTGGCTTGCTGCCGGAGCTACTGAGTTTAGTGCTCTGTGCACACCGTGAGCTGTGTTTCATCCGGATTGTGTTTCGATATTCAGATAGCTTACGATGAATGATCATATCGTATGAAGAAGGGCAATTCAGCTGCGTTCACTTTCGGTGACGCTTGGTCTTATGTCTTTAGGCGTGTGCTGTAGCTGCTATAATGGGGTCTACAGTTGCCTTTCTTTGTTTGGATTCTTCAATGAGATGACATGTTAATTTGGATGATTCCACCGGCACGGGCGGTGGAGCAATTATGGATTTTAATTCTTTTGCAGTAATACCGGGACCTTCGATTACCCATATATATATATATATATATATATATATATATATATATATATATATATATATATATATATACATATACATATATACACGTTGGAACAATTAATTCTACTTTATACTATATATTTTGTCTTGACCATAGCAGAGTCAGTCTTTTACGAGTAACAAACCTAACAAAAAGAAGCCTCGTTAAAATTTCAACAGCTCCCTTTTTTTTGGGAGCCATGCTATTATTGGTCGTACGATAATTACTTACCCATACTTTACGCAACTTCTTGCAATACATCTTGTGTTTTTTTTAAATTTTCAAAGCTTTGCCCACGAGTGGACGTGTTAGTTGATCGATTACACTTCTAACTCTCCGTAATTGCAGTGAAATTGGTAACGAAATTCATGCATTTAAATTGTAATTATCGTCACGTGTTCAAGTATTGATATTGCATGATATTTGCTTGTTTCAGAGTATGAAATTAAGGCCGCTGGCAAAGGGTAAATGAAGTAAACAGTAGACGGTATAGATGGAATTAGGTTGCTTCATTTATCATGAGAAAAGGAACAATGGTTGGGATAGCAAGATTTACTGGACAGGAAAATCTTCTGGGGATCAATCTTCTGAAGTGTTTTCTTCATGTTTCACATTTATTAGTGATATCAGTAGCAACAGTTTTTGTAGTATAATAGACGTTTTAATATAAGTAATAGTTTTAGTAGTAGTGTAGTAGTAGTGGTAGTATTAGCGGTAGTAGTAGTGTTAGTGGTTGTAGTAGAGTAGTAGTAGTAGAGTGGTAGTAGTGGCAGTATTAGTGGTAGCAGTAGAGTGGTAGTAGTAGAGTGGTAGTATTAGTGGTAGTAGTAGAGTGGTAGCAGTAGTAGTAATAGAGTGGTAGTAGTAGAGTGGTAGTAGTGGCAGTATTAGTGGTAGTCGTAGAGTGGTAGTAGTAGAGTAGTAGAGTGGTAGTATTAGTGGTAGTAGTAGAGTGATAGTAGTAGAGTGGTAGTAGTGGCAGTATTAGTCAGTGGTAGTCGTAGAGTGGTAGTAGTAGAGTAGTAGAGTGGTAGTATTAGTGGTGGTAGTAGAGTGATAGTAGTAGAGTGGTAGTAGTGGTGGTGTTAGTGGTAGTAGTAGAGTGGTAGCAGTAGTAGTAATAGAGTGGTAGTAGTAGAGTGGTAGTAGTAGAGTGGTAGTAGTGGTAGTGTTAGTGGTAGTAGTAGAGTGGTAGCAGTAGTAGTAATAGAGTGGTAGTAGTAGAGTAGTAGTAGTGGTAGTAGTAGAGTGGTAGTTGTAGAGTGGTAGCAGTAGTAGTAATAGAGTGGTAGTAGTAGAGTGGTAGTAGTGGTAGTAGTAGAGTGGTAGTAGTGGTAGTTGTAGAGTGGTAGTAGTGGTAGTAGTTGTAGTAGTAGAGTGGTAGTAGTAGAGTGGTTGTAGTAGAGTTGTAATAGTGGTAGTAGTAGAGTGGTAGTAGTAGAGTGGTAGTAGTGGCAGTAGTAGAGTGGTAGTAGTAGAGTGGTTGTAGAAGTAGCAGTAGGGTGGTAGTAGTAGAGTGGTAGTAGTAGAGTGGTAGTAATGGTAATATTAGTGGTAGTAATAGAGGGGTAGTAGTGGTAGTAGTGGTTGTGTTAGTGGTTGTAGTAGAGTGGTAGCAGTGGTAGTATTAGTAGTAGTGCTAGTGGTTGTAGAAGAGTGGTAGTAGTGGTAGTGTTAGTGGTTGTAGTAGAGTGGTAGTAGTGTTAGTATTAGTGGTCGTAGAAGAGTAGTAGCAGTGGTAGTGTTAGTGGTTGTAGTTGAGTGGTTGTAGTGGTAGTATTAGTGGTAGTAGAAGAGTGGTAGTGTTTGTGGTTGTGGTAGTAGTGGTAGTGTTAGTGGTTGTAGTAGAGTGGTAGTGGTGGTAGTGTTAGTGGTTGTAGTAGAGTGGTAGTGGTGGCAGTGTTAGTGGTTGTAGTA
The DNA here is from genome assembly GCA_032433765.1 of Megaustenia siamemsis. Classification (NCBI taxonomy): domain Eukaryota; kingdom Metazoa; phylum Mollusca; class Gastropoda; order Stylommatophora; family Ariophantidae; genus Megaustenia; species Megaustenia siamemsis. The sequence continues at coordinate 26,471,000 of JAVIAB010000059.1, forward strand.
GAGTGGTAGTAGTGGTAATGTTAGTGGTTGTAGTAGAGTGGTAGTAGTAGAGTGGTAATAGTGGTAGTGTTAGTGGTTGTAATTGAGTGGTAGTAGTAGAGCGGTAGTAGTAGGGAGGTAGTGGTAGAGTTGTAGTAGTAGAGTGGTAGTGGTAGTATTATTAATGGTAGTATTTGTAGTGGTGCTGCTGGTAGTAGTAGAGTGGTAGTAGTCGTAGTAGTAGGAGTAGTATTAGTATTAATGGTAGTAGAGTGGAGGTAGTAGAGTGGTAGTATTGGTAGTAGTAGTAGTATTAATGGCTGTAGTAGTAGTAGTGTTAGTGGTAGTAGTAGATTGGTATTAGTGGTAGTAGTAGAGTGGTATTAGTGGTTGTAGTGGTAATAGTGGTATTAGTTATATTAATATTAAAGCGATATTAGTAGTAGTTTAGTGGTAGTAGCAGGGTGGTAGTAGTAGTGTTGATGGTAATGGTAGAGTGTAGTAGTAGTGTTGGTGGTAGTTGAAGTAGATTGGTAATTGTAGTTCTAGTACTAATGGTAGTAGTAGATTCGTAGTAGTGCTAGTAGTAGAGTGGTAGTAGTAGTAGTGGTAGTAGTAGTGGTGGTAGTAGTAGTAGTGGATGTTGTAGTGGAATTAGCAGTAGTCTTAGTGGTAGTAGTAGTTGTAGCAGCAGTGGTGGTGGTAGTAGTTGAATTATAACAGTCGGTTTGTGATAGTGGTAGTAGTAGAGTAGTAGTAGAGTAGTAGTAGAGTAGAAGTAGTTGTAGTGGTAGAAGTGGTATTTATAGTAGTAGTATAATTGTAATGTTAGTAGTAGTGTTGTTAGTGAAAGTAATTGTAGTAGTAGTGGTAGTTGTGATAGTAGTTGTAGTATAATTGTCGGTTTAATATAAGTAAATGTGGTAGTAGTGGAGTGGTAGTCGTAATAGTCGTAGCTTTAGTGGTAGTAGTAGTGACGGTAGTATTAGTAAATGTAGTAGTAGTAATGGTGGTGGTTGTAGTATAACAGTCGATTTTAGTAGTAGAGCCGTAGTAGTGATAGTAGTTATAGTGTTAGTGGTAGTAGTAGTGGTGGTAGTAATAGTTATTGTTTTAGCAGTAGTGGTGTTAATTGTAGTATTAGTCGGATTAATATTAGTAATAGTGTTATTAGTGGTAGTAATAGTAGCAGTGGTAGTAGTAGTAATTGTGGTAGTAGTAGTAGTTGTAGTAGGGGTGGTGGTAGTCTTAATAGCGGTAGCAGCAACCGTTGTAATATTATTCTGCATTATTTTAAATAATATTAATAGTAAAAAAGTGGTTGTAGTAGTGGTATAGTAGTAATAATTGTGGTAGTAGTGGTGTAGTAGTGGAGTAGTATTTGGTGAGGGAGTAGTAGTGCAGTGGTAGTAGAGGTGGTAGTAAGTGCAGCGGTGGTAGTGGGTATACAGGTGGTAGGCGTAATAGTACCGTTGCAGTATTAACAGTAGTAGTATAGTAGCATCAGTAGTAGTAACTGTAGTTGTAGTAGTAGCAGTAATAGTAGTAATAGCATCACTAGTAGCAGTAGTTGTAGCAGTGGTAGTAGTGGTGGTGCTAGTGGTACTAGTGGTACAGAAGTAGTGGTAGTTGTAGTAGTGTATTGGTTATAATAGTAGCAGTGGTGGTATAATAGTAGTGTCAGACGTAGCTTAGCTGTAGTGGTTTTAGCAGTAATAGTGGTGGTGCTTCTGGCACAGTAGAACTGTAGTAGTAGTGGTGATGGTGGTGGTAGTAGTATGGGTGATAATAGAAGTAGTGGTGGTAGTAGTTGTAGTGATAGTAATAGTAGTAACGGTAGTAATAGTAGTAATAGTAGTTATGGTAGTGGTAGTATGGGTACTAAAAATGGGTACCTGACACAATGTGTTTTGGAAGTTGCTAGCAGTGAGAACGTACACTGGCCTACGTCACATTTAAACGACGTTGATTAGCATAGAAAAGTATATTACTTCTTTCTCTCTTTCTCTCTCTCTCTCTTTCTCTCTTTCTCTCTTTCTCTCTTCACTTCCTCTTGTATCCGTACGGGTGTCGAGGGAGATACAAAATATGGTTCTCGCCCCTTTCTTGGCGGCTTCAGTCATTGTCTTCATCATCATCATCTTCATCAGTAAGTGCTTCTAGGCATCGAAGGTTTGTTACCATGGGGCGCCATTCCACTCTGTCTCTTACTTTGATGATGCAGGTTGTCATAGGCTGACCTTTCATCTTTTCATGTTGTGTCGTTTAACACGCCCATAAAATATTTCATTTGTCTTGTTCTAATTGTGTTTAGTAGTTTTCTTTTAATTTTTTTTAAAAACTTTCTTTCCATCCAATACTACATATTCTTCTATAAATTCACATTTCAAAGGCTTCAATTTTCTGTTCTGTTGTCTTGTCTAATATCCATGTTTCTGCAGCATACAGGAATATTGAGAAGATATAACATTTTGCTGTTCTTAGTTTTAGACCTGGTGTTATTTGTTTTGATATTAGTATACTTGTATGTACTTTTCTGTACTCTTATGATGTTAATAGTAGTAATATTGGTAATATTAGTAATAGATGTATTGGTAGTAAATGTAGGATATTAGTAATACGAGTATTAGTAGTCAGAGTATTAGTAATAGGATTATTATTAGAAGTAGTAGTGAAAGCAATTTTAGTAGTAGCATTAGTGGTATAAGTATTATTAGTGGAAATATCCATCCATCAATGCATCCATCCATGCATCTATCCATCCGTCCATGCATCCATCCATCCATCCATCCATGCGTCCATCTTTGCATACATTCATCCATGCACCATCCATCCATCCATGCACCATCCATCCATCCATCCATCTATCCATGCAACCATCCATCTATCCATCCATCCATCTATCCATCCATCCATCCATCCATCCATCCATCCATCCATCCATCCATCCATCCATCCATCCATCCATCCATCCATCCATCCATCCATCCATCCATCCATTTATCCATCTATCCATCCATCCATCCATCTATCCATCCATCCATCCATCCATCCATCCATCCATCCATCCATCCATCCATCCATCCATCCATCCATCCATCCATCCATCCATCCATCCATCCAACCGTCTGTCTATATCTCTATCTATCCGTTCTATTTGTTATCTGCCCTTCCAAAGAACACTATATACTCATTAAAACGAATTCCTTCAACCCAAGCTTACGTTTTTCACCCACCCACACTAGTAGCCAGGCCGTCTATCTGAGTACCAGTTTCGTTAACAAACTTCTCTAACGGAATAATCGCAGACATGCATATTCTCAAATCTCATTTGTGTTCCATTTCAAGAAATTAACGGATTTTTCTCTCGGGGTTAAAATATCTGTGCTTTTAAAACAAGGAAGTACATGACGGTCTGTGCACTTTCTAACACAAGGGGAAGCTTTCTTGCTTTAAGACTGTTTTGCCAAGTCAGACATACTTTTCTTCATGTTAATCATTTTTTTTCGGTTTCATTTTCCGCATTAAATTTTCGCAGAAGACAGCAAAGTTTTAATTTAAAATAAAAGTAATAAATAAGTTATGAAGTTGTATTGTACTATATGGATTTGATAAAAAACGGTACAATTAGAACATTGTGTGCGTGGTAACTTGTAATGTACAAATGTCCTGGGTGATTCAAGTGTAAGCCAAAGCTATTTATAGATTTATTTTTTTCCGTTCGCCAGCTTTTACCTCTGACGAAGTCCCTAGAGACTAAGAGCTGAATTTTTCGTGTTAATCCATTTTTCCCTGGCAGCCGTGTGCACAGGGGTCCCTCGCCGCACAGGCAGATAACTCCGACTTCGGAGGTACTCATATTTTTTTTTTCCGTCGATGAGTAATTGACGTTTCAAGCCGGGTCTCGCTGCTGAGACCAGGGTGGTTGCCGTAGAGAGAAGTCGTAAATAAAAATCCCAACCGGTGCAGTCGGGATTTGAACCCACAACCTCTCTGTCTCGAGGCCAGCGTCTTGCCTCGAAGACCAACCAGTCCCCCCATTGATAGATTTACAAAGGCCTACGGATTGACAAGAGATTTTCGGAAAACCACCAACTAGAGTGACGTTTTTAGCTTTGCGAGCAGGGGCGAGTGTGGGTAGCGTGACGTCACATTTCTATAACTACTATAAATGATGACGTCACGCTAGTTGGAAGATTTTATTTCCGGTTTTTTTTATCCTCACGGGCCATAGTAAACCTATAGATGGTTGTGGGTAAGCATGGCTCGATGTGGGAGATGCGAATGTGGGAATATAGAGGTGCTGAAGGATGTATAGAGATGTGGGTGTGAGTGTGCACGTTTTGTAAATGCATTTGTGTGTGTGTTTCACTCGTAAGGTATATGTACCCACAGGGGGAGTGAAGAATAATCGTTCTGTATGCTACGAGGCCAGGCTTGTCGTATTTAGCGACTAGGGAGGGTTGGTCACGCGACTGGCTACATCACACTGTATATAAAATAAACCACACAAATTTCACAAGCAAAATTGGAAAGCACAGGAAGGAAAATATGTAACTCAGTCTAAGTAACTCCACTAACCAGGGGAGATAAGGGCTCTCTGTCTGGGTAACTACATTACCCAGGGTAGATAAGGGATCTATGTCTAGGTAACTCCGTTACCCAGGGTAGATAAGGGATCTATGTCTAGGTAACTCCGTTACCCAGGGTAGATAAGGTATCTCTATCAGGGTAACTCCGTAATCCATGATAGATAAGTGCTCTCTGTCTAGGTACCTACGTTATTAAGGAAAGATAAGTGCTCTCAGTCAAGGTAACTCTGTTATCCAGGGTAGATAAGGTGTCTCTGTCTAGGTAACTCCACTATCCAGGGTAGATAAGGGCGCTCTATCAATGTAACTCCATTATCCAGGGTAGATAAGGGCTTCCTATCAATGTAACTCCGTTATAAAGGGTAGATAAGGGCTCCCTATCAATATAACTCCGTTATCCAGGGTAGATAAAGGCGCCCTATCAATGTAACTCCGTTATCCAGGGTAGATAAGGGCTCTATGTTTAGGTAGCTCTGTTATCCAGGAAAGATAAGTGCTCTCAGTCAAGGCAACTTTGTTATCCTGGGTAGATAAGGGATCTCTTTCTAGGAAACTCCGTTATTTAGGAAAGATAAGTGCTCTCTGACTAGGCAGCTCCGTTATCCAGGGTAGATAAGTGCTCTCTGACTGGGCAACTCCGTTATCCAGGAAAGATAAGTGCTCTCTGACTAGTCAACTCCGTTAACCAGGAAAGATAAGTGCTCTCTGACTAGTCAACTCCGTTAACCAGGACAGATAAGTGCTCTCTGACTAGTCAACTCCGTTAACCAGGAAAGATAAGTGCTCTATGACTAGTCAACCCCGTTAACCAGGAAAGATAAGTGCTCTCTGACTAGTCAACTCCGTTAACCAGGAAAGATAAGTGCTCTCTGACTAGTCAACTCCGTTAACCAGGAAAGATAAGTGCTCTCTGACTAGTCAACTCCGTTATCCAGGAAAGATAAGTGCTCTCTGGCTAGGCAACTCCCTTATCCAGGGTAGATAAGGCTCTCTGTCTAGAGCCTACATGAGGCGACCCAGAGTACAATATAAGGAGCCTGGGTCGCGGACTCACCATTCAACTACCAGGGAAATGTAAAGATTCGGCACTTGAAGTGGGCCTACATTAAATGAGCAAGGAAAACTTGCACTGGTAGCAACAGAAAAACCAAAAGAGAGTATTAAAAGACAGGTCCTGCTTTGGAATCCCCCGGCGGGGGAGAGGACTGATGAAAGCAGAGATAACGAGGATGTGGAAGACATGGGGCGATCTAAAGAGAGTGGTATCAAGTAGGAAGGCATGAAATATGAGAAGACCTATGCTCAGCAGGGAGCGGAAGATAGAAAAAGAAGATTAGTGTCTTTGTGTATGTGTGTTTATGTGTCTGTGTGTAATCTGTGGCATTTAGTTGTGGTTGTTGCTTTCATTATTCGAACTACCTGAACCACTGAATCATTTTCCTTTCTTCTTTTGTTTTTCTTGTATCCATCTGATGTTGCCTTGAAACTTGGCTGAAGAACAGTGGAAGGTATTAATTATATAGATTCTGTGGATGGTGCATTCTTTGCATTTGGTCGCTTCCTTTTTAGATATAGTGTCATTCTTGGATGAATGTGACCGCTGTTAGGACATAAATGTTTGTGTTCTTGCACATTGTTTGCTTGAGATCACTTTATCACTAAAGGAACACGTTTTCATCATCGCCTTTTAAAAGACGTTAAGCAGGTATGGATGAGTTGTGTTGTCTCATTTCTTCTACCTTTCAGCTCCCTGTGAAGCATAGGTCTTCAACAAACACTCTCCAAGTCGTTCTGTTTCTTGCCATTCTTTTAAGAGCATTCCATGTCTTCCCCATCATCATCATCTTTGCTTCTATCTGTCTTCTCCAAGAATTCGTTGGTCTTCCTCTTTGTCTTTTCCACTGGGGATTCCAAAAAGGGCCTGTTGTGTAATACTCTCAGTTGGCTTCCGCAGTGTGCGTCCTACCTAGCGCCATCGTCTTCGCTGTATCTCTGTATCCACTTGTATTTGACCGGTACATTTCAATAATTCTATATTAGTGAATTTGTCCCGCCATTTCCATCCTTTTATTCTGCGTAAGCATCCATTAATGAAAGTCTGTATCTTCCTGATTGTCAATTTTGTTGTTATCCATGTTTCACAGCCATATAATATGACTGACTTAACATTGGAGTTGAAAATTTTCATTTTTGTATTTAACGCGTTGTGATGTGGTTCGCAACTAAGCTGGGACATTCGAGCCCCTGGGACCAATACATCCGACTTCAATACTGTATTTGTGAGCACCAAGTTGCATTCCCTCTCGATCCCAACACACTTTGCCAGATCTGACTAGCTAGTATGTACCAGGAGCACCGCCAAGAGGCGGAGTAAGGTCTGAATATTTATTATTCCCTAATTCTGGAGCAAGTCATTAGCTAGGTGTCGCTGACAACTTTCAGCTCTGTTGCTGTCGGGCACCTCTGCCCTGAACACCCCCCCCCCCACCCCACCACTCGTTCTTGCACACGTCTTTTCTTTATTCCATCTTTCCATCTTTTTCTTGGTCTCCCTCTTGCTCTCACGTCTCTTGGGTCCAGTCTTTATAATTAGTCAAAGGCCCTGGAATCACTGCAAACAAATTCAAATTCATAATTGCTCAACCACCCTTGCCAGTGGAATCATCCGAATTAATATATCATCTCCCAAGCAAAGAAATGCAGCTGCAATCCCCACCATAGCAGCTACAGCACACGCCAAAAGACATAAGGCCAAGCGGCACCGAAAGTGAACGCAGCTGAACTGTCATTCATCATACGATATCATCATTCATCGTAAGCAATTGGAATATGGAAACATTATCCGGATGAAAACCACAGCCCACGGTGTGCACAGTAAACTCAGTAGCTCCGGCAGCAAGTCAGACTTGGAATATGAGGAAACTACAACAAGGAACACTTTGCAGACAAAGCCTCAGCGGTTCCTGCCGCCTTTTCCCCACATTGACCGGAAGTCCTCGGTTGAGTCATTAAAACTAGGTAATTTTGTTCAGGAAATAAAAGGCGACATGGCCTGATGCCGTCCACATCACTGAAAAATGTCCTGTCGTCAATGAAAAATATGGTCACTATTATCAAGTTCCCCATACATCTAGCAAAACAGGGGAGACAACCTTACCTTATCATCATTGGATAATTGACCTTTTCTTGGCCACTTCCACCAAAACCAAGAAAATTAAGCAATACACGATCAAATGGTAACTTATAAAGCATTTTAAATTATACATTTTATATTCTACAGCATTACTGACTTTGGAGAAAAGCGTGTACGATGTCTACTTCTATTTGATGTGTCTTTTAAGCTGGGGATGGAAAGCGCGGTCTCTCCCCGCGTCCTTTCTTGACCAAAAGTCCAGGTATCTATTGCTGTTTGTCCTCATCGGAATTAACAGGCAAGTTCACAATAACAAAATATTACTGACACAAATGATACCAATTTGAACAAGTTAATTACGAATATACGGGAACATAAATAACGCATGAACTGCGCACGAAATAATAACAAGATAAAATTAAACATTAACCAGCTTTGAGTTTCCACGAAGAAGGGAGACAACTAAAGAAGATATGTCAATTTTTTTTTTTTTTAAACACAGAGTTATCGATTTTCTGCTTTGACCTACTTGCAGAGAACGGAAAATATTCATTTCCAGGATGTTGTTATTGATAACAATATGAAGGTGTGTATGTGCTTATTATTATCATCATGATTTTTTTTTGGGGTTGGGTTATTATTTGTAAGAGGACTTTTAAGAAAGTAACCATTTCCTTTCCTCTCTTTAATCAATTTAAAATAATCAATCTTGCATTATACCTGCATCCCTCCAAATCCAGGATTAGACGAGACGCTTTAAAAAAAAAAAAAAGTCAAGAGAATAAGGTCATAGTGCCAGATATGAAAAAAATTAAGACGTCAGAAATGGAAGCCGAAACAATGAGGGCGTGGTGTGTTCTATTTACGTGTTCCAAAAATCTGAGGTAAATACCATACATATATATATAAATATATATATATATATACACACATACACATGAGCCGCGATAGCTCAGTGGTTAGTGAAGTGGACTACAAAGGACAAGAGGTAGGGTTCGATCCCAACCGACGGCTTCCAGGTTCATCATCATCATCATCAAGTACCGGGCCTATTGGCGTAGGTGATCATGTCTCTCACCAACTTTCGATCTCGGCAGCTATTTATCATTTCTGTTGTTGACCTTCTGCCAAGCCATTCTCTTAAGCTGTCTGTTATTTTTTCTCTTTGCTTCCCTCTATCTCTTCGTCCCTAAATTTTTTCAGTTGTTACAATATATTCCAGTTGTTCTCTTCTCATTACATGGCCAAAAAATGATGATTGTTTCTTCCTAATATTGGAAATTAGCTCTCTTTTTGCTGTAACCTCTCTCAGAACATCTTCATTACTCTTCAAGATTCACCCAGCCTTTAATGGGTACCGGATTTTTTTTTCTGGGAAAGTAAAGCGGCACGGGCGTAATACCGACCACATTACACCCAAAATCATGTGCCGAAGATCTGTAAAATTTATGGTCACTAACACCATATTCCTTATACGCCACTTGGCGTGACAGGGGTACTTTACTCTTATATATATATATATATATATATATATATATATATATATATATATATATATATATATATGTATATATATATATATATATATATAAGAGCTAAAAGTGGAAACCAAAGGTGCAGGGCTTGAGTAACGTGTTTGATACTAAAGAAAGGAGTCACTAAACTTGCAGATTTAATGAAAAAGTGGTATTGTTATTTTTTTTTTAACTTATAAGAAATAAAATTAAACAATCATGTTTGAAAATAGAATTTCAAATAGGTTTGTCAGGTACAAATTTATGAACAAATGTAACGAAAAACGCCAGGGTTATCATGGTAATTAGGTTCTTCTACCAGCTCAACAGAATAGAAGAAATAGTAATTTGTAAACTGTGAACAGCCTCCACAAGATTGAAGTACCGTCTTATCAACGTCCAAAGGATAGGAACTTGTGATGAACGTTAACTGTAGAACAGGCAAAATGATTTCTGAACATTTGCTTCAATCATGCCCAAGATATGATCAACTGAGAAGGCTATTATGGATATCTCTGGTACCTTACTGGGACAAACTGTATGATGATATCACCGGCCTTGAGCTGACGATTGCTCTCTTTGAATTTATTAATATCGACGTCCAGAGGTGAAACACGAAGATGATGAAGCAGGAAAAGACGAAGAAGAGGAAGATTTCAAACACTGTTTCATTTTCTGCAAATGTTTATATTGTCAGTAGAAATTTAAAGATTGTTTACATTAGATCCTATCCTGTCAAATGAAAGGGAGCCATGGACAATTAACTAAGAAACTAGTAAAAATAGCACTGAGCCTACAAAAATGAGGAGCCGCGATAGCTCAGTGGTTAGTTAACAGGAGTACAAAGGACAAGAGGTAGGGTTCGATCCCAACCGACGGCTTCCAGGTTCACCCAGACTTAAATCGGTACCTGATATTTTTTTTTTCTGAGAAAGTAATGCGGCACGGGCGTAATACCGACCACATAACCGCAACATTCATGTGCCGAAGGTCTGTAAAAATTATGGTCACTTACACCATATTCCCTATAAGCCACTTGGTGTAACGGGGCTATTTACATTTTTGCTACAGAAATGTGGTTCTACATAAGAGTGTTGAAAATACAATTTAAAAAAATAATTTAAAAAATATTAATGATAATAATAAAAAGAGGGAAAAAAATATGTCTTCTTCTTCTAGTCACTTTGAATCTGTGAAAGAAGATGTATTTTAACTTCCTGGAGAGATGCAAATGAACAAATCAACTGAAGTTAAAAAAGTAAAGTAAAAAGCCCAAGTCACCCCAAGTGGCGTAGAGGGAATATGGTGTTAGTGACCATCAATTTTACAGACCTCCAGCACATGATTTTTGGGATAATGTGGTCGGTATTACGCCCGTGCCGCATTACTTTCCCAGAAAAAAATCCGGTACCCATTTAAGGCTGGGTGAACCCGGAAGCCGTCGGTTGGGATCGAACTGTACCTTTTGTCCTTTATAGTCCAGTTTACCAACCACTGAGCTATCGCAACTCCCAAATCAACTGAAGTATCAATGTCAAAAACAATTGTGAGTACTTGGAAGTCCCACTTTTCACGGACTGTTGCCATTGCAGCTGCGAAAAAATTCGCATTTTAAGGAATAATTCGAGCCATAGAAAATATAAAGAAAGAACATATAAAATGGTTTGGTCACGCAATAAGACAGAAAAAAGCACAACACAACTAGCTTTTATTAAACGTCACGAGAAAACGAGACTCAAGGGCTGACCACGAAAAAAGATGGATTGAAGGAATATTTAGAAACACTTAAGAACAAACCAGCAGGTGAGGCCAAATAAAAAGCAAAAGAGCGCAAATATTGACCATGCGACCAGCTTGTGTGATGATGTTGTCCTTACCCCTCCATCATGACACAGGTGTAAAGTTCGTGACCTCAAGACTTGAACGCGGTAGAAGTAATCTATCCTCCACCCGAAAGACACACGAGAAAGGAAAGAATAAGGAGTAAAGAGCTATGTCACGCATTAAATGTGACTTATGGAGAATGTGCTCATTTTATCCTTCATTTGTTGATGGCTGTGTGATAGGAGAACTATGTCTTCAGCAAAGTCTAAATCATCAAGTTGCTTGGTTAGTGACCACTGGATTCCATTTCTGTTGTTTATGGCGCTGGATAAGACACACACTGCGGAAGCCAATTGAGAGTATTACACACCAGTCCCTTTTATGGAATTCCCAGTGGAAAAGACAAAGAGGAATTCTTGGAGAAGACAGATAGAAGCAGAGATTAAGATGCCAATGGTGGGGTGTGCTAAACACTCCAAGGTATGGTGACAGCTTTACAAATAAAGAACACAACACAATACTGACGTTTCGGCCTGTGGCCTTCTTCAGAATACAGGGACAACGACAACAAGCGGTGAAGCACAATTACTACATGTTAGATGATCAAGCGGACGGCGAGGAAAGTAGGATGCAGAAATAAGAAAAGAGAGAAATGAATTTTACATGATGAGAGGTATGATGGCGTCAAAATATATAAAATAGAAAAAAGAGAGAGAAAAATGTATAATAAATGTACTTAGCTGAGCTCAGAGCAGGAAAACTGTAATCCGTGCTGAAACCAGTCGGAATGACTAAAAGCGCAGAGAACGTGTATAGAAAGCAACACGTGTCAAAGACAGGTCAGTAAAGAGGGCAAAAAGGATCTAATATCGGGAAAACCAAAAAGGGGGGGGGAAGGGGGGATAGACGAGGATACTCCTGAGACACAACAAGCAATACATATAAATCACTCAACAATGGAAGTGAGAGATAAGATGATGGGGAAGACATGGAATGATCTTAAAAGAATGACAGGAAACAGAACGACTAGGAAAGTGTTTGTTGAGGACCTGTGCTCCACAGGGAGCTGAAAGGTAGAAGAGGAAGATGGAGAATATGGTGCCCATACTTTTTATGACCACAGATTTATATCGATAAGATAATTCGGAATCAATGTACTTACATTTCACATCGAGGAAATGCTGACATTTAAATCAGAATTTGATAGACAAGGGGAAAGAAATCCGTAAATAATTGAATAAAAGAAACTACATAAGAGTTACATACCATGCACATCGTTAAAAAGAGAACAAATGGAAGAGGAAAAATAGCGATGATAATTGAATCGGTGAATAAAATGTGAAAGTTTTAAAGGATGTAATTGTGATGTAATCAGAAGTAGCGAAGATAAATAAAAAAGTAAAGTACCCCCGTCACGTCAAGTGGCGTATAGGGAAATATGGTGTTAGTGACCCTATATTTTACAGACCTTCAGCACATGATTTTTGGGGTAATGTGGTCGGTATTACGCCCGTGCTGCTTTACTTTCCCAGAAAAAAAATTCGGTACCCATTTAAGGCTGGGTGAACCCGGAAGCCGTCGGTTGTGATCGAAACCTACCCCTTGTCCTTTGGAGTCCAGTTCACTAACCACTGAGCTATCGCGGCTAGCGCGCCCCATTTATGTTCAATTATTTTGCAACAATTCAGAAGTCTTCAATTTCAGCGATAGTTCATAATGACACCTAAACTATGAGTTTAAGTACCCGGGTAAAATGACCCTGCCATAACGTCGAGGCCCGTTCGTTTACGGAAATTAAATTACGTGGGAATGTGTGGTCTAGAATTAGGACGCAAGCCTATATAGAGGAAGGTTCCATATTCGGATCCATGCACAGGCAGTGGGAAATTGTTATTTGGAATCCGGAAGTTTCTCGTGGCTTTTCAACCTCCTGGTGAGTGAGTAGTATAATGCGATGTCTAGCCCTCCATGGAAACGGTGAAAAATAGGAGTTCCCGTGGGCACTCGCGCACGTTAAAAACTCTTGGCATTTAAAAGTCGAAAACAGTTGGCGGAAAATTGCCTCTGTCTGGGGAAAAAATTGTAAAGCAAAAATAGTCACACCCAAGACGTATGTGTCGGACCTAAAGTCGCAGATACTACGGCTTTGCCGTAAACTGCGACACAACGCACCCACGCCCATTTCACGGTAAACGTTAAGAAGAGAAGAAATCTCAGTCACCAGAACTGGGAGCAAAATGTTTTAAAAAAAAAATAACAGAAATAGAATGTCCCAAGGGACATCATCAAACAATTATTTTCATCTGCAAGGACAATTAAACATTTCAATAAAAAAATATTTCTTTCTTTATTTATTTCTTTCTTTCTTTCTTTCTTTCTTTCTTTCTTTCTTTCTTTCTTTCTTTCTCTCTCACTAGAGGCCAAACTGGCACTCTACAACACAATTTTCATCATGCCAGGTGTTTTGGGGAATATGGTGCTAATGACCAAGGCACATTTTTGATAACATGGTTGGAATCACGCCTGGCCGCCTGTACTTTCCAGGAAAAATATATGGTACCTTCTTCAGCGATAAGCTACCTTTTGCTTAAGGCTGGGTGAACCTGGAAGCCTTCTGCAATTAGACTAACTTGGGTCACGAACAAGACTGTACGTTTGAGCTCATCACTGGTTCCCCATAACTTGTCTTGCAGGGTTGTTTCTGTCGGCCACATTTGTGTTTTTAGGGCGTTGAGAGTGTTGCAATCTTGTAATGTATGCTCTGTGGTTTGTCTGTATATTCTGTAGTCACGTGTTGCAATCTTGTAATGTATGCTCTGTGGTTTGTCTGTATATTCTGTAGTCACGTGTTGCAATCTTGTAATGTATGCTCTGTGGTTTGTCTGTATATTCTGTAGTCACGTGTTGCAAAGTCACAGATCCTATCTTGTCTAGGTTTGCTATAACGCCGCAATGATCTCTTCTGAAACTGAATATATGTATCTGCTCATGTCTATTCTTCCTCTTCTTTCATTCCTCATTTGCCTTTCAGCGTTGAGGGGAGATATAATTTGCAGTCTTTTGCTCTTCTGTTCGCCTCTGCTGCTGTTATATTTCCTAGTGCTTCTAATATTCCATCGATCCATCTTTTTCGTGGTCGACCCTTGGGTCTGGTGTTCTCAACGTTTGTTGAAGGCTCGTTTTGTTGTGTTTTGTTCTTTCTGCCTTGTCACATGGCCAAACCATTGTATCTGTTGTTTCCTTATATATTCTATGGCGGGGGATATTCCTAGCTTTTTTTTCTCAGTTCTTCATTTCTGATCTTGTCTCTCAGACTGCGTCCTGTCATTCGTCTAACACGTTTCACCTCTGTAGAGGTTATTTTTCTTATTGTGTTGCATCTAGGGTCTAGGTCTGGCAATGGTAGCACAACGTTGGGATGAAGATGATATTGTATAGAGCTCATTTTGCCTCCAGAGTTATTTCCTTGTTGGACAATAGTGGTGATAACTGTCCAATGATTTGACAAGCTTTGTTGCATCTTGATTCTATCTCTGCTGTTTGAGAATTATCGTTTGTCATTAGACTTCCTAGGTATTTGAATTCCTCTACTTGTTTTAGTTGTCTGCCTTCTATAGTTATGTTGATGTTCTGTTTCTTTTTGGCAACATTCATGACTTCTGTTTTGTTGATGTTGATTTTCATGTTTCTATTTTGTACCTGAGATGTTGAGTTTGTTTAAGTGTTCTTGTAGATCTTCTATTGTTTCATGTATTAGTGCCTGGTCGTCTGCAAATAAAAGCTCGTTGATCTCCTCTGTCTCTGATGAGTTGGCTAGCTTGCATATATGGTCCATGTATGTAATAAACAGTAGGGGGGATAGTATGCACCCTTGTCTTACACCTGATATAACTTCGAAGTGGTCTGTGTAGCCTGCTGCTGTTCTGACCATGCAGCTGCTGTTGATGTAGAGACTTTTAATACGGTTGGTTAGATGTTGGGTTACTCCGTATGTTGTTAGTATCTCCCACAGCTGTTCTCTGTTTACTCTGTCGAATGCTTTTTCCTGGTCAATGAAGGCTATGTGTAAGTTTTGATTGTGTTCTGTCGTTTTTTCTGCAAGCTATTTTAATGTGAATAGTGCGTCAGTACATCCTCTGTTTTTTTTTCGGAACCCCATTTGAGAATCGCTTAACTGTAGTTCTATTATTGGTTTCAGCATTTTTTCCAAGATTTTGGCGTATAGCTTTCCTACATGACTGAGAAGAGATATAACTCTATATTGATTACAGTCTCTTTTGCTACCTTTCTTTCTCCCTATTGGTATGATGATTGCCTGTTGCCAGTCTTCTGGGGCTTGTTGTTGGTGCCATGCTGCATTCAATATTCTGTGCAGCCATTGCATTCCTGTTTCTCCTGCTGCTGCTATTATTTCTATTGGTATGTTATCTATCCCCGGTTCTTTATTTCTTGGTGCATATTTGATTGCTTCTTCGATTTCCTCTTTCATGATGTTGGATTCAGTATTGGTGAGTTCTTGCTTGGTTTTTGTTGTCTTATTGGTAGTTGGTATGTTTAACAGGTCTTCAAAATATTCTTTCCATCTCTGTTACATACATTGGTTATTTGATATTGGCTGTCCGTCTTTGTCATTTATCAGCTCAGTAGGATCATGGTTTTCTTTTCTCGCTCTTGTTGCTTTTACTGCTTTGTAGAAATCTCTTGTGGCTGTTTGAAGTCCCTGCTCATGTTTTGTCCAAATTCTGTCCAAGTCTTTTGCTTAGCTTCTTGATCAACATTTTAACTCTTTTTCGAACTAAGGCATATTTTTCATATTTTTCTTCGTTCTTGTTCTCCGTCCAATTTTTAAACAGTTTCTTCCTTTCTTTAATTGCTTCTCTGATTGTTTTGTTCCGCCACGGGGTGCTCTATTTCCCTTCTCTTGTTCTTAGCTTCGTTCCACAAACTGTTTTAGAGATGTTGAATACTGTTTTCTTACAACTCAACCACCCCGATATTGACACCATTCGTTACACTGTGTTGTAGTTTATAGTGAGGCTGAGATATTGACACCATTCATTACATTGTGTTGTAGTTTATAGTCAGGCTGAGATATTGACACCATTCGTTACACTGTGTTGTAGTTTATAGTCAGGCTGAGATATTGACACCATTCATTACATTGTGTTGTAGTTTATAGTCAGGCTGAGATATTGACACCTTTCGTTACATTGTGTTGTAGTTTATAGTCAGGCTGAGATATTGACACCATTCGTTACACTGTGTTGTAGTTTATAGTCAGGCTGAGATATTAACACCATTCGTTACACTGTGTTGTAGTTTATAGTCAGGCTGAGATATTGACACCATTCGTTACACTGTGTTGTAGTTTATAGTCAGGCTGAGATATTGACACCATTCGTTACACTGTGTTATAGTTTATAGTCTGGCTGAGATATTGACACCATTCATTACATTGTGTTGTAGTTTATAGTCAGGCTGAGATATTGACACCATTCATTACATTGTGTTGTAGTTTATAGTCAGGCTGAGATATTGACACCATTCATTACATTGTGTTGTAGTTTATAGTCAGGCTGAGATATTGACACCATTCGTTACATTGTGTTGTAGTTTATAGTCAGGCTGAGATATTGACACCATTCGTTACATTGTGTTGTAGTTTATAGTCAGGCTGAGATATTGACACCCTTCGTTACATTGTGTTGTAGTTTATAGTCAGGCTGAGATATTGACACCATTCGTTACACTGTGTTGTAGTTTATAGTCAGGCTGAGATATTGACACCATTCGTTACACTGTGTTGTAGTTTATAGTCAGGCTGAGATATTGACACCATTCGTTACACTGTGTTGTAGTTTATAGTGAGGCTGAGATATTGACACCATTCGTTACATTGTGTTGTAGTTTATAGTCAGGCTGAGATATTGACACCATTCATTACATTGTGTTGTAGTTTATAGTCAGGCTGAAATATTGACACCATTCATTACATTGTGTTGTAGTTTATAATGAGGCTGAGATATTGACACCATTCGTTACATTGTGTTGTAGTTTATAGTCAGGCTGAGATATTGACACCATTCATTACATTGTGTTGTAGTTTATAGTCAGGCTGAGATATTGACACCATTCATTACATTGTGTTGTAGTTTATAGTGAGGCTGAGATATTGACACCATTCGTTACACTGTGTTGTAGTTTATAGTGAGGCTGAGATATTGACACCATTCATTACATTGTGTTGTAGTTTATAGTGAGGCTGAGATATTGACACCATTCATTACATTGTGTTGTAGTTTATAGTCAGGCTGAGATATTGATACCATTCATTACATTGTGTTGTAGTTTATAGTGAGGCTGAGATATTGACACCATTCGTTACACTGTGTTGTAGTTTATAGTGAGGCTGAGATATTGACACCATCCATTACATTGTGTTGTAGTTTATAGTCAGGCTGAAGGGGTTGGGTAAGATGGCAGCCTCTGGATGATATTGTTCTGGGTTTGAATTCAACAACCGGTGGTGGGATTAAATTTTTTTTTATTGCACTTGTTTCTTTATGACTTTATCCTCCCTCCCCTGATCCTTTCAATATTGTACCAGTATGAAACATGATTATTGTACACAAAGGGTAGTGAATATGTAAGCCCAAACAATCCTTGCTATGTGACAACAATTCAATTTGTGCCCATATGCAACATAACATGATAAATTCACAACACAGAAACTGAAAATCTAAATGTTCTGAACAACACTTATGTTTAACACTTCATTATATGTGTGTGCATGCCTATGTTAGTCATATCTTATATCTTTGTGTGTATGTTTATGTTAGGTATGTGTCATATCTTTGTGTGTGCATGTCTAAGTCAGTCATATCTCATATCTTTATGTGCATGTCTATGTTAGTCATGTGTCATATATCTTGATGTGTATCGGTGTTAGTCATGGCTCGTCTCGCTGTGTACATGTCTGTGTTATTCACATCTCGTATCTTTGTGTGTGCATGTCTATGTTAGTCACCTCTAGTGACTCGGGCAGATGGTGCTCGTAAACGTGGGAGGGCCGACCATCTAAGGGCAGAATCCCCCTACAGAAAAGCCAATCTGCTGCCTTGCAGGAAGATTGGGGACAATCAAAGGATAAGGAAAGCAAACCTGAAAAAATGCTGGCTGAAATCGGATGCACTGGACCACTGGCGCAGAACACAGTGCAACGTATTAACGGGTGTTCAGTCAGAGTGGATCTGGCGGACTCTAAATGTGACGTTCTGTCTGTGGGGGCGATCAACACACTTAACCTGACAGCTGACTTCATGTGGGAGTCTGGAATCCTACTCTGACTGAGTCCTGATCGCAGAGAGAGAGAGAGAGAGAGAGAGAGAGAGAGAGAGAGAGAGAGATAGAGAGAGAGAGAGCCACCCCGATTCTTCATCGTTGTTAATAATAAAAGTTAATCTCTTTGTTCAAATGTTGACTCCAGATTAACTTGTTCATTTCCTCTTATCTCCCCTTGATCGACGATAAGTCGAACTAATCTAACAATGTACTTCCAATCTTTCGTTGGCTTCAATCCAATATTATTGAATCATTCGTTTCGTTTTGACAACTATAATCGATCCCTGAACGGATGACAATCACACGAGAAGAGCGAGCGACCAAATCGATAACTTGTCGAGGTCCGAACCAGGAGAATGCGGGTTGGTATCACGATAGAGCCAAAATTACCATTTTTTTCGGGGTGTAAAACAAATTCAGACCGGAAACCTCGCGGCGACTGCACTGGACAAATGTCCCTTATACTTTGTCTTCTCAATCCCCTCAAAAGATTCCAGTAATGGGAACAGTTTTTTTTTTAATACTCAGGAAGTAAAAACGAGACAAGAAAAGAGATGTATTGATGTTAACTGACATTTAGCAGTTGTAGTGGCCTCCGTCAGTCATATATATATATATGGCCCTTTTCGTCTTGTCAGACGGTCTAGTGGAGGCTATTGCGTATTTTTTTGAGGTATTGTTTTTGCCGAACAGCTTCTCTCGTGGCTAATTCTACCAATGTTTGACAAACACACGCGGTCACATAATGAACAGGTCAGGCTCGCTGGTCCACAGGGTTTACCATCCTTTTTCATGAGTCTCTTCTCTTCTAAGTCCTGTCTTAGAACAGTCTCAAATGTTGTTAGTCATAGTCATAGTTGACTATGGATTTTTCAGCGCCCCTAGAAATGTTATTTTTTCTTTAATGGGTAGAAGAATATGGACGTCACGAAGAATCGTGAGACTCCCACCATCAAGAAGAGGACATCCATGTGTTAGGTTAAAGCTGCGACGGTCGTGTGCATATGGGTATCGGCAACAGGTTCGATCAGAAGTGTCGCGCAGAATAAATTTAGTTGTTATATGAACGTAGTATGAGCCTACAAAGTCAAGGCAGCAGGAGGTCCACGCCTGGGTACGTGGGTCACTCTCAACCCCTTAGTGTTTCAAGAAGCTGTATGACCCGAAACACTTGCTCGACGGAGGTTTTTTTTTCCTGATGATCACATTCCCTTCTTCTGCGAATCTCTATAAAGAGCTTCCTATAACCGGTAGATGTTTCCCAGAGGCCAATGAGTGATAGTTTTGAAATCCCATCTTGACTGAAACGAAGGCTCTCAAAGATACAACTATCATGCCGTTACTCTGTTCTCTTCCTTGTGTACATAATCATCATCATCATCATCATGTACCCTGCCGGTTGGCGTAGGCGATCATGTTCCTCCACAATCTTCTATCTACAGTGCATCGTATCAGTTCTGTTGTTGACTGTTTTCCATGCCATGACACCAAGCTATCCAGCATTTTCTCTCTTTGTCGTCCGCGATCTCTCTTTCCTTTTATTTTGCCAGTTGTAACCACGTATTCCAACTTTCCTCTTCTCATGATGTGCCCAAAAAATGTTGATTGCTTCTTTCTGATGTTTTTTAAGAGCTCCCTTTTTGTGTTGGCCTCTTTGAGAACTTCCTCATTGGTCTTTTTATCTGTCCAGGGAACTTTCAACATTCTTCTGAGAAATCCCATCTCTGTGGCCTCTAACCGTCTTTTCATTTGTTTGTCTACTGTCCATGATTCGCTTCCATAGGTCAGAATTGGTTCTATATAGCACTGATGAACTCTCTTTCTCATTTTTATTGACATAGATTTGTTGCATAAGATATTTTTCATTTTCTTAAATGCTATTTTGACCTGAGCTATTCTGCTTTTTATTTCTGTGGTGCATCTCCCATCTGATGTAATTATTGTGCCCAAGTATTTGAAACGTTGCACTTGTTTTAGATTTGTCTCGTTTATTTTTATGCTGCATGATGGTGATAATTGTTTCTTCGATATAACCATTACTTCTGTTTTCTTACTATTCAGACTGAGACCTTTCTTGTTGCTTTCTTCTACTATTATGTGTACAAGGGGCACAATTCTTCATATTTACTGGCCTTAAATACAATTAACGATAACATTGTATCGTTAGATATGCTCTGCTTCCGAGACATACACAAACTACAACTAACTCGTATCATTACCCCCTTGAATCGCGTGATCTATGAATTGTATTGATCTCTTTCCCCAAGTCCCCGTGAACCGAAGCATACAACATTCCCAACCGCTATCTTTCAACTAGACTCAGTGCCACCTAATATGTATTCTTGTATATTTTCATTAAAGCCGCAGTATACAATGCCTGCATAATCAGTATCCTCCTGTATGGCAGCGAATCTTGGACAACCTATGTAAAGCAGGAGAGAAGGCTAAATGCATTCCATATGCGATGTCTACGCCGTATTCTTGGTATCACCTGGAAGGATAAAGTGACAAACGCGGAGGTCCTGACTTGCACAGGCCTACCGAATATCTACACGCTGCTCAAACAACGTAGGTTACGCTGGCTTGGCCATGTACCCCGTATGAAAGATGGCCGCATACCGAAAGATATACTCTACGGACAACTGGCAGATGGTAAAAGAACTAGGGGACGCCCAAAACTCCAATTTGTAGATGTGTGTAAACGTGACAAGAAGACTCTAAACATAAACCCTGCACCATGGGAAGACAAAGCTGCAGAGCAGACCGCAATCTCTGGAAACACACTCTATGGGTTCACCTCAAAGAAGAAGCAGATAGATTCATAGAGAAAGAGAATACACGACGAAAGAAAAGGAAAGAAAAAAAAAATACATTTCTAGGGGCGCTGAAAAATCCATAGTCAACTATGGCTGACAGAGGCTACTATATATTCAACTATGACTGACGGAGGCTACTATAGTGAACTATGACTGACGGAGGCTACTATAGTCAACTATGACTGACGGAGGCTACTATTGTCAACTATGACTGACGAAGGCTACTATAGTCAACTATGACTGACGGAGGCTACTATAGTCAACTATGACTGACGGAGGCTACTATAGTCAACTATGACTGACGGAGGCTACTATAGTCAACTATGACTGACGGAGGCTACTATTATATTTTCATTTAACTGTGTTCAGAATAATCACTAGATAATTGCTTCTCTCATGGATCTCTATTCTATATCTAGTTTATTCTAACTATGGAACCAGTTCCTTATTGGAACTGTTATAGTTCCATAATATAAAGAATTGGTAGGGAATTTCTCATATCCACTCAACTACTTGTAACAACGTTTCCCCAAATGCATAGGCACATTCTGTTGACAAGGTCGCTCCGTGCATATCCTACTCTACTGCACAGGCGACAATCCGAAACGATTTACATTGAAACGATAATATTTGTGCACAGTCACTTCCTCATTTCAGTTCCATCGAAAGAACACAGTGAAAACAAACACAGCAACCGAAAGGTTTTAAGTGAAAGACTACCATCTGAGATATGGGCTGCAACTGTGACGTTGTTAGATTATTCCGTTAGCGAGTTCAAAATCAGTGCAATCCTTAATCGACTGAGCAGGCAACAATTTCAAACGACATCACTGAATAGAGAAACATGGCAACTGTAGTCTTTTCTTTTTATTTTCTATGAAAACCTTCAGACTGGGGCAGGTGGACGTTATCGCCACACATCTTACCGAGGTATTGATGAACAAAGGCTATAACAAGATGTTACAACAAGATGTTACAACAAGATGTTACAACAAGATGTTACAACAAGATGTTACAACAAGATGTTACAACGAGCTGTTACAACAAGATGTTACAACAAGATGTTACAACGAGCTGTTACAACAAGATGTTACAACAAGATGTTACAACATGCTGTTACAACAAGATGTTACAACAAGCTGTTACAACAAGATGTTACAACATGCTGTTACAACAAGATGTTACAACAAGATGTTACAACGAGCTGTTACAACAACAAGATGTTACAATAAGCTGTTACAACAAGCTGTTACAACAAGCTGTTACAACAAGCTGTTACAACAAGATGTTACAACAAACTGTTACAACTAGCTGTTACAACAAGCTGTTACAACAAGCTGTTACAACAAGATATTACAACTAGCTGTTACAACAAGATGTTACAACAAACTGTTACAATTAGCTGTTACAACAACAAACTGTTACAACAAGACGTTACAACAAGACGTTGCAACAAGACGTTACAACAAGCTGTTACAACAAGATATTACAACTAGCTGTTACAACAAGATATTACAACTAGCTGTTACAACAAGATGTTACAACAAGCTGTTACAACAAAACGTTACAACAAGCTGTTACAACAAGATGTTACAACTAGCTGTTACAACAAGATGTTACAACAAGCTGTTACAACAAGACGTTACAACAAACTGTTACAACAAGACGTTACAACAAGCTGTTACAACAAGATGTTACAACCAGCTGTTACAACAAGATGTTACAACATTATCGTCTAATGAAATAATTATTCGTTGAAATCGGTTAGAGTTACCTCGTTGTTAATGTTATAACCGGTGTTTGAGCAAGCACAGGCATGGGGGTTGAGTTGGGATCGTGGAGTTAAACAGCCGAATAAAATATCAGTAGAACGTGCTCCAAAAGAGCCTGACAATTACTTTAAGGGAAATAACATCATTACTCGCAATAGTTATCTTCTCTTACGCCCCCCGGAAACTGGAAAGGTTAGGGACGCCATGTTTGACATCTATTTTTAGACCTGACAAAATGTCGATCGTAACCCGAAGCGCTTTTCTCTTGCTCGTGTTGCGAATATCTTCTACCTCTATTATCTTCCACAGGCAAAATAGTTGGATGTCCATTGTGAGCTGGCTCCCGGATGCAACTATTTGGGTGTCCGGATGAGTGTTGGACTTATTTTAGAAATATTTATATTAGAAAGCATGAGAGAGTCAGAGGTCACTACACATGTGAGGTCACAGTAAGAAGAGAACGAGGCCCAGAACAGTAAATTCGCTTTTTGGTGAACCGACTCATAACCCGTTTAGGCAGTCTCTTTCCCGGAGGTTTCAACTCTTTCCTTTCATTTTCTTTAATCACTTGTATCCTCTCCCGTTCTTTCCCGTCTGCTATCTTTATTCCTCACTTCGCTATCTTTATTCCTCACTTCGCTATCTTTATTCCTCACTTCGCTATCTTTATTCCTCACTTCGCTATCTTTATTCCGCACTTCGCTATCTTTATTCCTCACTTCGCTATCTTTATTCCTCACTTCGCTATCTTTATTCCTCACTTCACTATCTTTATTCCTCACTTCGCTATCTTTATTCCGCACTTCACTATCTTTATTCCTCACTTCGCTATCTTTATTCCTCACTTCGCTATCTTTATTCCTCACTTCACTATCTTTATTCCTCACTTCACTATCTTTATTCCTCACTTCACTATCTTTATTCCTCACTTCACTATCTTTATTCCTCACTTCGCTATCTTTATTCCGCACTTCACTATATTTATTCCTCACTTCGCTATCTTTATTCTGCACTTCGCTATCTTTATTCTGCACTTCACTATCTTTATTCCTCACTTCGCTATCTTTATTCCGCACTTCGCTATCTTTATTCTGCACTTCGCTATCTTTATTACCTCTCCTGCCTATCATCCCCCTTGCCACTTTTGTCTTCTTTGTTTTCCTTCTTTTTCTCTCTATCATCCTGCATGTGGTGCCGCTCCTTTCATCTATCCATATGAGACTCTCTTTCCAATGTTTCACAGTTTCACTCACTTTGGTCAAATTAAATCCAACCTGCCTATTTGTCTATATGTGACCAACAACTACGCAAATCCTGGCCACCGTTTCTTTTCGCCATTTTTCAGACCTATGTATTAACTGTTTAGGTTTAAATGTTGGAATTAGGTGATTATTTATGAAAAGTTTGTTAAAAAAAAAAAACATCAGAAAAAAAAACAATCAACATTTTTCGGGCACATCATGAGAAGAGGAAAGTTGGAATACTTGGTTGCAACTGGCAAAATAAAAGGAAGGAGAGATCGCGGACGACAAGGAGAAAGAATACTGATCTTCTTGGAAAATGCTTAAACCAACACCTGGACTTCCGGTCACTATGGCGGATACGCGACAGGAACCATTGAGGCTCGGTCTGAAATGTGTTCCTTGTTGCAGTATCCACTTATTCCAAGTCCGGCTTGTTGCCGGAGCTAATGAGTTTAGTGCTCTGTGCACACCGTGAGCTGTGTTTTTCATCAAGATCGCGTTTCGATATTCCCATTGCTTATGATGAATGATGATATCGTATGATGA
Source organism: Megaustenia siamemsis (assembly GCA_032433765.1). Taxonomy (NCBI): domain Eukaryota; kingdom Metazoa; phylum Mollusca; class Gastropoda; order Stylommatophora; family Ariophantidae; genus Megaustenia; species Megaustenia siamemsis. The sequence continues at coordinate 26,495,761 of JAVIAB010000059.1, forward strand.
AGGACAGTTCAGCTGCGTTCACTTTCGGTGTCGTTTGACCTTACGTATTTTGGCTTGTGCTGTAGCTGCTATGATGGGGACTGCAGCAGCCTTTCTTTGTTTGGATTCGTCAATGAGATGAGTTTTAATTTGGATGATTCCACTGGTACGGCAGTTGAGCAATTATGGATTTTAATTCGTTTGCAGTGATACCAACTAACCATAACCATAACCAACGCCTCTTTCACAAATACACAAACACTTCGTCGTATAGACTTCCATAAAAAAATTTGAGATAACTAACATTACACTCGGAGTACTATAGTTTGTTTCAGATTGTTTGCCTCCCTAATTCCAGTAATATCTCGAAAACCGTCTGATAGAATACCATGATTTTTTGCATGCGACCTTAGATTTTCAATGACGTAACGAATTTATCATTTAAATTATCGTATGTGTTACCGTTTCCTCAAAGCGGCAACTTCCTTTGATCTCCTTCATATTTGTATTTATTTTGACACAAAAAACAGAATGTACGGTAAATGAAGATCTTTTACACTTTTTAGAGGAAAAGGCGTAACTTTTATTTTTATATAAGGGACAATATTACTTTATAATAAGAGAGTAAGTAAGTAAGTGTTCCTGTCATGCCTGAAGGTGTATAGGGGAATAAACCGCCACAATTGCACTTTTTCACAACATGCTACCCATTTGGATTGGGCTCTTTTAATTATACAACTAATATTGAATCAAATCAAAATAGGCCGAACATTCACCGAATAGAAATTATTTATTTTAAGAACACAGAATACATCGTCAACTCACTAAAAAAACAGTTCCTGAAGTGGTCCGTATCCAGAGTTTCCAACTCCAACAAAGTCACTTCAGTAAGTTCAAACAAATGAGTTTTATTCAGAATCTGCCGAATCTAATAGACGTATTACCATTTTTGGTTGAATAACCCACAGACCATCGTTTCTCCAATACTTATCTTCCTCAACCATAACATGGTCTTCACAACTAGCCCAATAATCTTTGTCTATGTTTGAAATAGCAACATTGGTAAGCTCTTTAACATCAGATAATTTGAAAGTTTTATTTTCGGATGCTACTTGCCCTTTGATCTTTGCCCAAACTAATTCAATAAGATTTAGGTGTGAGTGATATGGAGGTAGCCTCAAACATCTATGACCATGTTCTTCAATTAATTTATCTATTTGAAATATCTTTGGCCGTTGTATCTGTTTTACAAGTGAAAGTAATTCAGGCTTGAGATACATATCGTTAAATGGTATTTGTTCCCTTGTCAGCCATGTCTTTATTTCAGCTTTAGTGCTTGATGATGTTGGAACTTTATCTTCTTGTGCCACTTTGTTATGGTAAGATGCATTATCCATGATCAAACAAGATGGTCGATCTAATAAAGGCAAAAGAGTGTCTTTAATCCAATCTCTGAACATATGACTGTTCATCTCTGAATGATAATCCTGGTTATCAGTTGACTTTGCAATAAAAACAAGTTCAGCATTCTCCACCAGGCCATTATTTTTGCTCCCAGCATGTGCCACTATAAGGCGCTTTCCTTTGCTGCTAGGTACATACCTTTTAATAGTCCCATCTAATGACTGCCATTCTTTTTCATTTGTGTGGTGGGCATTAATCCATGTTTCGTCCAAGTACACAATGTCATAATCTTCATTACGCATTTGTCTAACTTCACGTAAATATTTGCTTCTTGCAGCTACTAAATGAGGATTCTCGCAAATGATGTTTCTTCCACAAGAATATTTTCTAAAAGTGAAGCCTAAACTCCGCACACTTCTCCATAGTGTAGTTTTTGATACATCAATACTGGTGTTCTTTTTAAGCCAAATCTTAAGTTTCCTTATGGTAACTTCTTCCCCTAAGTCAAACATTTTACAAATCTCTCTGCGGACAAGTTCTCTGTCAAAACTGTCTAACAAATGTTTTCTTCCTCGACTTCTTTCTTTCCTTGAACATTCACATTGAACATTTTTCACTGATCTATGAAACGACCGTTTACTTAAACCTAACACGTGCATCGTTCTCTTTTCAGGATTTGATATGCTGTGATATAGACTCCCTCGTTTTGCCTCTCTACAAAAATATAAATATAATTTCTTTGTAATATTTTGTTCAGTAACAAATTTCAACTTTAAACTCATTGTTAAGGGCACAACTCACAAAACACGCCTATGTAAATAATTTGATTTTGTATTTTTGGTGACGTTATACTAATGACGTGATACAAAAAGTTGACAATTTTAATCCAGTAAGTGCAAAACCAGAATTGCGCACCGAATATAAGAGAAATTTGCTACACATATGTGCAAATATTGACAAAAATCTGACATTTGCAATTCAATAGTGTAAACGGTGCCTTTACCCACTAACATATAAAGGAAATTCCCAAATGAAGATGTTTAAATCATTCTTGAAGTGATATGGAAGGGGTAAATACTCTTAAATTTTGATTCAAATGTGCCCAAGTTTAATCATACTTTTATCCTCCTGGTAAGCAAGCGCACAAGAAAAACCAGCAGTTTGTTTGCAATGAATTTATTTTTTCTATTACGTTATGAGATTCAGTAGGTTACATGCAAAATATCAGCACTGTAGCACAAATGGTTGCTGAGCTGTGGTTTTTAGAAGTGAGGCAAAAAATCTGAAGCGAACTATAATAATAATTTAATATGTATAGTGAGATTATATTAAGATCGTTAAGGGGCATGTCTGGAATAACGATTGGAGGTCATAATATAAATAATCTAAGGTATTCAGATGATACAGCCTTAATCGCTAAGAGTGAAAATGATTTACAAGAAATGTTAGACATTATAGTGAAGGAAAGCAAAAATAAAAGATTCAGCCTTAGTAGTAGAAAGACAGAAGTAATGGTAGCAACAAAGAAAAATACAACACCGGAATGGACGACAAAGACAAGTGGAACAATTTTAAGACAGGTAAATTAATTTAAACATCTGGGAACAATGTTAACCTCAGATGGTAGATGTACAGCAGAGGTGAGATGCAGAATGGCTCAGGCAAAAGCAGCTTTCTAAAAAATGAGGAAGATACTTTGCAATCTATTTTTGACAACAGAAACAAGAAAAAGAGTTCTTAAATGTTATGCGAGGCCCGCTTGAAACGCCAATTACTCATGGACGGAAAAAAAATATGAGTACCTACGAAGACGGAGTTATCTGCCTGTACGGCGACAGACCCCTGTGCACACTGCTGCCAGGGAAAATGGATTAATACGCAAAATTTAGTTCTGTAGTCTCCAGGGACTTCGAAGGAGGTGAAAGCTGGCGAACGCTAAAAAGAAATGTTATGTAGAACCAGTCTTAACATATGGATGCGAATCATGGACAACAGGACAACAAAAAAAAAATCACTGGAGGTTGTAGACATGTGGTTTTACAGAAGAATGTTGGGAATACCATGGACAGCTAAAAAGAGTAATGAAAACATTCTGAGTAAGGTCAAATAAAAAAGAGTGCTAATATCCATTATTAGGAAGAATCAATGAACATTTTTTTGCCATGTAATGAAAAGGACTATGTATGGACTACGTCCCTTCCTTCGGAAATTCTTGAAACGAAGTCAAGAAGGGAATAATGCGACTGGGTAAAGCACTGTCTCTTTATTTATTAAGATATACATGGAGATAGTGCTTTACCCAGTCGCACTATCCCCATATTCCGTGCCCAGGCAGAGTAGGCAAAACGAAATGAGGAAGAAAGCACTTTTCACCATGAATAATGCACATCAGATGGCAGGACAAATTAACCAACTTAACTGTCCTGCAACGCGCTAAAAACCCAACAATCATGTCGATCCTCAGATGTCAAAAACTAAGATGGCTGGGGCATGTCCAGCGAATGGAAGCAAAGTGCATCCCCAAGCAAATTCTATATAATGAACTAATACATGGGAAAAGACAAATCGGCGGACTACAATATAAAGATATCTGCAAATCATCTCTGAATGACTTCTCCATCTGTGAAAATGACTGGGAACATCTGGAAAGTGATCGTACATCATGGCGAGCATGTATAAGGAATGGTACAACAACAATTGAGAATGTGCTAAAGCAAAACTTAGAAGAGAAAAAAGACTAATGAAAAAGAATGGAAAACCCCGTGGATCAGTGGGCCTGACTTGTTCATTCTGTGGCCGTGTGTGTTTGTCAAACATTGGTAGATTGAGCCACGAAAGAAGCTGTTCTATAAAAACACATCCTCAACAACAAAAAATACACAATAGTCTGCACTAAACCGTCTGACAACACGAAAATGGCCATATAATTATAATTTTTTGGCCATATAATGAGAAGGGAAGAGCTAGAATATATTGTGAGAACAGGGAAAATTGAGAAACGAAGAGACAGTGGAAAAGAAAGGAAAAGATACCTGACAACTTAATAGAATGGTTTGGCAGAAGGTCAACAACAAAAATAATAAATAAAAGTCGAGATCGGAAGTTGTGGAGAGACATGATCACCTACGCCAGCAGGCATGGTACTTGATGATGATTAGTAAATCTTGCAAGAACATGCCATGAAGAAGAAGGAGCTCAGTGATGCCACTTGATGAATGGGCAATATGGTGTTAGTGCCAATACTTTTATAGACCTTCAGCACATGATTTTTGGAGGAACGTGGTCAGTATTACACCCGTGCCGCTTTCCTTTCCAGTATTACACCCGTGCCGCTTTCCTTTTCTAAAAAAAACATCCGGAACCCGTTTAAGAATCGGTGAACCTGGATACCGAGCCCGACCTCTTGTCCTTAGTAGTCATCATCATCATCATCATTATCATCATCATCATCATCATCATCATCATCATCATCATCATCATCATCATCATCATCATCATCATCATCATCATCATCACCATCATTGAGTGACGTCTCGACGAAGGTTGGCTACCATGGAGCGCCATTGCGCTTTGTATCTCGCTTTGATGATGCAGGTTGTCATAGGCTGACTTGTCAATCTTTTGATGTTACTCGTCTATGTTAGTCTTGGTCTGCCTATTTAACTTGTATTTTCCCTTCCAAGTTTACTTTTAGTAGGCTTCTGTGTCTTTTAACATGGCCCCAAAATCTCATTTTTCTTATTTGAATTGTATTTAGTAGTTCTCTTTTTAATTTTAGTTGTTTTAAGACTTCATCATTTGTTTTCTTTTCCTTCCATTAAATTATTCCTATTCTTCTATAGATCCACATTTCAGAGGCTTCAATTTTTTGTTACGTTTTCTTGTATAATGACCATGTTTCTGCACCATACAGGAATGTTGAGAAAATGTAACATTTTGCTATTCTTACTTTCAGCACTTGTGTTTTTGTTTTGATGTTAGTATATTCTTCGTCGCATTAAAATTACTTTTTGCCATTCCTATTCTTCTGTTTATTTCAGTTTTACATTTTCCATCACTGGTTATAACGTATCCAAAGTGGTTGTAGCTCTTGTCTATCTCCAGATCTATTTCTTCAATTTAAAATTAATTCAATTTTCGAGCGGAGACACTGCTACCAGGTAAGTCTATTTTTTAATTATTTTACAATTATTCCTCCATACTTATATTTTTCTATCTCTACACTTCACCTATACTCTCACATGTAACACATCTCTTTCTCATCTCATCATCCTATCTCTCATCCTTATGTCTATTTCTCCCTAGCTCATCATATATGTATTAATAGATAATTGTGCCTTACCTTTTGTTTTTGTTTTCCTTGTTTTCTGAAGAAGGCAGCATGTAAGCCGAAACGTCAGTATTTTTTTGTGTTCCTTTTCTGTCAAACTATCATCATACCCTGTAGGAGTGTACGTTACATCCTACTACTGGATTCTATTCCTTCAACTTTGATATCCATTTGTCGGTTTTGATTATTATCTTTGCTTATGATCATAGTTTTAGTCTTTTTGATATTCATATCTAATCCTTGGGGGACTGGTTGGTCTCGAGGCAAGACGCCGGCCTTGAGACAGAGAGGTTGTGGGTTCAAATCCCGGCTGCACCGGTTGGGATTTTTATTTATCATTTTTCTCTGCGGCAACCATCCCTGGTCTCAGCAGCGAGGCTCGGCTTGAAACGTCAATTACTCATCTACGGTAAAAATATGAGTACCTTCGAAGTCGGAGTTATCTGCCTGTGCAGCGAGGGATCCCTGTGCACATGGCTGCAAGGGAAAAATGGATTAACACGCAAAATTCAGTTCTTAGACTCTAGGGACTTCGTCAGAGGTAAAAGCTGCCGAACGAAACAAAAATATCTATACCTGTTTCTAAAACGCCTGATATCACCTCTTTGTTTCTCCCTAATTCGGGACACATTTTTCTTTTAACTAAATCCTCTTCTTTCCCAGTGATCTAGCTACTGATGTCTTTCAGCGTCGCAGAGAAAGGTGATTGTTGTCATTCTACTATGATGTATCTTAGATATTTGGTTGCTCTGTTTTTTTATTCTCTCTTCATAAATGAAACGTCTACCTTTGACAAATATCTAGATGATGTTAAAAAGGAAATAATTTGGTCTTTGCATATGTCTTTTTTCCATCTATCCTTCTTTCCATTGGTCTTCTCTTACCCTCCGTTCTGAGGTTCTTAGACAATAATTCTCTATTGTTTAAATTTATTCCAACCATTTATCTTTTCCTTGGTCTTCCTCCTCTTACCTCCATTTTGATGTCCTTACATATAATGCTATATTGTTTCAATTTATTTCAAATACCCCCTTCCCATCGGTTGGCTTACCACGGCAACAGCCGGGGTTCGTAATCCTGGCGAGGACACCTGGGTTTTACTAATTCCCTAAAAATTAGTAGGAGCCGCGATAGCTCAGTGGTTAGTGAACTGGACTACTACGGACAAGGGGTAGGGTTCGATCCCAACCGACGGCTCCGGGTTCACCCAGCCTTAAATGGGTACCGGATTTTTTCTGGGAAAGTAAAAGCAGCACGGGCGTAATACCGACCACATTACCCCAAAAAATCATGTGCTGAAGGTCTGTAAAATATAGGGTCACTAACACCATATTTCCCTATACGCCACTTGGCGTGACGGGGGGTACTTTACTTTTTTTACTACCCCTTCCCATAGCTTACATGATGTATTTTACTACTGATGTTGGCGATAAATCTTGTTTCAGCCTTGACCTCTTTAGGACATCCTCATTACATATTTAGATGTTTATGGAATTCCCCAAATGTTACCGTAAAACCTACATTTTGTGACCACCAATATTTCCTTTCTGTTGTCAGTTTCTCTAGACTATGTTAAAATATTACTGCAGAGTTAAAATTATATTTAAGATTAACGTAATGTTCAAAAGCTGAAGTTATGGCTAGGTCATGAAGCTATATTGGTAATTTACGAATTTAGCGTTGTAAATTGAAGTCGTCTCCCCTAAGAGAAATAACATAGGGTAGAGCCCTATGTTTCCTAACCCAAACCCAAAATTTAAATAACATGCGTTAGTGATGAACATAGATGATGAATATAATGATGAACATAGTTGATGAATATAGATGATGAAAATAGATGATGAACATAAATGATGAATATAGATGAACATAGGTGATGAATATACATGAACATAGATGATGAACATAAATGAACATAAATGATGATGATAGATGAACATAGATGATGAACATAGATGATGAATATAAATGAACATAGGTGATGAATATACATGATGAATATAGATGAACATAAATGATGAATATAGATGATGAACATAGATGCTGAATATAGATGATGAATATATATGATGATGAAAATAGATGATGAATATAGATGATGAATATAGATGATGAACATAGATGATGAACATAGATGATGAATATAGATGATGAATATATATGATGATGAATATAGATGATGAAAATAGATGATGAACATAGATGATGAATATAGATGATGAATATAGATGATGAACATAGATGATGAATATAGATGATGAACATAGATGATGAATATAGATGATGAACATAGATGATGAATATAGATGATGAACATAGATGATGAATATAGATGATGAACATAGATGATGAATATAGATGATGAACATAGATGATGAATATAGATGATGAACATAGATGATGAATATAGATGATGAACATAGATGATGAACATAGATGAACATAGATGATGAACACAGGTGATGAACATAGATGAACATAGATGATGAATATATATTATGAACATAGATGATGAAAATAGATGATGAATATAGATGATGAATATAGATGATGAACATAGATGATGAACATATATGATGATGACTATAGATTATGAACATAGATGATGAATATAGATGATGAACATAGATGAGGAATATAGATGATGAACATAGATGATGAATACGGATGAATCTAGATGAAATACATGATGGATATAGATGATGAACATAGATGAACATAGATGAACATAGATGATGAATACAGGTGATGAACATAGATGAACATAGATTATGAATATAGATGAACATAGATTAATAGAGATTAACATAGATGAACATAGGTGATGAATATAGATAATGAATATAGATGATGAACATATATGATGCATATAGATGATGAATATAGATGATGAACATAGCTGATGAATATAGATGAACATAGATGATGAATATAGATGAACATAGATGAACATAGGTGATGAATATCGATAATGAATATAGATGATGAACATATATGATGAATATAGATGATTAATATAGATGATGAATATAGATGATGGACATAGCTGATGAATATAGATGAACATAGATGATGAATATAGATGAACATAGATGATAAATTTAGATGAACATAGATGAAGATAAATGATGAATATAGATGAACATAGATGAACATAGATGATGAATATAGATGAACATAGATGATGAATATAGATGATGAAAATAGATGATGAATATCGATAAACATAGATGTTGAATATAGATGAACATAGATGAAAAGCATAGGTGATGAACATAGATGAACATGGATAATGAATTTAGATGAACATAATTGATGAGCATAGGTGATGAACATAGATGAACATAAATGATGAACATAGATGATGAACATAGATGAACACAGATGATGAACATAGATGATGAACATAGACGATGAACATAGACGATGAACATAGACGATGAACACAAACATACACCGGCTGCACCAGTTGGGATTTTTATTTATGATTTCTCTCTACGGCAACCACCCCTGGTCTCAGCACCGAGGCCCGGCTTGAAACGTTAATTACTCATGGACGTTAAAAATATGAGTACCTCCGAAGACGGAGTTATCTGCCTGTGCAGCGAGGTACCACTGTGCACACGGCTGCAAGGGAAAAATGGATTAAGACGCAAAATTCCGTTCTTAGTCTCTAGGGACTTCGTCAGAGGTAAAAGCTGGCGAACTCAAAACAAGAAAAAAATATCATTACCACCATCATCATTATCATTATCACTACCATCATCATTATCAGTATCACTACCATCATAATTATCACTAACATCATCAGTATCACTACCATCATAATTATCATTATCACTACCACCTTCATTATCACTAACATCATCGTTATCACGACCGTCATAAACATTACCATCATCATTATCATTAACATCATCATTATCACTACCACCATCATTATCATTATCAATAACATCATCATTATCACTACCACCATCATTATCATTATCACTACCATCATCATTATCACTAACATCATCGTTATCACGACCGTCATAATCATTACCATCATCATTATCAGTACCATCATCATTATCACTAACATCATAATTATCATTATCACTACCACCATCATTATCAATATCACTACCATCATCATTATCACTACCATCATCATTATCATTATCACTACCACAATTATTATCATTATCACTACCATCATCATTATCATTATCATTATCACTACCACCATCATTATCAATATCACTACCACCATCATTATCATTATCACTGCCACCATCATTATCATTATCAGTACCATCATCAGTATCACTAACATCATCATTATCACTACCATTATCATCAACATTATCATTACTATTATCATTATCACTAACATCATCATTATTATTATCATCACTACCACCATTATTATCACTACCATCATCATTATCATTATCACTACCACCATCATTATCACTACCATCATCATTATCATTATCACTACCATCATCATTATCATTATTACTACCATCATTATTACTACCATCATCATTATCATTATCACTACCATCATCATTATAACTACCATCATCATTATCATTATCACTACTATCATCATTATCACTAATATTATCATTATCACTACCACCATCATTATCATTACTCGTCCATGTTAGTCTTGGTCTGCCTCTGCCTCTCTTACCTTGTATTTTCCCTTCCAATATTACTTTTAGTAGGCTGTTGTGTCTTTTAACGTGCCCCCAAAATTTCATTTGGCTTGTCTTAATTGTATTTAGTGGTTCTCTTTTTATTTTTACTTGTTTTAAAACTTCATCGTTTGTTTTCTTTTCCTTCCATCTAATTCTACCTATTCTTCTATAAATCCACATTTCAAAAGCTTCATTTTCTATTGTTTTCTTGTCTAACGTCCATGTTTCTGCACCATACAGGAATATTGAGAAGATGTGACATTTTGCTATTCTTAGCTTCAGCCCTACTGTTATTTGTTTTGTTGTTAGTATATTTTTTATTAAATCGGATTTACTGGCATGATATGGATCAATAAAATAAAAAAAAAGCAAACGCGCTGCATTGCAGTAACGTTCTCCTTTGTGTTCTGTTAACAGTGAACAACGATGATTGGTTATCGTATCATGAAAGTAGAAAAAAGAGAATATTTTTTTTTTTACTTGCTCACTCTTAATCTTCAGGCGTTCTTGTAGCGTTGAGGTTAGGCTGATTTAACTCTTGTTGAAAATATACCTCTTCTTATAACATCTTAGCTTCTGTGACATAATTTTCTTTACCTTTGTAAATGTACGTTGTTATTGTTTGTTGTTATTGTGTTTTTTATTGTTTGTGTTGTTCTTAATGTTTGTTGTTTGTTGTTATTGTGTTTTTTATTGTTTGTAGTTATTGTTTGTGTTGTTGTTAATGTTTGTTGTTATTGTGTTTTTTATTGTTTGTTGTTATTGTTTGTGTTGTTGTTTGTGTTGTTGTTTGTGCTATTGTTTGTTGTTATTGTGTTTTTTATTGTTTGTTGTTATTATTTGTGTTATTGTTTGTGTTGTTGTTTGTGCTATTGTTTGTTGTTATTGTTTGTGTTGTTGTTTGTGCTATTGTTTGTTGTTATTGTGTTTTTTAATTGTTTGTTGTTATTGTTTGTTGTTTGTGTTATTGTTTGTGCTATTGTTTGTGTTATTGATTGTTGTTATTGTTTGTGTTATTATTTGTGCTATTATTTGTTGTTGTTGTTCTTCTTTTCTCTTTCACTGATACCTAAAAGGTGTCGTGGTTTATATCATTTGTCGTTCTTGTGCTGCTCCAACTGTCTGAATTAGTGATTTTCCTTTGTTGTTACATGTCTCTGTCACTGCATCTATCCATCTTCTTCTAGGTCTTCCTCTTGGTCTTTTTCCATGCATTCTCGAGAAGAACGCCCTTGATGGTGATTGGTGAGGATTCATTCTGACCAGGTGGCCAAACCATTTAAGTTGTTGTTGTTCTATATATTCTTGGCAGGGTTTTGTTCCTACTATTTTTCTTATGGTTACATTTGGTATTCTATCTCTTCTTGTGTTGTTTGTTACTTTTCTCAAGCATCACATCTCACATGTATTGATCTTTCTTAAAAGCGATTTTAAATCGGATGCACTGGGCCACTGGCACAGAACACAATGCAACGTTTTTAACGGGTGTTCAATCAGAGTGGATCTGGCAGACTCTAATTGTGATGTTCTGTTTGTAACACACCTAACCTGTCAGCTGAGTTCATGTGAGGAGCTGGAATCCTACTCTGATTGGATCCTGATCGCAGAGAGAGAGAAATGTGATTTAGAAAGGGTCCATGTTTGACTTTCATGGCACAAAGTTGGTATGAATATGCTATTTATCATTTGTTGTTTAGCTGGCATAGAAATGTTTGGATGTCTTAACAATGGTGAAAGCTGGTATGTGACAGCATTTGCTTTTTGTATTCTCATGTCAATTTCTCTGTCTAGTTTTCCATCTTCTGTGAACATTGGGCATAAATACTTGAATTCCTCTACTTGTTTTATTTCTTTGTCTTTGATCTTGATGTTTAATGGGTGTCTCAATTTGCTTATTCTTATAGCCTCTGTTTTTGCTGTGTTAATTTTCATACTGTAGTTTGTGCAGCTTTTATCTAGAGATGTTAAATGCTGTTGTAGCAGGTTTTCATCCTCATATATTAGGCATTGGTCATCTGCGAAGAGTAGCTCATTGATGTTGGAGTTTTCTACCTCTATGTTATTATTTGATTTGTCCTTGTTGTTGGTTGTTTTGTTGTTATTATCTGTTGTTATTGTTTGTTGTTAATGTTTGTTGTTATATAATGTCACGGGATCATCACGAGAAACCAGCGCTTAGAGTTAGACCCAAAAAGTTAATGTAGCGGACAGCAATGGCTTTCTTTATTTCTGTAGTTCTGCTGGAGAAGTTACATCTCATCCGTCCTAAAGCTACTAGAATATCTGTGCATGTCTCTTCTATATCAAAAACCTTCACAAAATGGGGCAACCACATCCTCTAAGATGACCCTGGATCCTATTTGGTTCCTCCTCAGCTCCTATCGAGTCCACGTATAACATCTCCTCGTTACTGTTTGTGTACACCAGCGTCCACCACCCCCGGGCAAAGACTTTGACTTGCCGGCTAAACTACGGAGGTCAAGTTAATGAAGTCTCTCTTCAATGAGTACATACGGCTATTGGCTGAAAGGGCGGAGGCTCGACTCAGACGGCAACTTTCTTGAAAGTAGAAGATGGAACAGTTTGGTCATGGCATAACAGGGACTTAAGGTGTTGAGTGGCCAGAACCAGTCAGTGGGCAACGCAAACCTACTGATTGCAAACTGCAGAGAAATCACGTAAAGATACTTTGAACATGACAACAGAAGTGGGAGGTCTGGATAGAGACAGAGATTCTTTAAATCGGACTGTGGTAATTACAAGGTTATGTAAAGGACATGCGACCTGATGATGATATCAACAGACGTCACCACTGCGTTGACTGAAAATATATGACAGACATCGTGATAAAACCTGTTAAGCACTATCTGTATGAAATGGGAGGATATGTGGACTGGTTTAGCTACATGTTTTGTCGTAACTTTCCAGTTATCAAAACGATATTCTTTTCCTATTCCTGTTCTACCTTTCAACGGCCAGCGGAATATCGATATCCATAACACTCGCCAAGAGTAAACACTTGCCTAGAGTAAACACTTGTCAAGAGTAAACACTTGCCAAGAGTAAACACTTGCCAAGAGTAAACACTTGCCAAGAATAAACACTTGCCAAGAGTAAACACTTGCCAAGAGTAAACACTTGCCAAGAGTAAAAACTTTCATAGAGTAAACCTTTGCCAAGAGTAAAAACTTTCCTAGAGTAAACACTTGCCAAGAGTAAACACTTGCCAAGAGTAAACACTTGTCAAGAGTAAACACTTGCCTAGAGTAAACACTTGCCAAGAGTAAACACTTGCCAAAAGTAAACACTTGCCAAGAGTAAAAACTTTCCTAGAGTAAACACTTGCCAAGAGTAAACACTTGCCAAGAGTAAACACTTGCCAAGAGTAACGACTTTTCAAGAGTAGACACTTTCCAAGAGTAAACACTTTCCAAGAATAAACATTTTTCAAGAGTAAACACTTTCCAAGAGTAAACACTTTCCAAGAGTAAATATTTTTCAAGAGTAAACACTTTCCAAGAGTAAACACTTTCCAAGAGTAAACACTTTCCAAGAGTAAACACTTTTTAGGCTGACCTGTAAGGTACCATTCCCATAAGATCACTCCATGTCTTCTCCACTATCATAAGATCGCTCCATGTCTTCTCCACTATCATAAGATCACTCCATGTCTTCTCCATTATCATAAGAACACTCCATGTCTTCTCCACTATCATAAGATCACTCTATGTCTTCTCCATTATCATAATATCGCTCCATGTCTTCTCCATTATCATAATATCGCTCCATGTCTTCTCCATTATCATAATATCGCTCCATGTCTTCTCCATTATCATAATATCGCTCCATGTCTTCTCCATTATCATAAGATCACTCTATGTCTTCTGCATTATCATAAGATCGCTCCATGTCTTCTCCATTATCATAAGATCACTCTATGTCTTCTCCACTATCATAAGATCACTCTATGTCTTCTCCATTATCATAAGATCACTCTATGTCTTCTCCATTATCATAAGATTACTCCATGTTTTCGCCATTATCATAAGATCGCTCCATGTCTTCTCCATTATCATAAGATCACTCCATATCTTCTCCATTATTATAAGATCGCTCCATGTCTTTTCTATTTTCATAAAATCGTTCCATGTCTTCTCTATTCTCATCATCTATTCTTTTGCCTGTCTTCTTCAAGATGTTTTCGTTTACCTGTTTACCTCTACTTTTAGAGATTCTATGATAGGGCTTGTGTAATGCTCTTAGTTGGTTTCCTCAGTATGTATCACATCCGTCGTCATAATATTTCTCTTATATTTTTGTCAATGGTCTTCGGTTGTAAATTAACCAACTTTAATTAACCAACTTTAATTAACCAACTGAATGAAAGTATCACATATAACATAACCACATTCGACGTAACTAATAAAGGGTTTCAAGCCAATGGCTACATATGAAATGTCAGCGTCCAGTTCTAGGCAAGTACTGAGTCAATTATCCTACCTCCAACATTTTATCACTAATTTTTGTGTGTGGAAATTTTGCGCCTTTAATTATGTTGCTAACGGGGCCACATATCATTCCACCTCCTCAATAACCCATGATACGCCACTGGATGAAACACTGAAGTACAAAACCTGAATACAATATTGACAGCCCCTTATATGTCAACAAAAAAAAAAAACATACAGTAATTTGAAATTTCCTGTGTGTTACCGGGTCTCATTATGAGTAAAGAATAGTGACACTGTGACCTTCCAAGCATGTTGTAAGAGGCGACTAAGGAGGTTGATCGATGGCTTGACAAGCTGTCATTGTAAAAACTATTGTTATGGAAACAGACCATAGATTTTAGAAGCAGTGATCTCTGCAATATGTGCCATTTTGGCACGCTAGGTTTCTGTTTTTGAGATTGTGGTTCTGCCCTATGTGCCGTCTTCGGCTCGAAAGGACAATAGATAGAATTTGAAACTCTTCATATAGAGCTTTGCAGCAGGAGGTAATCTGATCATCAGAAGGCCCCGTCGAGCACGTGTTTCAGCCCTTTGGCTTCTAAGGTACGTGGGCCCGTCTGGGTCATGACTCCCAGGCGTCGATCTCCTGCTGCCTTGAACTCTAACGCTTACACTATATGTTTATACATATGAACGTTACACAATCTCTTCTTTAACTAAACAACTACTCTTGTCGAAAATGTAACTTTGTAGTACAATTGTGAATAATGGACGACAGAATTATCCGTCGGATCAAAAGCTCGATAAAGGAGACGCGTGATTACATTACCACTCCAAGAAAAAGGACAGCTACAGCGGAAACATTATTTTGATCTCCAGATTAAACCAATAGAGTAGCTTGTCTAACGATGTCTGAAGTAGGCTGAAAGAATGCGGGTTGTCGTGTGCGGTGGGAATGGAAAAACCCAGCTGGGCAAATTCATAGACGCAGACGTTTTAGGTCAAAGACTGTAGATTGTTTTACAGCACGCAAAGGTGAAGAGGTTTTACCAGATGGAATGTGTAAAATGTAATACAAATGAATTAATAAACGTAAATGCAGTTATTGATTTATTAGCGGGTCATCATCATCGGACTCCGAACATGTCAATACGTGCTCAGATCCCCTCCTCAGCATGTCACGCAGTCTCCAGCGACTGACGACTCCAGTAAATCCAGTGATCCGGTTTACATAAATAAGTCTCCAGAACGTCTTGCTATCTTTCTACATCTGATAATGAAAAAGAGGAATATAAAAAGAATACAAAGTAGAAGTTCCATCGGTAGAAAACGGCCCAGTGTTTTTTTTTTGTTTTGTTTTTTTTTGCGTCAGAGCTTTTCCCTCTGACGAAGTCCCTAGAGACTAGGAACACAATTTTTCGTGTTAATCCGTTTTTCTCTGGCAGACGTGTGCACAGGGGTCCCTCGCCACACAGGTAGACAACTCCGTCTTCGGAGGTACTCATATTTTTTCCATCCATGAGTAATTGACGTTTCAAGCCGAGCCTCGCCGCTGAGACCAGGGGTGGTTGCCGCAGAGAAAAATCATGAATAAAAATCCCAACCGGTGCAGCCGGGATTTGAACCCACAACCTCTCTGTCTCAAGGCGGACGTCTTGCCTCGAGATCAACCAGTCTCCTGGCCCAGTTTTTGAGTTATTGCATAAATTCATTTCATGACCTATATCAGATATTTTAGAAATAAATGTGCAGGAAATGCTTCTCTATTTACGGATATGAATGAGACAAGCAGCTATACGAATTAACAACCAAACAGGACAATTTCAATTTATAAAACAAGGAGTCAGACAAGGCTGTGTTCAGTCGCCGGATTTGTTTTCACTTTACAGCGAATATATTATGAGATCAATAGTAGACAAAAAAAGGAATTGAAGTCAACGGTCACAACATTAGGCCAAGAGGCTAAGCGAAATGGTGGTTTATGGTAGCATGTGTCATCAGGTCAAGAGGCTAAGCGAAATGGTGGTCTATGGTAGCATGTGTCATCAGGTCAAGAGGCTAAGTGAAATGGTGGTTTATGGTAGCATGTACCATCAGGTCAAGAGGCTAAGTGAAATGGTGGTTTATGGTAGCATGTGTTATCAGGTCAAGAGGCTAAGTGAAATGGTGGTTTATGGTAGCATGTACCATCAGGTCAAGAGGCTAAGTGAAATGATGGTTTATGGTAGCATGTACCATCAGGTCAAGAGGCTAGCTAAATGAAATGGTGGTTTATGGTAGCATGTACCATCAGGTCAAGAGGCTAAATGAAATGATGGTTTATGGTAGCATGTACCATCAGGTCAAGAGGGTAAGTGAAATTATGGTCTATGGTAGCATGTACCATCAGGTCAATAGGCTAAGTGAAATGATGGTTTATGGTAGCATGTACCATCAGGTCAAGAGGCTAAGTGAAATGATGGTTTATGGTAGCATGTACCATCAGGTCAAGAGGTTAAGTGAAATGGTGGTTTATGGTAGCATGTACCATCAGGTCAAGAGCTAAGTGAAATTATGGTCTATGGTAGCATGTACCATCAGGTCAAGAGGCTAAGTGAAATGATGGTTTATGGTAGCATGCACCATCTGGTCAAGAGGCTAAGGGAAGTTATGGTCTGTGGTAGCATGTACCATCAGGTCAAGAGGCTAAGCGAAATGATGGTTTATGGTAGCAAATCTTCAGTGCAGATACGGCACTAGATTATGATTATTTAATGGAGCAGAAAGGATGATTTTACAAGGGTGTAGCGAGGATGAGCTTATAGATCCAAGGCAGAATTTATGCTTCTTCTTCCTCTCCCCTTCCTGATTTGCCTTTCAGCGTCGAGGAAAGATATAATTGGCGGTTTTTTGCTCCTCAATTGACCTCTCCTGCTTTTGCGTTTTCTAGTGTTTCTAATATTTCGCCAATCCATCTTTTTCTTGGTCACCACTTGGTGTCCCTGTAACGTTTAATGTATGCTCCTTGTGTTGTTTTCACCGATATTTCTCATCACATAACCAAACCATTTTTATCTGTTGTTTCATTATGTACGCGCTATTGCTGGAATTATTCCTAGCTTTTTTTCTCAGTTCTTCATTTCTGATTCTATTTCTCAGGCTGTTTCCTATCATTCGTCTAACACATTTCATGTCAGTAGAGGTTATTTGTCATATAGTTCTTGCTTCTAGGGTCCAGCTCTGGCATTGGTAGCACAACGTTGGGATGAAAATTGTATTGTAGAGTGTCCGTTTTTCTATAATTATTTCATTGTTAAACAATCGTGGTGATTGCTGTCCAATGATTTGACAAGCTTTGTTTCATCTTGAGTCGATTTCTGCTGTTTCTAAATTGTCGTTCGTTATTAGACTTCCTAGATATTTAAATTCATCCACTTTGTTGTTGTTGTCTGCCGTCTGCAATTCTGCGTCTCTATGCTGGATTTTATCTTTTTCTTTTGTGGTATAAATGACTTCTGTTTTGTTGATGTTTATTTTCATGTGTTGTATTAACAGCCTGTGCTATTAAGTCTATTTAAATGTTTGTAGGTCTTCTATTTTTCCGTGTATTAGTGAGTTATCGTCTACTTATAGAAGCTCGTTAATATCCTCATTCACCGATGGGTTGTCTAACCTACATATATAAAAAGTAAAGTAAAGCGCCCTGTCACGTCAAATGGTGTATAGGGAATGTAGTGTTAGTGACCATACATTTTACACACCTTCAACACATGATTTTTGGGGTAATGTGGTCGGTATTACGCCCGTGCCGCTTTACTTTCCCAGAAAAAAATTCCGGTACTTATTTAAGACTGGGTGAAGTCGGAAGCCTTTGGTTGGGATCGAACCCTACCTCTTGTCCTTTGTAGTCCAGTTCACTAACCACTGAGCTATCGAGGCTCAACCTACATATGTAATCTATGTAAATTATGACATGGGAGATATAAACAATAGGACATCATCATCATCGCGTGCCTTCTCCGCAACGAAGGTTGGCTACCATGGATCGCCATTCTACTCTGTTTCTTTCTTTGATGGTGCAGGCTGTCATAGATTGACTTGTCCATCTTTTGATGTTACTCGTCCATGTTAGTCTTGGTCTGCCTCTGCCTCTTTTACCTTGTATTTATCCTTCTAATATTACTTTTAGTAGGCTGTTGTGTCTTTTAAAATGCCCCCAAAATTTCATTTGTCTTGTCTTGATTGTATTTAGTAGTTCTCTTTTTATTTCAATAAACAATAGGACATTTTGCAAAATTCAAAGGCCGGAGGAATGACAGGGATAAAGGTGATTTTTTTTTTATATTCAAGAAGCATTTGGGTATTGAGATTGTGATTTTAGAACCCAGGGTACGTGGTCCGTGTACCTTTGAGAACCGCTGAGCTAAGCATATTAAAAAGCACGATGACGATAGCCTCAACAGGTGGCAGATGGTACATTTAACAAACACAGAGAACAGCCGCTGTCTGTGTTAGCAAAGACTTGCATTTCCTATTGTAGTGCAGAAAATACGAGACGTTTATGGCTGGTTACCATGGAAACATGAAATAGAATGAAAGCATATGTCGCTTATAACGAATGTTATGTGTTTCCCGTGTCTCTGGATTGTTCTATAGATGAAAACATGGACTTAAAAACGTGGTTTAGAAATTATGTCTAGCTGAATTTATATCAGTTAAACATTAAAACTAGGCATTGACGACTTCCATATCTTGCTGGTTATGTATTTCTTAATAAAACTGTCTGCAAAGTGTTCCTTGTTACTGGAGCTACTGAGTTTAGTGCTCTGTGCACACCGTGAGCTGTGTTTTTCATCCAGATGTTTCAATATTCTGATTGCTTACGAAGAATGATAATATCGTATGATGAAGGACAGTTCTACGTTCAGTCCTACGCCGTATGTCTTTTGGCGTGTGCTGTGACTGCTATAATGGGGACTGTAGCTGCCTTTTTTTTTTTTGTTTGGATCGTTCAGTGAGATGAGATGTTAATTCGGATGATTTCGCTGGCACGGCCGTTGAGCAATTATGGAATTTGAATTCGTTTGCAGTGATGCCGGGGCCTTCGACTAACTATAGCTATAACGAAACTATGCCATTTTAAATGTTTAAATCTATTTAATTCTTGCATATAATCGGAACAAAATTGACACCAATAAAGCAAACCCCGTTATTTATACAAGAAATACACACAGATCGATTAGAGGCCACAGAGATGGGATTTCTCAGAAGAATGTTGAAAGTTCCCTGGACAGCTACAAAGACCAATGAGGAAGTTCTCAAAGAGGCCAACACAAAAAGGCAGATCATAAGAAACATCAGAAAGAAACAATCAACATTTTTCGGGCACATCATGAGAAGAGGAAAGTTGGAATACTTGGTTACAACTTGCAAAATAAAAGGAAAGAAAGATCGCGGACGACAAAGAGAGAAAATACTAGATAGCTTGGTGTCATGGCATGGAAAACAGTCAACAACAGAACTGATACGATGCACTGTAGATAGAAGATTGTGGAAGGACATGATCGCCTACGCCAACCGGTATGGCACATAATGATGATGATGAAATATAAAAGCAGCAGAGGCCAACAGAAGAGAAAAAGACCGCAAATTATATCTTCCCTCGACGCTGAAAGGCAAAGGCTGAAGGAAAGAAGAAGTGTCGGATAAGTTGTCTATTACAAACTTTCATCATGCCTACAGATCCGAAATGTCATATCCGGTGTACTGGTATTCGTTAAAATATGGCGGTATCACACAAACAATAAAAGGAATGAATTAGTCCGTACATTGACGTGTTACTTTGTTAACTCGATTCATTGAATACGATAAGCTTGGAATCGATACTGGCTACCACGAGATCTCTTTCACTATCGGCGAGGTAATAAAAAAGTTATGTGGGATTCTGAACGGATCATGGTGTCGGCCCAAATAAACTAGTCAGGCATTTGCAGTCTCGGTAAATTAAGGCAAAGGCTTTGTAAAATGATACAAATTGCGATGGTATTAAAGAATCTCATTATTTTTGTAAATTGATTGTTTTTATTTTTTTTGGCGTTGGCGAGAAGATTGCTTCGTTTCAAAGTCCGACTTTGAATGGAAGTTAAATGGGCGTAAATGAGATACGTTGTTTGCGGCGAGCTGCAATATCTGAGCCCTTCGACCCAAAATATTCGACCGCAACATGCTAGTTTTAGGCATCTGTTTGCCTTTCTTTTTAATCATTTCGTTTTTATGAACCGGTTTGTCTGATTGCAGCACCACCAAGATCAGAGTTAATGTTGGTTCACCGATTTGACGCAAGCGTGATCTATGAGTCAGAGTTCAGTCCAGCTGCTGTTGCGATTCCTGAGTCTGAAAAAAATAAAATCTATTAAATATTTTGAACAGAATTTTAGATTGGATTAAATTGAATGTAGTACTAGAGCAAATACCAATGAAATTATATAACAACACACGACACTGCCATATAGCTGGAGTCAGGCCCTTTTTAGGAATCCCCAGGGGAAAAGACAAAGAGGAAGACCAAGGAATTCTTGGAGAAGACAGATAGAAGCAGAGATGAAGATGATGGGGAAAACATGGAATGATCTTTAAAAAATGGCAAAAAACAGAATGACTTGGAAAATGTTTGTTGAAGACCTATGCTCCACTGGGAGCTAAAAAGGTAAAAAAAAAGAAGAAGAGGAATAAGATAAATGATGCAAGAAGAAAATAACTCAGACTCACCAAAACAAATTTACCGTAATCACTCTGTGTCGAGATTTCAGTATCAGATGTATCAAAATGGCGGTTAGTCATGCCACCAAACAATCGTCCATAGCAAGCTAAAGAAAAGCTGTCCTCCATTTTGAACCGGAACTAGATTATAATCTGTTGAGAACAAAAGCTCAAAAAACATCGTGTCACTTGGAATGAATTCAAGACAAGCACAGAAAATAAGGAAATGACAAAACATTAAAACAATATGATCTAAAATGAAGAGATAAAGACAATTAAAACAAGACAAATGAGATTTTTAGGTCATGTTAAAAGATACATCAGCCTATTAAAAGTAATCTTGGAAGGAAAAATACAAGAAAAAAGAGGCAGAGGCAGATCAAGATTAATATGGACGAGTTAAAAAAATTAAATAAATTAAAATATAGACAAGTCAGACTATGAAAACCTACACCATCAAAGCAAGAAACAGAGTGGAATGGCGCTCCATGTTAGCCAACCTTCGATGCGGAGACGGCACTCATTAATGATAATGAAACAAGAGAAGATGGTTATATATTGGTCATGTGATGAGAAGAGACAACAAAAGATTCAACAAGAAAACCTTCAAGTGGCAGCCAGGCGGTCAAGAAAATGAGGAAAACATTAAAAAGAACAGCGAAATGAGGTCCTGTGTAAAGTTTGACACTTAATACCAAAGGTCGTTGGAAACGGAGAGTCTAGAATGTTTGCATTATGTGCCGTCTTCGGTTCAAAGGGACATAGATAGACTTTGCTGAAAGTGCCAGTGAAGATTGACAGAATCGTGGCACATGCTGCTCCACAAAACTATGTCTGACTATTACCTCTGACGATCAGATGCACCTGCTCCAAACCGTCTGTAAAGATTAACAAAAATGTCATATAGTATTAATGTTACTAGAAACCTTGGTGGCTGAGTGATCAGAGTGCTCGCACCCTGATTAGAAGGTTCCGGGTTCGATCCCGGAAGTGGCGGGGATTTTTTTTTTCTGATCGACAAGGCGCGGTGTTCAACCAGCCTCTAAAAATTGGTACCAGAATATTTTCTGGGAAGTAAACCCGGTCTTGCGTGATATCGACCACATGCACCGAAAAATGAGCAGCGGTCATACAAAATATGGTCATTGACACCTTATTGCCTCTAGCTTGTCATTAGCGAAACAATTCACACAGAACCTACACTATTACCTGTAATATCGTTTGTTTTCCAACTTGTGCTCGAGATCTTAAATCTTACCTGGTTTAACATCCTCCTTCACAAAATATTTGATAACAAGCAACTATTGCACAGCACATGTGAACATTGAGTTATTGAACTATTTGCGGGTCATCATCATTGCACTCCGAACATGTCCATAGGTGCTCAGATCCCCTCCTCAGCAAGTCTCGCAATGTCCAGAGACTGACGACTCCAGTTCTCTGTTGGTTAATAAGTCTTCTTACACGCAATCTAAGTTTCTCTTTTCTGGCTCTGTCCATTTTAACTCTCACCTCTTTTATCTAAAGGAGTGACATGAACACATGGTTTTCCCATATCTCGAAAGTCATTGATGATGTCCGTCCGATCCATTGTTTGACTGTCATCAACAACAGCTAGCCAACCTGTCCGCTCTTTGATTTCCCTGTATTCCCGCATGTCCAGGGGGGTAGTCAAAGGTCACCCTACGTATTTTTGACTTCTGCAATGACTCTACCCTTTGCCTATGTACAGAGCCCGCCCCCACTTCTTTTTTTTAATCACACCCATCGAGTCATTCAGTGGTGGGTGGGGTCTTGTGACTCTAACCAGATGAATGCCCTGGTCACTGCCATCACCTCCATCGTCATTCTACTTGTAGTCATAACGTATGCACCACTGTCTTACTTGACTGTTCTGCCTGTCGAGCGTGCTGTAAATGTTGTAAAAACGCTTGCCGCAATGCTGGCCGCAACAGGTGCTTTAAATACGTCATGAATGTCGTAGAACACTCAATAAAGATTACAGACACTTTCTCCAGCTATGTTATTTATTATTTAAATTTGAAAATCTTGGCCATCCTTGGGCGACTGTGTACATTTACTTCTCTCCACCTCAAATAAGGGTCTTCATTTACTACAACAACCACATTCACTTCTTCATCTGCAGATGATGCTACTACACTAATATTTAAAAAAAAAGAGAAAAAAAAACTAATGTTATTGTTTGTAGAAAGTTTAGTGCCAAACGAGCATTTCCAAACAGCAGAAACAGACTAAAAATACAACAAAGCTTGTCAAATAATCAGACATATGTTACCAATGCTGGCCAACAAGGAAATAACGTCAGTGGTAAAACGGGCCCGCTACAGAACAAGTTTCACCTCAACGTGCTACCAATGCCAGACCTGGATGCTAGACTCAAGAACAGTGATCAAAATAAGCACTATCGAGATGAAGTGTGTTAGACGAATGACAGGAAAGAATCCGAGAGTTAACATCAGTAGGGAAGAACTGTAAAAAAAAAAAAACCCAGAGGAATTCCTATTATTAAATAAATAAAGAACGAATATATAAATGGTTTGGTCACATGATAAGAGACCAATCAAAACACAAAAACAACGAGCCTTCAATAAGCCCTGCTAGAACACCAAACTCAGAGGCCGACCAAGAAAAAGTTGGATTGATAGAACGCTAGAAACAAAAGGAAATATAATCCATGGTAGATCTAGAGCAAAACGAATTGACAACATCGGAGTTGCTACAAAATAAGTTGACAACATCCGAGAAGCTACACCATTAGTTGACAACGTCCGAGACGCTACAACATTAGTTGACAACATCCGAGACGCTACAACATTAGTTGGCAACATCCGAGACGCTACAACATTAGATGACAACATTCGAGACGCTACAACATTAGTTGACAACGTCCGAGAAGCTGTAACATTAGTTGACAACATCCGAGACGCTACAACATTAGTTGACAACATCCGAGACGCTACAACATTAGTTGACAACATCCGAGACGTTACAACATTAGATGACAACATTCGAGACGCTACAACATTAGTTGACAACATCCGTCACGCTACACCATTAATTGACAACATCTGAGACGCTACAACATTAGTTGACAACATCCGAGACGCTACAACATTAGTTGACAACATCCGAGACGCTACAACATTAGTTGACAACAACCGAGACGCTACACCATTAGTTGACAACATCCGAGACGCTACAACATTATTTGACAACATCCGAGACGCTACAACATTAGTTGACAACATCCGAGACGCTACAACAGCAGTTGACAACGTCCGAGACGCTACAACATTAGTTGACAACATCCGAGACGCTACAACATTAGTTGACAACATCTGAGACGCTACAACATTAGTTGACAACATCCGAGACGCTACAACATTAGTTGACAACATCCGAGACGCTACAACATTAGTTGACAACAACCGAGACGCTACACCATTAGTTGACAACATCCGAGACGCTACAACATTATTTGACAACATCCGAGACGCTACAACATTAGTTGACAACATCCGAGACGCTACAACAGCAGTTGACAACGTCCGAGACGCTACAACATTAGTTGACAACATCCGAGACGCCACAACATTAGTTGACAACATCCGAGACGCTACAACATTAGATGACAACATTCGAGACGCTACAACATTAGTTGACAACATCCGTCACGCTACACCATTAATTGACAACATCTGAACGCTACAACATTAGTTGACAACATCCGAGACGCTACAACATTAGTTGACAACATCCGAGACGCTACAACATTAGTTGACAACATCCGAGACGCTACAACATTAGTTGACAACATCCGAGACGCTACAACATTAATTGACAACATCTGAGACGCTACAGCATTAGTTGGCAACAACCGAGACGCTACAACATTATTTGACAACATACGAGACGCTACAACATTAATTGACAACATCCGAGACGCTACAGCATTAGTTGGCAACATCCGAGACGCTACAGCATTAGTTGACAACATCCGAGACGCTACAACATTAGTTGACAACATCCGAGACGCTACAACATTAGTTGACAACATCCGAGACGCTACAACATTAGTTGACAACATCCGAGACGCTACAACATTAGTTGACAACATCCGAGACGCTACAACATTAGTTGACAACATCCGAGACGCTACAACATTAGTTGACAACATCCGAGACGCTACAACATTAGTTGACAACATCCGAGACGTTACAACATTAGTTGACAACATCCGAGACGCTACAACATTAGTTGACAACATCCGAGACGTTACAACATTAGTTGACAACATCCGAGACGTTACAACATTAGTTGACAACATCCGAGACGCTACAACATTAGTTGACAACATCCGAGACGCTACAACATTAGTTGACAACATCCGAGACGCTACAACATTAGTTGACAACATCCGAGACGCTACAACATTAGTTGACAACATCCGAGACGCTACAACATTAGTTGACAACATCCGAGACGCTACAACATTAGTTGACAACATCCGAGACGCTACAACATTAGTTGACAACATCTGAACGCTACAACATTAGTTGACAACATCCGAGACGCTACAACATTAGTTGACAACATCTGAACGCTACAACATTAGTTGACAACATCTGAACGCTACAACATTAGTTGACAACATCCGAGACGCTACAACATTAGTTGACAACATCTGAACGCTACAACATTAGTTGACAACATCCGAGACGCTACAACATTAGTTGACAACATCTGAACGCTACAACATTAGTTGACAACATCCGAGACGCTACAACATTAGTTGACAACATCTGAACGCTACAACATTAGTTGACAACATCTGAACGCTACAACATTAGTTGACAACATCTGAACGCTACAACATTAGTTGACAAAATCTGAACGCTACAACATTAGTTGACAACATCTGAACGCTACAACATTAGTTGACAACATCTGAACGCTACAACATTAGTTGACAACATCTGAACGCTACAACATTAGTTGACAACATCTGAACGTTACAACATTAGTTGACAACATCCGAGACGTTACAACATTAGTTGACAACATCCGAGACGTTACAACATTAGTTGACAACATCCGAGACACTACAACATTAGTTGACAACATCCGAGACACTACAACATTAGTTGACAACATCCGAGACGCTACAACATTAGTTGACAACATCCGAGACGCTACAACATTAGTTGACAACATCCGAGACGCTACAACATTAGTTGACAACATCCGAGACGCTACAACATTAGTTGACAACATCCGAGACGCTACAACATTAGTTGACAACATCCGAGACGCTACAGCATTAGTTGACAACATCCGAGACGCTACAACATTAGTTGACAACATCCGAGACGCTACAACATTAGTTGACAACATCCGAGACGCTACAACATTAGTTGACAACATCCGAGACGCTACAACATTAGTTGACAACATCCGAGACGCTACAACATTAGTTGACAACATCCGAGACGCTACAACATTAGTTGACAACAACCGAGACGCTACAACATTAGTTGACAACATCCGAGACGCTACAACATTAGTTGACAACAACCGAGACGCTACAACATTAGTTGACAACAACCGAGACGCTACAACATTAGTTGACAACAACCGAGACGCTACAACATTAGTTGACAACATCCGAGACGCTACAACATTAGTTGACAACATCCGAGACGCTACAACATTAGTTGACAACAACCGAGACGCTACAACATTAGTTGACAACAACCGAGACGCTACAACATTAGTTGACAACATCCGAGACGCTACAACATTAGTTGACAACATCCGAGACGCTACAACATTAGTTGACAACATCCGAGACGCTACAACATTAGTTGACAACAACCGAGACGCTACAACATTAGTTGACAACATCCGAGACGTTACAACATTAGTTGACAACATCCGAGACGTTACAACATTAGTTGACAACATCCGAGACGTTACAACATTAGTTGACAACATCCGAGACGTTACAACATTAGTTGACAACATCCGAGACGCTACAACATTAGTTGACAACATCCGAGACGTTACAACATTAGTTGACAACATCCGAGACGTTACAACATTAGTTGACAACATCCGAGACGTTACAACATTAGTTGACAACATCCGAGACGCTACAACATTAGTTGACAACATCCGAGACGCTACAACATTAGTTGACAACATCCGAGACGCTACAACATTAGTTGACAACATCCGAGACGCTACAACATTAGTTGACAACATCCGAGACGCTACAACATTAGTTGACAACATCCGAGACGCTACAACATTAGTTGACAACAACCGAGACGCTACAACATTAGTTGACAACATCCGAGACGCTACAACATTAGTTGACAACATCCGAGACGCTACAACATTAGTTGACAACAACCGAGACGCTACAACATTAGTTGACAATATCCGAGACGCTACAACATTAGTTGACAACATCCGAGACGCTACAACATTAGTTGACAACAACCGAGACGCTACAACATTAGTTGACAATAACCGAGACGCTACAACATTAGTTGACAACATACGAGACGCTACAACATTAGTTGACAACATACGAGACGCTACAACATTAGTTGACAACATCCGAGACGCTACAACATTAGTTGACAACATCCGAGACGCTACAACATTAGTTGACAACATCCGAGACGCTACAACATTAGTTGACAACATCCGAGACGCTACAACATTAGTTGACAACGTCCGAGACGCTACAACATTAGTTGACAACGTCCGAGACGCTACAACATTAGTTGACAACATCCGAGACGCTACAACATTAGTTGACAACAGTGTGGACTTGTAGATGGGCAAGTACTAGAACGTTGTATCTTCCTCGACACCCGAAGGAATATAAAATGCGAAGAGAGGATGTGAAGAGAGGATGTGAAGAGAGGATGTGAAGAGAGGATGTGAAGAGAGGATGTGAAGAGAGGATGTGAAGAGAGGATGCGAAGAGAGGATGCGAAGAGAGGATGTGAAGAGAGGATGTGAAGAGAGGATGTGAAGAGAGGATGTGAAGAGAGGATGTGAAGAGAGGATGTGAAAAGAGGATGTGAAGAGAGGATGTGAAGAGAGGATGTGAAGAGAGGATGCGAAGAGAGGATGTGAAAAGAGGATGTGAAGAGAGGATGTGAAGAGAGGATGTGAAGAGAGGATGCGAAAAGAGGATGCGAAGAGAGGATGTGAAGAGAGGGTGCGAAGAGAGGATGTGAAGAGACGATGTGAAAAAGAGGATGTGAAGAGAGGGTGCGAAGAGAGGATGTGAAGAGGCGATGTGAAGAGAGGATGTGAAGAGAGGATGTGAAGAGAGGAGAGAGAGATAGAGAGAGAGAGGAAACATAACAACAGGAGAGACCAACAGGATATCTCCTCTCGAAAATAAAAGACTAAAGAGGAAGGAGTGATAACATTCCATGAAACATCTGCAAAAAGATGGAAGCCAAAAGATTGCTTGTTAAACATTCAACCAACGAAAATGTGTCAGTTATCAGTTTTGATTGATAACTATGGTTTGCTCAAACAGCTGGTATGTTCAGAAGGAAAGCTAAGAACTGCTAACAAATGTGATGAAGACGTTCTGAAAGAAGTTGAAACATAAAGAAAACGTGTCACCAACATCAAGAAGAAATAATAATTTGTTGGGAATTGAATAAGTATGTAACATCTGAAATATATTGAATAGTATCGTGAGAACTGAAAAAAAGTGAGGGAAGATGATATAGAAGGAAACAAAGATAAAACATAAACATGATTGAAAAGAGCAATTTGTTAGGGGATAAACAACATACTTGATAAATAACTGTAGAAATAAAAGTTGTAGAGAAACATGATCACCTACGCCACACAACCACGGTACTTAATGGAAATAAGTACGAAGCACAGGAAAAAGGACGACAAATATACTATCCATAAATGTTTTTTTTAAATAACTGGCTCCTATTATTTTAAACAACTGGCTCCTATTATTTTAAACAACTGGCTCCTATTATTTTACATAACTGGGTCCTATTATTTTAAATAACTGGGTCCTATTATTTTAAATAACTGGCTCCTATTATTTGAAATAACTGGCTCCTATTATTTTAAATAACTGGCTCCTATTATTTTAAATAACTGGGTCCTATTATTTTAAATAACCGGCTCCTATTAGTTTAAATAACTGGGTCCTATTATTTGAAATAACTAGGTCCTATTATTTTAAATAACCGGCTCCTATTATTTTAAATAACCGGCTCCTATTATTTTAAATAACTGGGTCCTATTATTTGAAATAACTGGCTTCTATTATTTTAAATAACTGGGTCCTATTATTTTAAATAACCAGCTCCTATTATTTCAAATAACCGGCTCCTATTATTTCAAATAACCGGCTCCTATTATTTTAAATAATCGGCTCCTATTATTTTAAACAACTAGAATTTCTTGTCTTAATTACAGTAAACCAACATTCACAACTAATGCTTTCATCACAACGAAGACCATTAACTCCAACTACTACAGCTTCTCCAGTTACCATTATTTGTCTTCTGTGCTGGTATTCAGGTCCACGACTACGAGAACGCACGATAGGATTAACTATCTGTCTGTTAAGTTAGCGCCAAGTTGTAAACTAGGCCCATTCTCAACTTGATAGCCCCTGGATCGATGTCTGTTTCCCTGGCATCTGTTTAACCATGACCCAGATAACAACGTAAATTCTGAGCTGGTTGATTCTATTGAAATGAGAAAATAAAACGTGATTTTTGTATTGCTCTCCCCTGTCATCTATTTAACTGGTGACACAGATAACAAAGTAAATCTGAACTGTTACGTTTTGTTAACGTAAGCAAACATCAACTCACAGATGGAGAAATAATAAGAAAATAACGGTGGGAATGGTGGATAGGACACACTTCAGACGCAAGCTACAAGCAATACCAGCAAGATCTAACGCGGAACCCACAGCGAAAGTGGAAGCATGAAAGATCAAAAACATTTGAGGTTATAACTTTGGGTCTGACATAACACAGATGATATATAAACATGCATCTGAAAACAAATAGAGAATACTGACAAGGGCAGGATGGGTTGGAGATATTTTATTAATGTCTTTCTACAACGGAAGTTTATAAAGATAAGGATATAATATAATATAATATAATATAATATAATATAATATAATATAATATAATATAATATAATATAATATAATATAATATAATATAATATAATATAATATAATATAATATAATGAAATGTAATGTAATGTAATGTAAGATAACATGATATGATATGATATGATATGATATGATATAATATAATATAATATAATATAATATAATATAGAACAGAATCATCATCATAGAGTGCCGTCTCCGCACATGGAGCGCCATTCTGCTCTGTCTCTTGCTTTGATGGTGCAGGTTGTCATAGGCTGATTTGTCCATCTTTTGATGTTACTCGTCCATGTTAGCCATGGTCTGCCTCTGCCTCTTTTACCTTCTATTTTCCCCTCCAGGATTACTTTTAGTAGGCTGTTGTGTCTTTTAACATGGCCCAAAAATCGCATTTGTCTTTTTTGAATTGTGCTTAGTAGTTCTCTTTTCATTTTTAGTTGTTTTAAGACTTCATCGTTTGTTTTCTTTTCCTTCGATCCAATTCTACCTATTCTTCTATATATCCACATTTCAAATGCTTTAATTCTTTGTTTTGTTTTCTTGTCTAATGTCCATGTTTCTGCACCATATAGGAATATTGAGAAGATGTAACATTTTGCTATTCTTAGTTTTAGCGCTGATGTTATTTGTTTTGATGTTAGTATGTTCTTCATGACATAAAAATTACCTTTTGCCATTCCTATTATTTTGTTTATTTCAGTTGTACATTTTCCATCACTGGTTATAGAATGTCCAAGGTAGTTGTAGTTCTGAACTGTCTCAATGTCTTTCCCTTCAATTGTGATATCCACTTGTGGGTTTTGAGTATTTTCTTTGTTTATGATCATAGTTTTAGTCTTTGTGATATTCACATCTAGTCTATATTTTGTGCTTATCATGTTTATTTCGTTAAGTAATTGTTGTAGATCTTTAGGATGTTCTGCTAGTAGTACTGTATCATCAGCATATCTTAGGTTATTGATTATCCTTCCATTAATGTTTACGCCTGGCATCTCTATGATGTTTTTAAAGATTTGCTCAGTGTATAGATTGAACAAGCTTGGTGATAGGATGCATCCTTGTCTTACTCCTCATTTTATATCAATGGGTGTAGAGTTCTCTTTGTTCCTATTTTGAGTTTGGTGAACATGTGGTTTTTAATTTTGTTGTAGCCAGCAGGTAGGCGAAGTATGATGACTTGTTCCCTTCTTGATAGTTGGAGATATCCGTCCCTCTCGTTATACTTTTGATTGTACTCGTTTCCATTTTATAAGATACTGGCCTTTGGTAATGGAGTACATATGGGTATATAAGTCTAATAACACTTCCGGATAGGCGGCCGAGCACATGTGGATGAAAGTTCGCGCGCAAAGACGCCGATTCAAGTCTTGTACTTCACCTTTACTTTACTACAGTGTGATGGTAGCCACTGGAAGACCACTCTCTTCAAGCTATTGCACAATTAGTCTAGAGTTGTTCTCAGGTCATCTAGCTCGCTTTTCTTGTTTTTATTTTAGAGCTGTTATGACTGACAGTGCATCGGTCAGTAGCACCAATTTCTTGTTTTTATTTTAGAGCTGTTATGACTGACATTGCATCGGTCAGTAGCACCAATTTCTTGTTTTTATTTTTAGAGCTGTTATGACTGACAGTGCATCGGTCAGTAGCACCAATTTCTTGTTTTTATTTTAGAGCTGTTATGACTGACATTGCATCGGTCAGTAGCACCAATTTCTTGTTTTTATTTTAGAGCTGTTATGACTGACATTGCATCGGTCAGTAGCACCAATTTCTTGTTTTTATTTTTAGAGCTGTAATGACTGACAGTGCATCGGTCAGTAGCACCAATTTTTTGTTTTTATTTTAGAGCTGTTATGACTGACATTGCATCGGTCAGTAGCACCAATTTCTTGTTTTTATTTTAGAGCTGTTATGACTGACATTGCATCGGTCAGTAGCACCAATTTCTTGTTTTTATTTTAGAGCTGTTATGACTGACAGTGCATCGGTCAGTAGCACCAATTTCTTGTTTTTATTTTAGAGCTGTTATGACTGACAGTGCATCGGTCAGTAGCACCAATTTCTTGTTTTTATTTTAGAGCTGTTATGACTGACAGTGCGTCGGTCAGTAGCATCAATTTCTTGTTTTTATTTTAGAGCTGTTATGACTGACAGTGCATCGGTCAGTAGCACCAATTTCTTGTTTTTATTTTAGAGCTGTTATGACTGACAGTGCATCGGTCAGTAGCACCAATTTCTTGTTTTTATTTTAGAGCTGTTATGACTGACAGTGCGTCGGTCAGTAGCATCAATTTCTTGTTTTTATTTTAGAGCTGTTATGACTGACAGTGCATCGGTCAGTAGCACCAATTTGTGTAAAGAAATATAAATATATTCAATATAATTCTTTTCTCCATGTTATTGAACAAGATTACCACTTTCAGCTGATTCAGCTGTTATCGAACTCATGTCTACTTCATTGCCAAGCAAGTGCGCTACCAGAGCTCTCCCTCTTCCCATACCAATTCGCATTTATTTAAACGAAAATGTTAACCTGATTGTTATCCTTTCGTTATTGCTGTTATATCTGTTTCGTTATGCTTATCACCAAAGTTGAGTAGACTGGCGGGAGCGCTGAAACTGAGGTTGTCGTCCCTGCTGTTTAAAAATACCTGATTAGAACCACATATTGACAGATAGTGTCTGCGGCAGGAGTGGATGCAGCTCTTGGATGACTCCAGTGTCCAGGGCATGTTGGTGTACTTCTTCTATCCTTCCTCATCTGCCTTTCAGCGTCGAGGGGAGATACAATTAGGATCTTTTGCCCTTCTGTTCGCCTCTGCTGCTGTTATGTTTCCTAGTGCTTATAATATTCCATCCATCTATCGTTTTCATGGTCAGCCCTTGGGTCTGGTGTTCTTCCAACGTTTATATATGGTTCGTTGTGTTGTGTTTTGATCACTCTGTCTTGTCACGTGGCCAAACCATTTTATCTTTTGTTTCTTTATATATTCTATGGCAGGAGCTATTCCTATCCTTTTTCCCAGTTCTTTATTTCTGATCTTATCTCTCAGGCTGTTTCCTGTCATTTGTCTAACACATTTCATCTCTGTAGAGGTTATTTTTTCTTATTGTTCTTGCATCTAGGGTCCAGGTCTGGCATCGATAGCACAACGTTGGGATGAAGATTATATTGTAGTGTCAAATTAGGCCTCTAGAGTTATTTCCCTGTTGGACAGTAGTGGTGATAGGTGTCCAATGATTTGACAAGCTTTGATGCATATTGAGCCTATCTCTGTTGTTTGAGAATTATTGTTTGTCACTAGACTTCCTAGGTTTTTGAATTCCTCTACTTGTTTTAGTTGTCTGCCGTCTATAGTTATGTTGATATTCTGTTTAACTTTGGCGACAATCATGACTTTTAGTTTGTTGATTTTCATGATGTATTTTGTGTCTGTGCTGTTGAGTTTATTTAAGTGTTCTTGTAGGTTGTACATAGCAATGAAATAGTCGATAAGCTCGATGCACCTCTGGCCCTGAATGTGGCCTCATGCTCGACAAGGAGGACGCCGCCAAGTTTGTTCTTCATTCCTTGAGGGAAAAGTAGGAGAATGGGTGGGGACAATGATATATACATTGCGAGACTGAGGAATGGGACCTGGTCGATCCGCAGTGTTCAGAGGGAAAAGCAGATGTATCTGTAATCAACACCTTACAGGAATAATCACTCTGAATATGCTTGGAGAAATGCTGGGACGGGTGGTGGAGCGGATATTGGGAGGCCCCACTGCAATGAAACAGATTTCATAAATAGAATAGAATAGAACATAACCACACGCAAAAAAGGGAGCCGCGATAGCTCAGTGGTCAGTGAATTGGGCTACAAAAGACAAGAGGTAGGGTTCGATCCCAACCGACGGCTTCCGGGTTCACCCAGTCTTTAATGGGTACCGGATTTTTTCTGGGAAAGTAAAGCGGCACGGGCGTAATACCGACCACATTACCCCAAAAATCATGTGTCGAAGGTCTGTAAAATTTAGGGTCACTAACACCATATTACCAATACGCCACTTGGCGTGACGAGGGTACTTTACTTTTTTTTACACGTAAAAAGATATGTATTTCTCCCTCCGCAAACCCAGACGTGTTTGATAAATGAGATCGAATGTTTAGACCTATCGGAGCCGTTATCGTTATCGTGTAGCGCATGTAACATGAACCTTTGACGGGTGAACAGTGAAAAGATTAATCCAGGCGTCTATGCGCGTGTAAACATTCGAAACTGTAACATTATGGTCATCAGTTTAAGAACATTAATTATGAGTTGCTTTTTGAAATATCCCACGATCTTATGCTGGTGCTTCAGTGTTTGTGTTCTATGTTGAGAAATCTTCTTGTGTAGCTTGGAAGTGTTTCAATGTACTTCTTCTGTAATTTAAAAACATGTCAAATTACTTCTGTAATTTAAAAACATGTCAAATTACTTCTGTAATTTAAAAACATGTCAAATTACTTCTGTAATTTAAAAACATGTCAAATTACTTCTGTAATTTAAAAACATGTCAATGTACTTCTGTAATTTAAAAACATGTCAATGTACTTCTTCTGTAATTTAAAAACATGTCAATGTACTTCTTCTGTAATTTAAAAACATGTCAATGTACTTCTTCTGTAATTTAAAAACATGTCAATGTACTTCTTCTGTAATTTAAAAACATGTCAATGTACTTCTTGTATAATTTAAAAACATGTCAATGTACTTCTTGTTTAATTTAAAAACATGTCAATGTACTTCTTGAGTAATTTAAAAACATGTTGGCAACATTTGAATGTACTATTTTTGTAATTTAACAACATTTCAATGTACTACCAACGAATTTAACATTTCAATGTACTATTAAAAAAGAAGTAATATTAAAGAGCCCCCGTCACGCCATTGGCGTATAGGGAGTATGGTGTTAGTGACCATAATTTTTACAGACCTTCGGCATCTGATTTTTGGGGTAATGTGGTCAGTATTACGCCCGTGCCGCTTTACTTTCCCAGAAACAATCCGATACCCATTTAAGCCTGGGTGAATCTAGAAGGCTTCGATCAGGATCGAAACATCTTCTTAATGTACTACTTATGTACTTTAACAAAATGTCAATGTACTACTTATGTAATTTGTAAACATGTCAATGCACTTGTGTACAATGTATTATGCAATTCGACGACATTTAAATGTACATCTCTTGTAATTTAACAACATTTCAATGTACTTCTTACCTAATATTTTAACAGTGCAATATATTGCTTATGCAATTCGACATTTCAATGTACTTCTTATTTAATTTAACAAAATGTCAACGTACCTCTTATGTAATTAACATTTTTTAAAATGTACTTCTTATGTAATTCGACAACACTTTAATGTAACTTTTTATTTATTTTAACACAATTTCAATGTACCTATTATGTAATTTAACAAAATTTAAATGTACATCTTATGTAATTCGGCAACATTTCAATGTACTGCTTATGTAATTTAACAACATTTCAAGGTACTGAATAATGTATACTCTCTTAATTTAATGTTAATGACCAAGAATGACGATACTAGTAGTTTCATAGTCTGTGTTTTACACACATTAGGGAATAGGCAACTAATTCTGATGTGGCATTACTTAAGTAAAGCCTTTAATTAACTTATGGTAGTGGAGTGTATTCCTTTATTGATCATGGGCACATCATTAGAATGAGCGTGAACCAGTACTCTCTTGCTTAATGCCTGGCCCTCTCAGACCAATGGCCGGGTATCCACATATTTACAGTTTGGTTACTGGCGGAGATAAGCGAGATTCGAACCATGGTGTTCGGCGTCACAAGCCAGCATTCTACCACTACACCAATCAATGCCACAAGGTGATTACAAACTGTTAATTCCTCCACAGTCCATGCCGAGATGATGTGTGATATCACGACCCTGCTTAACCCTCATCTCGGGCCCTGCACAGCAGTTCTACTGTTGCTTTTTTTCTCGTGCCACACCGCTAAAACACACACCGAGCATCCTTTCTCTTCGTCCACTTCTATCTCTATATTTGATGTTTATGTTGTTATTAAACTAATGTATTATAACATATTCTGTTCTTAAGTATGATGTAGAATCCAGCCTATGACAACCTACACCATCAAAGCAAGAGACAGAGCGGAATGGCGCTCCATGGTAGCCAACCTTCGATGCAGAGATGGCACTCAAAGATGATGATATGCAGACCCAGTCTTAACATATGGATGTCAATCATGGAAAATAGGACAAAAGACAAAAAAATCACTGGAGGCTGTAGAATTGTGGTTTTGCGCAAGAGTGTTGAGAATACCATGGACAGCTAAGAAGAGTAATGAACATGTTCTGAAAGAGGCCAAAGAAAAAAATTCTAATTTCCAAATATTGTAAGAAACAATCATCATTTTTGGCCATGCAATGAGAAGGGAACAGCTGGAATATATTGTGACAAATAGGAACATTGAGGGACGAAGACATAGAGGGAGGCAAAGAGAAAAGATATCAGACAGCTTAAGAGAATGGCTTGGTAGAAGATCAACAACAGAGATGATAAATAACTATCGAGATCGAGAGTTTAGGAGAGACATGATTACCTACGCCAGCTTGCATAATACTTGATGATTATGGTTATAATAACACACGTGGCTAAAACTGAATATTTAACACCAGAAAACGTAATATTGTTTCTGCCCTCACTTACTAATCATACTCATGTTGTGTTGTTATACATAGTTTCCTACAATATCAAATGTAAGACTGAGCGCACTGTAGCCAATTTACTATGGGCATTTTCATTCAAAAATGTTTAGAATTAGAGTCAAAATGTCACATTAAGTTTGAAACAAACAGCTTTTTCGGAAATTGGATTCAAACATTTTTGCTTTCATCCCTTCTAAGTGATTTCAGATTGCAGATGCATTTAAGAAATTATAAGCAGAACAGGACAAGCAAAAATAGAATTCTATGTAATGAAAAACATTCTATGTAAGAAATCATTGTCATTTAATGTTAGAAAATGTGTCCTAAAGTGCTACATCCAACCTGTTCTGTATGGAAGTGAGTCATGGACTATAGGCAAGACAACACAAAGAACATTAGAGAGAGTTGAGATGTGGTTTATCAGAAATGAGGCTACAAATTCTATGGTTTGCAAAAATTACAAAAATTACAAAAATTACAAAAATTACAAAAATTACAAAAATTACACAAATTACAAAAATTACACAAATTACAAAAATTACACAAATTACACAAATTACACAAATTACACATGAAGAATGTTTAGAACGAGTTGGAGAAACCAGAAATGTGATTAAAACCACAAGGAAGAGACAATCTACATTTATTGGACACTGTTGCAAAAAAAAGGCATTGAGAATACTATAACAACAGGCAGAAGAAATGGAAAGAAGAGCAGAGGAAAACCAAGAGAAACAAATATTGAACAGCTTATCCAAATGGCAAAAAACAAATATCACCGAATGAAACTGTGACATGCATAAGGGACCGAGAGATGTGCAGGGAGATTTATATCTCTACCAGTGATCAATTCTGTTTCAAATATCCCAGTAAAGTTACTGCAATCACAGATAACAGAGTTAATATTATAATCGATAACTTTATATTCTTAGAGGATGACAGTTTTTCCCCGACAGAATTCGACAAAATGCAGAGGATAATCTTGTAGTGCAGTTACTTTGAACTTGCGGTGTGGTTTCTTCTTAATATGTGGTTTCTTCTTAAAGTGTGGTTTCTTATTAAGGTGTGGGTTCTTCTTAAAGTGTGGTTTCTTCTTAATGTGTGGGTTCTTCTTAATGTGTGGGTTCTTCTTAAAGTGTGGGTTCTTCTTAAAGTGTGGGTTCTTCTTAAAGTGTGGTTTCTTCTTAAAGTGTGGGTTCTTCTTAATGTGTGAGTTCTTCTTAAAGTGTGGTTTCTTCTTAAAGTGTGGGTTCTTCTTAAAGTGTGGGTTCTTCTTAAAGTGTGGGTTCTTCTTAATGTGTGAGTTCTTCTTAAAGTGTGGGTTCTTCTTAAAGTGTGGTTTCTTCTTAATGTGTGGGTTCTTCTTAATGTGTGAGTTCTTCTTAAAGTGTGGGTTCTTCTTAAAGTGTGGTTTCTTCTTAAAGTGTGGTTTCTTCTTAAAGTGTGGGTTCTTCTTAATGTGTGAGTTCTTCTTAATGTGTGGGTTCTTCTTAATGTGTGGGTTCTTCTTAATGTGTGGGTTCTTCTTAATCTGTGGGTTCTTCTTAAAGTGTGGTTTCTTCTTAATCTGTGGGTTCTTCTTAATGTGTGGGTTCTTCTTAATCTGTGGGTTCTTCTTAATGTGTGGGTTCTTCTTAATCTGTGGGTTCTTCTTAAAGTGTGGTTTCTTCTTAATCTGTGGGTTCTTCTTAATGTGTGGATTCTTCTTAATCTGTGGGTTCTTCTTAATGTGTGGGTTCTTCTTAATCTGTGGGTTCTTCTTAATGTGTGGGTTCTTCCTAATGTGTGGTTTCTTCTTAATCTGTGGGTTCTTCTTAAAGTGTGGTTTCTTCTTAATCTGTGGGTTCTTCTTAATGTGTGGTTTCTTCTTAATCTGTGGGTTCTTCTTAATGTGTGGGTTCTTCTTAATCTGTGGGTTCTTCTTAATCTGTGGGTTCTTCTTAATCTGTGGGTTCTTCTTAATGTGTGGGTTCTTCTTAATCTGTGGTTTCTTCTTAATGTGTAGGTTCTTCTTAAAGTGTGGGTTCTTTTTAAAGTGTGGGTTCTTTTTAATGTATGGGTTCTTCCTAAAGTGTTGATTCTTCTTAATGTGTGGGTTCTTCTTAATGTGTGGATTCTTCTTAAAGTGTGGATTCTTCTTAATGTGTGGGTTCTACTTAATGTGTGGGTTCTACTTAATGTGTGGGTTCTTCTTAATGTGTGGATTCTTCTTAAAGTGTGGATTCTTCTTAATGTGTGGGTTCTACTTAATGTGTGGGTTCTTCTTAATGTGTGGATTCCTCTTAAAGTGTGGATTCTCCTTCACCGCTCACACATGAAGTGGGTAAACATGCGTTATGTGGTTAGTTTACGGCAAGCCGCGATAACTGTGCTTTTAGGCCCGACATATCCGTCACAGCAAGGGTCAATTTTTATTTTCTTAAAAATGTTCCATAAAAGTGGCCATTTCGACTTATCGTTTTCGATTGATAAATGCCAATTGTCTTTTAACGTGTACAGAGTGCACACGGAACATTCTGTTTTTGCCGTTATCCGAGAGAGCTAGACATCGGATCTTAGTACCCATAGACCAGGTGAGGGTAGAGCCGCGAGGAAACCACGAATTTGAAGACCACAGTTTGTGGCATACACCGAGCTTGAGACGTTCGTGTCTACTTCTAAGGCACTCGGTATTTTATCTTAGCATATACTACATTTGTCTTTTATCTTAGCATATACTACATTTGTCTTTTATCTTAGCATATACTACATTTGTCTTTTATCTTAGCATATACATTTGTCTTTTATCTTAGCATATACTACATTTGTCTTTTATCTTAGCATATACTACATTTGTCTTTTATCTTAGCATATACTACATTTGTCTTTTATCTTAGCATATATTACATGTGTCTTGTATCTTAGCATATGCAACATTTGTCTTTTATCTTTGCATATACTACATTTGTACCATACCGGTTGGCATAGGCGATCATATCTTTCCACAATCTTCTATCTACCGTGCATCGTATCAGTTCTGTTGTTGACTGTTTTCCGTGCCATGACACCAGGCTATCTAGTGTTTAACATGACTATACTAGGCAATATGAGAAGGTAGTTTGTCATTCCTTTCCTTCTTGGCAGTGACTGTACTAGTCGGAGATCCCAGCCATTGTCTCTATACATGAGATCCTCTGCCTGTCATCGTGGAGTGGGGACCATAACCAGCACTACTTGTCGGCTGGTCCCACAACACCATCCACCACCTGCTCCAATGGCTTCACGTAACCCCCCTGATAGAGGGGCTAAACGGTAGCTCTTAGAGTGTCCCAAGACTAGCGGAGGAAAGGAGACGTCTTACTCCTCCTTTGGTAGGGCAGAACTCTACCCAGCTAACCAAATTTTCTTATATTACATATATATTCAGGGAGCCGCGATAGCTCAGTGGTTAGTGAACTGGACTACAAAGGACAAGGGGTAGGGTTCGATTCCAACCGACGGCTTCCGGGTTCACCCAGCCTTAAATAGGTACCGGATTTTTTTCTGGGAAAGTAACGCAGCACGGGCGTAGTACCGACCACATTACCCCAAAAATCATGTGCTGAAGGTCTGTAAAATTTAGGGTCACTAACACCATATTTCCCTATACGCCACTTGTCGTGACGGGGGGTACTTTACTTTTTTACATGTATATTCTATCGTAGCACATACTACATATGTATCTAAAATAATTCGCCATCAATCGTGTCAGAACTAGAACTTTGTTATACAAATCAGTGTCTGTTAATTGCGGCTTGGGAACCCCTGAGGCTACATCGTAAACAGGAATTCCCCGTAACTTCTAGCACGTATTCAACATACCGGTACCAGGAAATCCATTCCTCTCTACCGCCACCGGTCATGG
The DNA here is from genome assembly GCA_032433765.1 of Megaustenia siamemsis. Classification (NCBI taxonomy): domain Eukaryota; kingdom Metazoa; phylum Mollusca; class Gastropoda; order Stylommatophora; family Ariophantidae; genus Megaustenia; species Megaustenia siamemsis. The sequence continues at coordinate 26,537,188 of JAVIAB010000059.1, forward strand.
CTAAATTTAGCTCACATTCTTGTAAAAAAGGTGGCTCAGTGCTTTCGATCCACACATCAACCATACCTCCCCCCTCCCCCCGCCCCTAATTCCATAGACTATTTTATTTATTGATTGATAATTGATTAGGTAGAACGGGGGCAAATATTAGCAGTTTTACAGTAACGGCAGCATTGGAGAAAATAAATGGAGAAGGAAAAAACGTTTCCTGGAAAGGAAAGTCTGTTTCACGCTAAGTGGGGCTTGAAAGTGTCAGCGATTAAATGTGAGAAAGAAGAAACAGCCGAGGCTAGGGCAAGAGCGACAGGGTATTAGAAAAAAGGAATAAACTGATAAGATAGCGGTTCCCAAAGTTGTAAATCTATATTTTGCATTACATTATCATTACCATTATTTATCATTAGTACAGGTAAAAGGTAAAGTACGAGAATTCAATCGGCGTCTTAGTACTCGAGTTTTCATCCACATGTGCCCGAAGAAGTGTTCGGAGACTTCTGGATTGTGTCACTTTAAGCATCGAAACTCACGATGAGAAGCGGCATTCCTCACCTTCCCAGAGTAATACCTTAGTACCCAATTCTGCCAGCGAATGGGTCGACTGTAGCGGTATTTTTCCTTCTAACCATAAGTACAACTCACACTGCTTCCAGCGGGAATCGAACACGGGTTGTCCGAACGTCGGTAGCCCAATCTTGTGATTTTCCCAACCAAGGCTACCGAGGTCTCCACAATCGGTATTATCTTTTAAGTTTGATTTCATGACATTTTCTCCATGTAACTTTTATGTCACGGTATAGAGTTCCAAACCGTATTGAGGACACCGATACATCCCTTGGGTTGAGACAGGCGTGACGCCAACCAGAAATAGTGTTTAAAAGTTTCAGTTTCAATTATTCTTCATCCTTAAATGAACGAGATTTTTTGGTAAAAAATACGACGCAGACGTAATGCCGACATCATGACCTAAAAAATTATAAAGCAAATGTTTATTTTAAAAATATGGACAGTAACACATATTCCCAATTCTATTTCGTGTCTTCTTTGTTTGTCTGCCTGCCATTATGCTCATGCGAAACGTGCTCAGCAGTCCCAATGGGAGGAAGATAAACCACTTCCATATTCTATCATCATGTGCCATGCCGGTTGGCGTAGGCGATCTCCTTCCACAATCTTCCATCTACGGTGCATCGTATCAATTCTGTTGTTGACCGTTTTCCATTCCATGATACCAAGCTATCCAGTATTTTCTCTCTTTGTCGTCCGCGATTTCCTTTTATTTTGCTAGTTGTAACCAAGTATTCCAACTTTCCTCCTCTCATGATGTGCCGGAAAAAAATGTTGATTGTTTCTTTCTGATGTTTTTTAGTAGCTCCCTTTTAGTGTTGGCCCCTGAGAATTTCCTCATTGGTCTTTTTAGATGTCCAGGGAACTTTTAACATTATTCTGTGAAATCCCATATCTATAATCCATATTCTATACCTGCGAAAATTACAGCAGATCGAAATTTCGCTTTATGTTGAATAAAAAAAAATTGCCCAATCAATCATGATTAACATGATACCTCGCTGTGATAGCCTAGACTCGTTGTTCATATGCCAGATAATCGTCTAAAATGTGGTAGAAAAATAATTATAACATTCTTTATAATCATTTTACTAAAAAGAAGTGAACACAGAGTTCTACAAGTTTTAGCAACAAGCCTTCGTCACTACCACAAACAACGCACAAGACCATTACATAGACGGACTTGTGCTTAGATTCAGTCAGTGACGCTTTTGTCTTTAGTTGGGATTAGCGCCATCGCAGTCGCGACATTCTCATGTACGCTCTGCTGGATTGTCCAGCAACCATCGAAGTGTTTGTCTACTGATTGTTCCTGTCCTCTATTGATTGAGCGTGTTGCGTTCTTTGCCAACGAGCATGCCCATTCTGCCTTAACACCTCGTTTCACCTCTTCTTTGGACCTTTTGGTAGCGTAGAAGAGATAGAAGAGGGATATAGCGTAGAAGAGATAGAAGCGAAATATAGTGTAGAAGAGATAGAAGAAAAATCTAGCGTAGAAGAAATAGAAGAAAAATATAGCGTAGAAGAGATATAAGAGAGATATAGCGTAGAAGAGATAGAAGAGAGATATAGCGTAGAAGAGATAGAAGAGAGATATAGCGTAGAAGAGATATAAGAGAGATATAGCGTAGAAGAGATATAAGAGAGATATAGCGTAGAAGAGATAGAAGAGAGATATAGCGTAGAAGAGATAGAAGAGAGATATAGCGTAGAAGAGATAGAAGAGAGATATAGCGTAGAAGAGATAGAAGAGAGATATAGCGTAGAAGAGATAGAAGGAAAATATAGCGTAGAAGAGATAGAAGAGAGATATAGCGTAGAAGAGATAGAAGAAAAATATAGCGTAGAAGAGATAGAAGAAAAATATAGCGTAGAAGAGATAGAAGAGAGGTATAGCGTAGAAGAGATAGAAGAGAGATATAGCGTAAAAAAGATAGAAGAGAGATATAGAGTGGAAGAGATAGAAGA
>JAVIAB010000059.1:26547219-26707219 GCA_032433765.1 Megaustenia siamemsis
GAAATGTTTTTTGTGGAAGTGTTTTATCTGTAGAAATATTCTTATTCAAAATGTTTTCGCAACATTGTTTTTATTGGACGTTTTCTCTGTAGAAATGTTCTTACACAAAGTGTTTTCTCAACATTGTTTTTATTGACGTTTTCTCTGTAGAAATGTTCTTACACAAAGTATTTTCTCAACATTGTTTTTATTGGACGTTTTCTCTGTAGAAATGTTTTCTCTCAAAGCGTTTTCTTCACTTTTTTTTACTTGATCATTTCTCTATAGAAATGTTTTCACTCAATGTTTTCTCTATAGCAATGTTTTTCACTGAAAGTATTTTCTGTATAGAAATGCTTTCACTCAAAGTATTTTCTCCTCATTGTTTTTACTGAACGTTTTCTCTATATTAATGTGTTCAACTAAACGTCTTCTATAAAGAAGTGTTTTCACTCAATAATGTCTTTACCGAATATTTTCTCAACAGCAATGTTTTCACTCAACATTTTCTCAACAGCAATGTTTTCACTCAACATTTTCTCAAGAGCAATGTTTTCACTCAACGTTTTCTCAACAGCAATGTTTTCACTCAACATTTTCTCAACAGCAATGTTTTCACTCAACATTTTCTCAAGAGCAATGTTTTCACTCAACATTTTCTCAAGAGCAATGTTTTCACTCAACATTTTCTCAAGAGCAATGTTTTCACTCAACATTTTCTCAATAGCAATGTTTTCACTCAACATTTTCTCAATAGCAATGTTTTCACTCAACATTTTCTCAATAGCAATGTTTTCACTCAACATTTTCTCAATAGCAATGTTTTCACTCAACATTTTCTCAACAGCAATGTTTTCACTCAACATTTTCTCAAGAGCAATGTTTTCACTCAACGTTTTCTCAACAGCAATGTTTTCACTCAACATTTTCTCAACAGCAATGTTTTCACTCAACATTTTCTCAAGAGCAATGTTTTCACTCAACATTTTCTCAAGAGCAATGTTTTCACTCAACATTTTCTCAAGAGCAATGTTTTCACTCAACATTTTCTCAATAGCAATGTTTTCACTCAACATTTTCTCAATAGCAATGTTTTCACTCAACATTTTCTCAATAGCAATGTTTTCACTCAACATTTTCACAATAGCAATGTTTTCACTCAACATTTTCTCAATAGCAATGCTTTCACTCAATGTTTTGTGTTTAGAAATATTCTCATTCAAAGTGTTTTCTCCACATTGTTTTTCATCATCATCATCATCATCATCATCATCATCATCATCATCATCATCTTCATCATCATCATCATCATCATCATCATCATCATCATCATCATCAAGTGCCGTCTCCGCAACGAAGGTTGACTACCATGGAGCGCCACTCTGCTCTGTCTCTTGCTTTGATGGTGCAAGCTGTCATAGGCCGATCTGTCCATCCCTTGATGCCACTCGTCCATGCCAGTCTTGGTCTGCCCCTGCCTCCCTCACCCCGTAACCTCCCCTCCAGGATTACTTCCAGTAGGCTGCTGTGTATTTTAACATGGCCCAAAAATCGCATTTGTCTTGTTTGAATTGTGTTCAGCAGTTCTCTTTTCACCTCTAGTTGTTTCAAGACTTCGTCGTTTGCTTTCCCCTCCCTCCATCCAACCCCACCCATTCATCCACATATCCACACCTCAAAGGCTTCAATTCTCTGTTCTGTCCTCTTGTCTAATGTCCACCATATAGGAACACTGAGAAGATGTAACATCTTGCCACTCCCAGCTTTAGCCCTGGTGTTATCTGCCTTGATGTTAGTATGTTCTTCATGGCATTAAAATAACTTTCTGCCATTCCTATTCTCCCGTTTATTTCAGTTGTACATTTTCCATCACTGGTTACAGTATGTCCAAGGTAGCTGTAGCTCCGAACTGTCTCACGATCTATTCCTTCAATTTTGACATCCATTTGTGGGTTTTGAATATTTCCTTTGCCTATGATCACAGCCCAAGTCCCCTTGATATTCACATCCAGTCCACACCTTCTGCCTATGATGTTTATTTCATTAAGCAATTGCTGTAGATCCCCAGGACTCTCTGCTAGTGGCACAGTATCACCAGCATATCTCAGGCCACCGATCATATTTCCATCAATTTGCAGGCCTGGCATCTCTATGATGTCCTCCAAGATTTGCCCAGTGTATAGACCGAACAAGCTTGGCGATAGGATGCATCCCTGTCCCACTCCTCTTTTTATATCAACGGATGCAGAGTTCTCCTTGTTATATTTCATTATTGCTGTCTGCTCCCAGCACAGACTACACACCAGTCGTATGCCCATGTCATCTAGATGTATCTCCTTTAGGCATTCTATAAGTTGCCTGTGGTGTACTCTATCAAAAGCTTTGGTGTAGTCTATGAAGCAGGCATATATTGGTTTGTTTACTTCTGTGTATTTTTCGATTAATGTTCTCATGCAGAATATGGCTTCTTTTATCCCACTATTTTTCCTAAATCCAAATTGCTGCTCATCTAATTCAGTATTGATTTTATTCTTAATCCTTCCTTGTATAACTTTTAGCAAGATCTTTGTAACATGGCTCATTAGGCTTATTGTTCTAAAGTCACTGCATTCAACTGCACCATTCTTTTTAGGCAAAGCAATGAAAGTTGATGTGTTTAGTTCATTTAGTATGTATCCTGTTTGCATCCTGTTACATTGTTTTTACTGAACATTTTCTCTATAAAAATGTTTTCAACTAAACGCCTTCTACATATACATGTAAATGTATTGTACATATATATGTAAATGTTTTCACTCAAAGTTTTTTCTCGATAGAAATGTTTTCACTCAAAATACTTTCTATTAGAATGCATCATGAACATTTTTTTTCTGTTTGATAACATTTGCTAAAGAACATTATCTTTAATAATGAATATTTCTAAGAGTGACTTCAACATTACTTAATGTCAGCTAAATCTTCACAACTCGCTTATATAATCTCTACGTTACCAGTTTTTTCCTCTCTCGCTTCATTCTCGGTTCTTCTGAAACATCTCTAACTCGTCAACTTGTATTATTGCCTCTGAATTAGCAAATCTTGTCCAGTTTTTGGAACGATTTAAAGTTAATGCCGCAGCTTCCACTCAAGACATTTCCATCAGCGATTTCAATTTTGCCGTACATATAAATTTGATCTAAATTTTTTAATGGAAATTTCCAGAGCAGCTAAAATTTATCTTCTGTTTTATTTATTTATTTTGCTTATTTTAAACGGAGACGTTGTTCCTGTTTTTGCCCTGTTGATTATACGGTTCCTTTTAGGTTAGTCTAGATCATCTCATCTTCATTGCACAACAAACAACTCCATTGTGCTGAGATCCCCTCCTCAGCACATATTCCAGTAGCATGCTTGCCACACGGGAGCAGCGATAGTTCAGTGGTTAGTGAACTGGACTACAAAGGACAAGAGGTAGGGTTCGATGCCAACCGACGGAATTCGGTTTCACCCAACCTTAAATGGGTACCTGATTTTTTTCTGGGAAAGTAAAGCGGCACGGGTGTAATACCGACCACATTACCCCAAAAAAATGTGCACCGGTCTGTAAAATTTATAGTCACTAACACCATATTCCATATACGCTGTTATAGTATATTTATTGTTTCTTTATGTTATCTTGACAGCAGCACATCATATTACATTGATCAAAAATGTTTAATCATGACAGAATTCTTGTATGTTCATTATATGATCATAATCAAGTTTATTGATATTTCATGGCACAATAATTCGTACTAGTGGTTGATGCACTTTTCTTAAATTAATGTTCATTAATTCTGGACATCTCTGAGACTATCGTCGTTGACTATGATTTGTCCACAAGTGCATATCTTACATACACCATTATTCAACTTACGTTCATGAGAAATGTAAAGCACAACTCTCAACACTTCACAGTTTCCTAACTAATTCTCCTATGTTCATTAATTCACTTCTTATAATGTTCTATAGCTCAACTACTTGACTACTATAAATTTTATGATTCCTTACTAACTTTTCTTGTCTAAGTTTCCTAACTTGCGATCTAACTTTCTTCGTTTCTTATTCTAAAACTTCTAGTTCAACATAACTGCTAACTAACTGCCTTCGGCAGTTCGGCCGAAGCCGGACTAAGCTTACTTAGTCTACATTCTGACTTCTCTCTATGTGTCTAATTCTCTAACTTAAACCTATTGTGTCGAAGTTTAAATACTCAGCCACAGCTCCTCGCGTGAATTATCTGTAGCCAATCAAGCTGTCGCAAAGTGACAATTTGCACTCTTCTGATCACTTGGAGTTGGTCACCCCTCATCATTCTGTGACCGAAACTTGAACTATTCTCATGATTTTACGAAAACACTCTGTTTTCGTGAAATTTCTATGACCTATTCGTTGGATGACAACTTATTTATCAGACGGCCAAAGTCATGGGGTCAATGCATGCTATTTTCATGCGCCTCTCTCACTTCCCCAACATGGTTGAAGTGGAAATTTTCATCCTCTCTAAACTCATCATAGTGTCCAGTAATTCTGGACCTTCCTACCTTAGCTTGGTGGGTGTCCTTGTTATGTCCGAGTATAATACCTCGGTGGTTGTCCCTATCCCTACTATGAACTCTATCTCTATTTGTTCACTTTGTTATTCTGGTTTGAAATTTTTCCGTACCTTAAATTTTATGTCCTAACTACTGCTGGTCGTTACCATATGTTACTGCTCTTGCCCATGAAAGAACGGGTAACGACTAAGTTACCTGCTCCCATGCTTTCATTCGCTTACTATGTTACATACGCCACTTGGCGTGACGGGAGCTCTTTACTTCTATGCTCGCCACACACTAGTGAAGGCACTGAAGATGCCTTCAGATGCACGAACTCGGTGCAGTACCGGTGAAAACCTTGACCCTACACTCCTTAGTTACGGACCCTACGATACGCGTGGCAGGTGACAGGGGGCTTTATTCTTTTCCCACCTGACCATTGTTAGGGCTCATTGGTAGCCACACGGACGTGAGGTGTCTATAGCTCAACTAATTGACTACTATAAACTTCATGATTCCTTACTAACTTTTCTTGTCTAAGTTTCCTAACTTGCGATCTAACTTTCTTTGTTTCTTATTCTAAGACTTCTAGTTCTACATAACTTCTAACTAACTGCCTTCGACAGTTCGGCCGAAGCCGGACTAAGCTTACTTGTAAGAACAAGCAAATAAAATGTCGGTGATAACAGTCGTTTTAGCTTTGTTTTAAATCTTACTTTCTTCTACTTCGTTGGTCTTACTGGTTGTATCATGAGATGTTGCAAACAGGAAACATGTGAAGCATGTGTTCAAGGTATCGCTATTTGTGAAGCTTGGATTATATCTTTCCGATACCAACTTATGGTTGTGAATCATGGTCAGTCTCACAAACAGCAAGAAAGAAATAGTTTATTAAAAAAAAAATTGCAACAGAAAAATCCTTAGACACATTGAATAAAGAGAAGAACAATGAAGACATATGAAAAGATATTAACATTATAAAAGGTGGATAGGAGCAGGAACCATTTAAAAGCTATTTCTGAAAAGTGTTCCTTGTTGCATTTTCCTCATATTCCAAGTCCAGCTTTTTGCAGGAGCTAATGGGTTAGGTGCTCTATGCACACCGTGAGCTGTTCGTTTCATCCGTTTTAATCGTGTTTCAATATTACGATTGTTTACGATGAATGATGATATCGCATGACAGGGAACAGTTGGCTGTGTTCACTTTCTGTGCGGTTTCGCCTTATGTCTTTTAGAGTGTGCTGAGACTGCTATGATGGGGACTACAGCTATCTTTCTTTGTTTTGGAGATGAGATAGTAATTCGGATGATTCCACTGGCACGGGCGGTTGAGCAATTATGGATATTAATTCGTTTGCAGTGATACCGGGGCCTTCCATAACCATAACATTATAAAAAGAACTGGTTTATAGACATCGCTCTACAGAGCAAATTAAACTACTTTGGCCACGTCAAAAGACACAGTGAGCTGGAAAGAACGAATATGGACTTCACGGTTCCTGGACAACGCATCATGGACAGACAAAGAAGAAGGTGGTTTCATGACATCGAAGTGAGCTTTTTTTTAAAACATAAGAAACAGGAGATCTTGCTAGAGACTGAAACTCTTTCAGATGGGCTGTGGTCAAAGCAACGTTCTGGAAAGGACACGCGTCCTGAAGATATGAGTTGTCATTTTAAATATGTTCAGTTCCCCTAAGATCTCACATATTCATCGTTTCCTAGTCTTTCTGCACCTTGTAGCCAGATATCTTCATGTTCTAGGTCCGTACTGCATGGTTTTTTAAGTTTCATTCTGAAGATGTAAATAAATTATTATTGTTAATGTACGATTACATATTTCATATTCGGTATAATCATTTACAATTATCCCTATGGTTTTTTAATCAGTTTTAAACATTAAAATTATAACCGCTCAGTCATTACTATCTATCTCTTGATTTCGTGATAATTGTTGATTTCAGCGCCATCAACTTTATTTATATTTTTATTATTAACCATGTATCTGTCACTTTGGTTATGGAAGGTCTCGGTGTCACTGCAAACGAATTAAAATCCATAATTGCTCAACCGCCCGTGCCAGTGGAATCATCCGAATTACTATCTCACAAACAAAGAAAGGTAGTTGTAGTCCCCATCATAGCAGTCTCAGCACACACCAAAAAACATAATGAGAAACCGCACAGAAAGTGAACACAGCCAACTGTTCCCTGTCATACAATATCATCATTCATCGTAAACAATTGGAATATCGAAACATGATAAAAACGGATGAAACACACAGCTCACAGTGTGCACAGAGCACTTAACTCAGTAGCTCCTGCAACAAGCCGGACTCGGAATATGAGGAAACTGCAACAAGGAACACTTTTATACATAGCCTTCAATGGTTCCTGTCGCTTATCCACCATATTGACCGCAAGTTCAAGTCCTCCTGAAAATGATGATCGTCATATTTTTAAAAATGTATATCGCTTGATGATGTTAGGACATCACTTGATCTGTCTGTCACTTTTGCATTTAAGGTCTATTGTAATCAACTGATGCTGCTTAGGGATCTGTGGGTTTACTCTCTCTCTCTCCCTCTCTCCCTCGCTCTCTCTCTCTCTCTCTCTCCCTCTCTCTATCTTTATTCATTTCCTCTTTTAACCCTTTGGGTTTCAGGAAGATACACAGTTTCAGATCTTGCCCTTCTGGCAACCTCAGCCATTGTTTATTGATTTTGCTGTACTTTCTCTCAGATGTTGTTTTTACAGACAAGACATCATATAGTGTGCTGGCCTTAAGTATTTCTTTACAAACTGGGCGTTGAGACATAAATAGTGAAGCGGTGTTGCGACATCATCGTGAATCAGAGATGCTGGTGTTATACATTCGCTGGGTATTGGTGTCAGGATGCTAGAGGTTAAGGATGATGCCACTGGTGTAAACTGTACCAATCATCATCATCATCATCATTGAGTGCCGTCTCCGCAACGAAGGTTGGCTACCATGGAGCGCCATTCTGCTCTGTCTCTTGCTTTGATGGTGCAGGTTGTCATAGGCTGATTTGTCCATCTTTTGATGTTACTCGTCCATGTTAGTCTTGGTCTGCCTCTTTTACCTTGTATTTTCCCCTCCAGGATTACTTTTAGTAGGCTGTTGTGTCTTTTAACATGGCCCAAAAATCGCATTTGTCTTGTTTTAATTGTGTTTAGTAGTTCTCTTTTCATTTGTAGTTGTTTTAAGACTTCGTCGTTTGTTTTCTTTTCCTTCCATCCAATTCTACCTATTCTTCTATATATCCACATTTCAAAGGTTTCAATTCTCTGTTCTGTTTTCTTGTCTAATGTCCATGTTTCTGCATCATATAGGAATATTGAGAAGATGTAACATTTTGCTATTCTTAGTTTTAGCCCTGGTGTTATTTGTTTTGATGTTAGTATGTTCTTCATGGCATTAAAATTACTTTTTGCCATTCCTATTCTTTTGATTATTTCAATTGTATATTTTCCATCACTGGCTATAGTATGTCCAAGGTATTTGTAGTTCTGAACTGTCTCCAGGTCTATTACTTCAATTTTGATATCCACTCTTGTGGGTTTTTGGGTATTTCCTTTGTTTTTGATCATAGTTTTAGTCATTTTGATATTCATATCTAGTCCATATTTTTTGCTTGTCATGTTTATTTCATTAAGTAATTTTTGTAGATCTTTATAATTTTCTGCTAGTAGTACAGTATCATCAGCATATCTTAGGTTATTGATTATCTTTCCATTAATTTGTAGACCTGGCATCTATATGATGTTTTTAAAGATTTGCTCAGTGTATAGATTGAACAAGCTAGATGATAGGATGCATCACTGTCTTACTCCTCTTTTTATATCAATGGGTGCAGAGTTCTCTTTGTTATATTTTATTATTGCTGTTTGCTCCCAGTATAGATTACATATTAGTCGTATGTCCATGTCATCTAGATGTATCTCTTTTAGGCATTCTATAAGTTGTTTGTGGTGTACTCTATCAAAAGCTTTGGTGTAGTCTATGAAGCATGCATATATTGGTTTGTTTACTTCTGTGTACTTTTCGATTAATGTTCTCATGCAGAATATGACTTCTTTTGTCCCGCTATTTTTCGTAAATCCAAATTGCTGCTCATCTAATTCAGTATTGATTTTATTCTGAATCCTTCTTTGTATAACTTTTAGCAAGATTTTTGTAACATGGCTCATTAGGCTTATGGTTCTAAAGTGACCGCATTCAACTGCACCATTCTTTTCAGGCAATGCAATGAAAGTTGATGTTTTTAGTTCATTTGGTATGTATCCTGTGTGGTATATGTCGTTGCATATGTCTGTAATCACTTCAATGCCAAAATCTTCTAGTGCCTGTATCAGCTCTATTTGTATGCTGTCAGGTCCTGCTGTTTTTCCATTTTTCATTGTTTTTATAGCTTTTTCCACCTCAGATTTTAAGATTGTATAGCCTGATGTACATTTTATAACTGGTTTCTTGTCCCTTTGAAATAGTTCTGTTATATATTCCTGCCATCTATCTATAATATCCTTTAATAATAACAATAATACATTGTGGTAAATGAATAATCAAGTCTAGTTAACCCTTTACGTACGTTTTGCCACATAGTGCGCCATGTCGATTTCGGCCGCTTACGTTTCACCGGATAGTTCGTCGCGCTCAATTTGATTAGTGTGAACCGTCATCAAGCCATATTCTTTTTACATGTCTTGTATCATTTTGGTTTGGTGAGATCTAATAGCCTGTTCAATTATGTAAAAACTCATATATAATAAGTTATATGTTAGATAAATATAAATATGGAGATTGATTCTTAAAACCATGAAAAAATTTCTCTCTGAAATCTCTTCCGTTGTGTTGATAGAAAGCTTCCGTACTGAAAGAGTTAATTCAACAAATACTTGATTTACATTTTCATTACATCTACAAGGGGCATGAAAACCATTAATGTGACATGAAACATAGAACTCTGGCTAACCTATTGTTTGCCTACTGATTGCTCAGCAAGCCCTTCCACTGACATATACATCCATCTTTCAATGTGAGCGATCGGATTCTGCCTACAAGCTGTCTCATTTGACATCCATCTTTCACTGTAAGCGATCGGATTCTGCCTACAAGCTGTCTCATTTGACATCCATCTTTTACTGTAAGCGATCGGATTCTGCATACAAGCTGTCTCATTTGACATCCATCTTTCACTGTAAGCGATCGGATTCTGCCTACAAGCTGTCTCATTTGACATCCATCTTTTACTGTGAGCGAACGGATTCTGCCTACTAGCTGTCTCATTTTTATATATAATTATTTTTCAATATATACTTATACTTTCATATTTCCACACTTTATCTATCTCCAAACATATAGCACATTCAGTCTCTTAGACCTCTGTCCGTCTCACCTTAACTTACCTGTTCCAACCATCCTAGATGTAGTAGTAATTTGTGTTTCATCGTTTCTTCTCTTTGTTCTCGTTTTCTGATGAAGACTGCATGAAGGCCGAAACGTCAGTATTTTGTTGTGTTCATTTTTTGTAAAGCTGTCACCATACCTTGTAGCAGTGAATGTTACACCCCACTACCGGCTAATTTATAACAACTCTACCGCAGAACTGTATTTATTTGTCTTGCCCCTATTAACCTATTGCCACTGAATGTTCTGGAAGCCGCGATAGCTCAGTGGTTAGTGGACCCGACTACAAAGGACAAGAGGTCGGGTTCGATCCTGATCGATGGCTTCCAGGTTCACCCAGCCTTAATGGGTACCGGATTTTTATCTGGGAAAGTAAAGCGGCACGGGGAAAGTAATACCGACCGCATTACCCCAAAAATCATGTGCTGAAGATCTATAAAAATTATGCTCACTAATACCATATTCCCTATACGGCACTTGGCGTGTCAGGGCTCTTATCTTTTTTTTTTTTACTGAATGTTCTATCTGTGCCGAGGATCTACAATACTTGGTGACTGCCGATGATATTGACAATAACTCTAACGTACATTGAAACATATTTATATACATATATATCAGTCCCTGACCTGGTCTTCCCGCCAAAATTAGTGTAAACATGAATCTTTAGCACTTGCTTCAATGGTTCTCGTTATTTTCTCGACCAAGGGTCCCCTCTATTACCGTATTTCGTAACCATAAATCACTGGGGTCGCGGACTGTTATGTTAGACCTGCTGATCAACTCAGAGCTTTGAGCGGAGTGTCAAAAATGACACGACCCATTAGCACTTTTGTTCCAGCGGTTCCCTTCTCCTTTCTTGATCGCAGACCTTTCAATAGCATTGTTTTGTTATGGTAGATACCGGAGCCTGTGGACCATAATTTTAAAACCGCCGTAGCCCTGAAGTTGAATGAGTAATCCCCCTTTCCTTCTTAGCCCCACTCTTACCCCTATCCTTAGTGTCAAGGATCTCAATTATTTCAGGGGCGTATTCCATTACAGGGGTGCATACTATTACAGTTGTCAGTCCATCTTACTCTGGGTCTACCATGGACTATTCTTCCAATTTGTCTGTTATGGCTTATTTTCTTACATAAGGTGATAATTTATGGTAAATTATGCAGGTTTTATTGTTTGGAGATTTACCAAGAGAGTCTCAAATACTCTATTTTTTATACTTTAACTGCCCTTTGCTTGTTAATTTTGAAGACGGCTTTTGTATGTTAAATTTCGTCTCCGAAATGGTTAGGCACACAATTGCCAACTCTTTATTACAATATAACCGATCTTTTTAACGATTATAGCTCGTTTCAAATCATGTGCCCAACTTCAAAACCTTATTACTCAGTAACCGTTTGTTAAAAACTGTTGAAATTTTCCAAATGTTATTAGAATGCAAAAGACCCTTTAAATGTATATTTAACAAATATCTTGCAGCTGCAGTTTTCTTAAAGCGGCGAATTTCTTTGATGTTTGTCAAAATTGTAAATTGTGAACCCCTAAAGAATAGAAATTACCGTAGTTGCTGGTCTATGATTAATTTTCACTAGGTAAAGGCGTGGCCGCAATGGGGAAATAACTGGATAAGACAAAACACCAGGAGAATTATTGTCTTCTCAGTTCGAGGACGGACGATAATATCAAGATATACATGTATGTCCAATTTTAATAGTTGTGTGGTCCTGAAAAGGACCGTTTGTTGAACTAATTTAAGGTAATATAGGGGCCAACATTGTGGGGGCTATATACTTTCATTCTGAATCAGACGAGTCTAAAAGATTAATAACTGTTTGGGGTTGAACATTCCACAAACCATCAATTTTCCAATATTCCTCTTCCTGTTTTAAGACGTGGTCTTCACATTTAGCCCAATAATCTTTGTCTATATTTAATAAAGCGAGATTAGCAAGAGTCTTTACATCGCATATTTTGAATGTTGTATTTTCATCTGCCACTTGTCCTTTTAATTTTGCCCAGATTAGTTCTATTGGATTTAAATGAGCATGGTAAGGTGGCAGCCTCAAACTTATATGACCGTGCTCTTGGATAATCTTATCTGTTTGAAAAATCGTTGTCCTTTGTTTTTGCTTTACTAGAGATTGTAATTCAGGTTTTAAGTACATGTTATTAAATTGTATGTGCTCCTTTGTGAGCCATATCTTAATAGCATCTTTTGTACTGGATGACGTCGGGAATTTATCTTCAAGTGCAACAATGTTGTGGTACGCTGCATTGTCCATTATTAGGCAAGATGGTCGATCTAGTGATGGGAGAGCAGAATTTTCAATCCAATGTCTAAATATGTGACCATTCATCTCAGAGTGATAATCCCGATTGTCTATGGATTTTGAAAGAAAAATGAGCTCTGCATTCTGTATTAGTCCATGTTGTCGACTATCTGCATGCGCAATTATCAAGCGCTGTCCTTTGCTGCTAGGTATTAATCTCTTAATCTTTCCATCTGATGATTGCCATTCCCTTTGGTTAGTGTGGTGAGCATTGATCCATGTTTCATCCAAGTACACAATATCATAACCTTGCTTGCGCACCTCTTTTACTTCACGTAAGTACTTGCTTCTCATGACTACTATATGTGGCTTCTCACAGATGATGCTTCGTCCATTGGAATACTTTCTGAATGTAAAGCCTGCAGCTTTCACATTCCTCCATGATGTAGACTTTGATATTTCAATACTGTTGTGCTTTTTCAGCGATACTTTTAATTTTCTTTTTGTAACAGTTTCATTCATACCCAACTTTTTGTGAATTTCACTTCTAATAAGTTCACTGTCGAAATTATCCAACATTTTTGCTCTTCCTTGTGATTTTGTATATTTTGAACATTGACGGTCACGTGCTTGAATCCAGCGATTAAATGACCGTTTAGATAAATCCAAAATGTGTCTTGCCCTATTCTCAGGGTTTTCTAAAGAATGAAATAATCTTCCTCGTTTAGTCTCTTTGCAAAAATAGTCATACATTTTTATTGCGATGTTTTGTAAACTGCAGAATTTCATTTTAAGACTCATGATAAATGTTATCGTTCCACGACAATTCCGCCGCTGAATGAACGGAAATGGGATACACAATGTCTCGTGTTTTTTACAAGTGTCTAATTGTGTCAGAAAATCCACGTTGAAAGCGTGCAAACACGTCAATTTGACCGTGTATGGATTTTTACTCGCTATTTTTAACTTAAAATACTGTAAACATTAAATTTTGACTACATCAATGGGTTGTTATAAATTTATATAAATCAAATAAGCAACAATAATAACCAAATGTTTTTTTTAATGAAATTAATTCCCTGTTGGGTTCTAATCATTATAACTTTACATGCCAATTTTGAACAACTTACAACAAGCGGTTAAAAAGATATCGATTTTAAAATTTGGGCACGAGTTATGGAACGGACTATAATAACGCCTAACACAGCCTCCACGCTACATCCACCTTTAGATTAATACAGAAATGAATAAACAGACAGAATAAACACGCAGATGACGTAGACAGACAGACGGGCAGACAGACAATTTGGTAGATTGGATTGACAAGTATTGTGATACATAATGCAGGCAAGGTGCAGACACACTGGTCGGGTGGACATACTGATATGCTCTACAGGTCAAAAGGGGAAAGAATACAGAGAGATGTACAAATAGACCTATACTGAGACTACAGAGAGACATACAAACAGATTTACCGACAGACCTACAGACAAGCCAAAAGACAAATCACAGATAGACCTAAAATCGTACCGACAGACGGAATAACAACAGATCGTGCGGACAGACATATAGATCTACGGATTGACAGACCTAGAACTCGAAGGACAGACAGACAGATCTGACAGACAGAATGACATATCATTCAAGCAGACGAATGCTATAGCCAGACACAGAGATAGGACAGGTAAACGATGAATCAGTCGAAGGATTAGCTTTCAGTATACATCTAGATAGGGTGCCGCGATAGCTCAGTGGTTAGTGAACTGGACTACAAACGACAAGAAATAGGGTTCGATCCCAACCGACGGCTTCTGAGTTTCACCCAGCCTTTAATGGGTACCGGATTTTTTTCTGGGAATGTAAAGCGGCACGGGCGTAATACCGACCACATTACCCCAAAAATCATGTGCCAGAAATTTTTAGGTCTGTAAAATGTATGGTCACTAACACCATATTCCCTATACGCCACATGGTATGACGGGGCACTTTACTTTTACTTTTTAAAAATATGTCTAGATAATATAACAGACATATACATCTAGATAATATAACAGACATACACATTTAGATAATATAACAGACATGTACATCTAGATAATATAGCAGACATGTACATCTAGATAGTATAACGGACATATACATCTAGGTGATAGAACAGACAAATACATCGATACTACATAAGACACATATATCTAGATAATATAACGGATATATACATCTAGATACTATAACGGACATATACATCTAGATAATATAACAGACATATACATGTAGATAATATAACAGACATATACATGTAGATAATATAACGGACATATACATCTAGATAATATAACGGACATATACATCTATATAATATAACAGGCATATACATCAAGATAATATAACATACATGTATACGTCTAGATAATATAACATACATGTATACGTCTAGATAATATAACAGACATGTACATCTAGATAATATAACGGACATATAAATCTAGATAATATAACCGACATATACATCAAGATAATATAACTGACCTATACATCTAGATAATATAACTGACATATACATCTAGATAATATAACTGACATATACATCTAGATAATATAACTGACATATACATCTAGATAATATAACAGACATATACATCTAGATAATATAACGGACATATACATCTAGATAATATAACTGACATATACATCTAGATTATATAACAAACATATACATCTAGATAATATAACGGACATATACATCTAGACTATATAACAAACATATACATCTACACAGAAATATAAAATAATTATCTTGGTCACAAAACATACAAATATGACGCTAACTGAAAACATAAATCAATAATGAGGTTTCATAAGTTCCTTAAATTAGTTTTCATTGACCAGAAAGAGGTCAGTGATTCTAATGTTTACCAGGTCTTGACAATATGAAGCTTTCAGCATGAACTGGGGACAGGTGATCCGCACATAACTCCAGAAATCAATTTTTTATTTTTGATTACTAAGCGACACAGCACTTGTTCGACGCTCGTTAATGAACCTGAAGGAAAGGTCAGGCTGTGCAGATAAGCCAAAATCGCGAGACGTGATGCGAGAGCTGTTTACAATAGAGGGCTCGAACAAATATATGTGCTAAATTAATGGCGTTTATAAAAATACTTTCTGTTTTAAATACAGAAGGTTAGGGAATGTTTAAATACTTTGCTGATGCTATTCTCAGATTATTACACTTGTCACTTACTTCTCTACCGTTTTGCCTTGTTGTGTTTCTCATTATGTTCAGATTTAACGTGGCACTAAAACGATCTTTGGACACTTATTTTTTAAGGTAAGAAAAATATAACTTGTAATTGTAACTCAACATTGTTTCCTGTTTTCTCTTAAAAAGTATAAATATTTTTACATTTTGTGGCGTCTTTCATATATCGTTGAATATATCAAAAAGTGTGGGAGCCACGATAGCTCAGTGGTTAGTGAACTGGACTACAAAAGACAAGACGTCGGGTTTGATTCTGATTGACGGCTTCTTGGTTTACCCAGCCATAAATAGATACCTGATTTATTATGGGAGAGAGTAAAGCGGCACGGGCGTAATACTGACCACATTACCCTAAAAATTACCCATCATATTCCATATGCTGTTATATATGATGGATATAGTATAAGTATATACGTTACGCCACTTGGTGGGACGGTACACTTTACTTACTATATCCAAAGAGTTATTCAAGTTTGTCTAGTTATTAATGCGTTCTTGCTTTCGTTTCCTTCTATTTCATCGAAATGCCAATAATTCACTCATACTGTAATGACATTTGTTTGTGTTAACTCAAATTGAAACCACTTTCATAAAATACTACCTCTAAGATTAGAGTTGGGAATGTTGTGAATTAAGAAAATCTCTAGGAACATAATTAAAATGTCATTATCAAATAACAAACAGCTGTGACTAAAACACAACAGTGAGTGTACTCTGAAAATAACAAGTGTTGGATCATACAGAAAGACTATACGGAGAGGTCGAGTTATTGAAATCAATTAGTGCGCTCAAGTCAGTCTAAATGCGCATCGTGATAACCCAGATTATATACTTTCCGTTTCAGTAGCTCGCTCGCTCGTCGGCAAATCTAAAATAATAGAATAACCATAGCCAGCTAAACTAATGTCACTATAGTAATGTCAAAAAAGTAATGTCACTAAAGTAATGCCACTAAAATAATGTCACTAAAGTCATGTCACTAAAGTAATGTCACTAAAGTAATGTCACTATAATAATGCCACTAAAGTAATGTCACTAAAATAATGTCACTAAAATAATGTCACTAAAGTAATGTCACTAAAGTAATATCACTAAAATAATGTCACTAAAATAATGTCACTAAAACAATGTCACTAAAGTAATTTCACTAAAATAATGTCACTAAAGTAATGCCACTAAAGTAATGTCACTAAAATAATGTGACAAAAGTAATGTCACTAAAATAATGTCACTAAAGTAATGCCACTAAAGTAATGTCACTAAAGTAATGTCACTAAAATAATGTCACTAAAATAATGTCACTAAAGTAATGTCACTAAAGTAATGTCACTAAAATATGTCACAAAAGTAATGTCACTAAAATAAAGTCACTAAAATAATGTCACTAAAGTAATGTCACTAAAGTAATGTCACTAAATTAATGTCACTAAAATAATGTCACTAAAGTAATGTCACTAAAGCAATGTCACTAAAATAATGTCACTAAAGTAATGTCACTAAAGTAATGTCACTAAAATAATGTCACTAAAGTAATGTCACTAAAGTAATATCACTAAAATAATGTCACTAAAATAATGTCACTAAAACAATGTCACTAAAGTAATGTCACTAAAAAAATGTCACTAAAATAATGTCACTAAAGTAATGTCACTAAAATAATGTCACTAAAGTAATGCCACTAAAATAATGTCACTAAAGTAATGTCACTAAAATAATGTCATTAAAGTAATGTCACTAAAGTAATGTCACTAAAATAATGTCACTAAAATAATGTCGCTAAAGTAATGCCGCTAAAGTAATGTCACTAAAATAATGTCATTAAAATAATGTCACTAAAATAATGCCACTAAAATAATTTCACTAAAGTAATGTCACTAAAATAATGTCACTAAAGTAATGTCACTAAAGTAATGTCACTAAAGTAATGTCACTATAATAATGTCATTAAAATAATGTCAATAAAATAATGTCACTAAAGTAATGTCACTATAATAATGTCATTAAAATAATGTCACTAAAGTAATGCCACTAAAGTAATGTCACTAAAATAATGTCACTAAAGTAATGTCACTAAAATAAAGTCACTAAAGTAATGTCACTAAAGTAATGTCACTAAAGTAATGTCACTATAATAATGTCATTAAAATAATGTCAATAAAATAATGTCACTAAAGTAATGTCACTATAATTATGTCATTAAAATAATGTCATTAAAATAATGTCACTGTACATTCCACAATCTTCGTACCAGATGCTTTGTAAGATAAAAACTTCCTTTAGACCGATTCAGGAGATTTTCTATCTTTATTTAAAAATAAAATATGTCCTGAAACTTGTTTCTATTGTGGAACTCTAGCTCTCACGGCAGCTTGACCATTGCCATGTGATGATGCTGTCAAGTTTCCCTGATTGCGTCACTCCACTAAACATTTAGTCTGTTTTGAGTTAGTAGAGTATATCTTCATTTCGTTGTCTTTTTATGTTGTCCCTGTTTTATGAAGGTCGCATGTAGGACGAAACGTCACACATTTTGTATTATCCAATTTTGTAAGGCCGTCACCTAACTTTGTAGATGTGTATGTTACATCACCCTGCTTGTTCCTTGCTACCAAATTTACCGCAGCAGTGCATTAATTTGCTTGTTCCCTTGTATTTTTTGTACTTGTTTTAGATTTCTGTTGTATTATATGAAATCACAAAGAATTTACCAAGCTGGGATAATATTCAATCAATAAATAAAAAAATATATTTTATGTTTGTTTCTATGTATTCTTTTCTCCATGTATTTATGCGCAATCACTGCTTTCATTTTCTCAGTGGGTTAATTTACAGTGCCTTTCTTGCTACGCTAACCCATGGCTTCCTTAGTGAGTATCCAGTCCATCTCCATTCTCTATTAATGTTCTGTTGTTCAGTTAGCCTTTTTTTGTGTTCTTTCCTAGAGATCCAAATTCCTGATCTAGTCATACCATCTAATCTTCAGAATCCACAAATAGTTGTTTACACATTTTTTTGCAGTCATGATTCCATCATTTTCTTAGATTTGAATTGTTGATTTCCTTGTCCGCGTTTTGTTATTTCCGAAAACTTTTTTTTCCACGGGTTACATGTATCACGTAGCACAAATAATTTAAGTGACTCTATAATGGTATTAATACCTCTCAACTTACATAACTTCATAAACGTGTTGTACATCAAAGATTCATTACATTGACTATCTATGCTCATGCTGTAACTGTCTATCAATATACCCTGGTCATCATCATCATCATCATCAAGTACCGGGCCTAGTGGCGTAGGTGATCATGTCTCTCCACAACATTCGATCTCGGCAGCTATTTATCATTTCTGTTGTTGACCTTCTGCCAAGCCATTCTCTTAAGCTGTCTGTTATTTTTTCTCTTTGCTTCCCTCTATCTCTTCTTCCCTCAATTTTTCCAGTTGTTACAATATATTCAAGGTGTTCTCTTCTCATTACATGGCCAAAAAATGATGACTGTCTCTTCCTAACATTGGAAATTAGCTCTCTTTTTGCTTTGACTTTTCTCAGAAACTCTTCATTACTCTTCTTAGCTGTCCATGGTATTCTCAACATTCTACTGTAAAACCACATTTCTACAGACTCCAGTGATTTTCTTGTCTGTTGTCCTATTGTCCATGATTCGCATCCGTATGTTAAGATTGGCTCTACGTAACATTTAAGAACTCTTTTCCTTGTTTTGATTGTCAAAAAAGGATTGCATACTATTTTCCTCATTTTTTGGAAAGCTGCTTTTGCCTGAGCCATTCTGCATCTCACCTCTTTTGTACATCTTCCGTCTGAGGTTAACAAAGTTCCCAAATATTTAAATTCATTTACCTGTTTTAATAATGTTCCACTTGTCTTTATTTTGCACTGAGGTGATGTCTTTTTCTTTGTTGTTACCATTACCTCTGTCTTTTTGCTATTAAGGCTGAGTCCTTTATTTTTGCTTTTCTTCACTACAATGTCCAACATTTCTTGTAACTCATTTTCACTCTTAGCGATTAATACTGTATCATCAACATACCCTGGTAACAACAAAGAAAGAGACATCACCTCAGTGATGTATAACAAACGTTATACTCAACACAAAATTCTAACTCGGAAAACACAATACAGCTCCAAAAAATATATATTAAATATTAAACTATGTACCCATCCGTTCATATTTTAAACCTGCTTGTAAGCGATTATATGCGGGAGTACAGGGAAAATGAAAGAGCGGACAGGTTGGCTAGCTGCGGCGTCGTTGACGACCGTCAACCAATGGATCGGGCGGACATCATCAATGACCTCCGAGATGTGGGAAGTGCACAGGACTTCGACAACCACAAATCCACGTCACTTCTTCGGATGATAGAGATGTGAGTTAAGATGGGCACAGGAAGAAATGAGAAACTTAGTGGCCGTGTAAGAAGACTTATCAACCAACACAGAACTGGAGTCGTCAGACACTGCGGGACTTGCTGAGGAGGGGATCTGAGCACCTATGGACATGTTCCGAGTGCAATGATGATGAGCCGCAAACAACTCAATAACTCAATGTCAAAAATAGACTTTATTCACATCGGTTGACATAAAACAGATAATGAAATATGTGACTAAAGTTATCATTACAAGAAAAAGCTCAATCTGAACAGTAAGAAAACAAGTAATGGTCATATCGAAGAAACAATCATCACCATCATGCAGCATAAAAATAAACTGGACGAATCTGAAACAAATGCGACGTGTCAAATACCTGGGCATAATAATAACATCGAATGGAAGATGCACCACAGAAATAAAAAGCAGAATAGCTCAGGCCAAAATAGCATTTCAGAAAATGAAAAACGCCTTATGCAACAAATATTTGTCAATATAAGAGAGACAGAGAGTTAATCGGGGTTATATAGAACCAATTCTGACCTATGGAAGCGGTTCATGGACAGCAAACAAACAAATGAAAAGACAATTAGAGACCATAGAAATGGGATTTCTCAGAATAATGTTGAAAGTTCCCTGGACAGCTAAAAAGACCAATGAGGAAATTCTCAAAGAGGCCAACACCAAAAGGGAGCTCCTAACAAACATCATCAGAAAGAAACAATCAACATTTGTTGGACAAACCATGAGAACAGGAAAGTTGGAAAACTTGTTTACAACTGGCAAAATACAGGGAAAGAGAGATCGCGGACGAAAAAGAGAGAAAACACTAGATAGCTTTGTGTCATGGCATGGAAAACAGTCAACAACAGAATTAATACGATGCACGGTAGATAGAAGGTTGTTGATGTAGATGATCACCTACGCCAACCGGTATGGCACATGATGATGCTGGTGAAAGCTGTCATTGTTTCATATAATAAATTGATTCAGCGCATAACAGATCAAGAAACATATCGTTAGATACAGGCACACGCAGGTGAGTTCATTAAAATAATCGACCTGAAGGTGATCGCTTTCGTTGTATCGATCACCAACAGGTGCATGTTTTCAAACACTTACCTGTCCATGTTGGAATAAATTTTTTTGTCTATGTGCATGTGTTGCTGTATTTGTACGTGCGTGTTTGTGTGTGCTTGTTTGCGTATGTGCTTAACCGCTTCTGTACAACTTTCTGCGTATGTGCTTTACACGCTACATTTGAGTTTGGTTGTATTTCTTTCAAGTTCTGTTGCAACTATTCTGCTTGCTGCATTCGCCCACCACTCTTTAAGCTTGTTTCATGCTCGCTAACTTTGTGTCTGATTTTTTTTTCTTTCTCTGTGCCTGTCTGTAAGTTTCTCTGTGTAAAGTTTCTCTGTGTAAAGTTTCTCTGTGTATAGTTTCTCTGTGTAAAGGTTCTCTGTGTAAAGTTTCTCTGTGTAAAGTTTCTCTGTGTAAAGGTTCTCTGTGTAAAGTTTCTCTGTGTAAAGTTTCTCTGTGTAAAGGTTCTCTGTGTAAAGTTTCTCTGTGTAAAGTTTCTCTGTGTTCTCTGTGTAAAGGTTCTCTGTGTAAAGGTTCTCTGTGTAAAGTTTCTCTGTGTAAAGGTTCTCTGTGTAAAGGTTCTCTGTGTAAAGTTTCTCTGTGTAAAGGTTCTCTGTGTAAAGTTTCTCTGTGTAAAGTTTCTCTGTGTAAAGGTTCTCTGTGTAAAGTTTCTCTGTGTAAAGTTTCTCTGTGTAAAGGTTCTCTGTGTAAAGTTTCTCTGTGTAAAGTTTCTCTGTGTAAAGTTTCTCTGTGTAAAGGTTCTCTGTGTAAAGGTTCTCTGTGTAAAGTTTCTCTGTGTAAAGTGTCTCTGTGTAAAGTTTCTCTGTGTAAAGTACGAGACTTGAATCGGCGACTTAGCACGGTAGTTTTCATCTACACGTGCTCGGTCACCTATCCAGTGTTCGGAGACTTCTGGACAGTGTCGCTTCAAGCGTCGAAACTTTCGATGCAAGGCGACATTCCTCACCTTCCCAGAGTACTACTACCTTGCTACCCATTTCTGCCAACGGCTGGGTCGACAGCGGGGGTATATTTTTTTTCCAGCCACGAGTACAACTCACACTGCTTTCAGCGGGAATCGAACACGGGTTGTCCGAACTTCGCTAGCGTAACCGAATGGTTTTCCAACTGGGCTACCGAGGCCCCCAAGTACTCTCTGTATTCATTGTCTCTCCTTCTCTTATCGATTAAAATTTCTCTTTGTCTATATAATTTTTCACAATCATGTGTTTCTCTTATTTTTTTGTTGTATGTCTGTGTGCGTGTGTGTTTTTTTCTTCCATTTCTCTAAATTTAACAATTTTGTTTCAGTTGCTCTGTCTACTCGCCTTTCATCTCAATTTATGATTGCTCTTTCTTTCTGTCTGTCTTTCTTTTTGTCTGTCTTTCTTTCTGTCTGTCTTTCTTTCTGTCTTTCTTTCTTTCTTTCTTTCTTTCTTTCTTACTCTTTCTTTCTTCTTTCTTTCTTCATTTCTTTCTGTCTTTCTGTCACTTTCGTTCTTTCTTTCTTTCTTTTCTTTTTTTCTTTCTTTCTTTATTTTATTCTTTCTAACTTTTTATCCTTTCATTTCTTTCTTTTTCTCTCTCTCTCTCTCTCTTTTCTTTCTCTCTTTCTATACATTCCTCCGTTCCTCTCTATCTTTCTCTCTTCTTTACTTTTTTCTATCCTTTTTTCTTTCTTCGTTTCTTTTATTCTTTCCATCACCAACCTCCACACCCCCACGCTCCATCACCGTGTGCCCTACGTCTCCACCTAACAATGACTGTTAGAAGCACGCCTAACCGCACAATCTATGTGACATTGCCGCTCCCAATCGTGTATTTCTCCCCGCGTTCTGTAGCCGCATCTTTCGCTGTCACAGGCACGTAATGATGTCTGATTGTGTTCTGTTCACAGGAAGCAACTCAACAACACCGTCTTCTACCATTTAACATGTCTCTCTCAGAATACAAGTAAGCAACATGGCCAGACAGTCCCAATGCCAGTCGTCAATAGGACAAATACAATTACTCTTGTCTTTTTTAAAATTTTTTTTTCATTCGCCAGCTTTTACCTCTGACGAAGTCCCTAGATACTAGGAACTGAATTTTGCGTGTTAATCCATTTTTCCCTGGCAGCCGTGTGCACAGGGGTCCCTCGCCTCTCAGGCTGATAACTCCGACTTCGGAGGTACTCATATTTTTTCCGTCGATGATTGACGTTTCAAGCCGGGCCTCGGCTGATGAGACCAGGGCTGATTGCCCCAGAGAGAAATCATAAATAAAAATCCCAACCGGTGTAGCCGGGGGTTGAACCCACAACCTCTCTGTCTTGAGGCCGGCGGCGTCTTGCCTCGAGACCAACCAGTCCCCCAATATTCTTGCTTAAAAGAAACCTTACTCTTTCATCGCTTATAACAATTTTATTAGACACTCTTTAAGTATTCTTTTATCTTTACTATATTTTTACTTTCAATATTAACTATTATACTCTATTTCTTTACCAACCTTGTCAATCCTTTCAATCAGTTATACCTATTCTAAATGGTTTCAGGTTACAACAGGGGTAAGACAAGGATGCGTCCTCTCACCATTCCTCTTCATCATATATATGGACAAAATAAATAAGGAAACAACCAACAATAAGGAAAAGCCAAATAATAACATAGAGGTAGAAAGTTCCAACATCAACGAGCTACTCTTCGCAGATGACCAATGCCTAATATGTGAGGATGAAAACCTGCTACAACAACATATAACATCTCTAGATAAAAGCTGCACAAACTACAGTATGAAAATTAACACAGCAAAACCAGAGGCTATGAGAATAGGCAAATTAAGACACCCATTAAACATCAAGATCAAGGATAAAGAAATAAAACAAGTAGAGGATTTCAAGTATTTAGGCACAATGTTCACAGAAGATGGAAAACTAGACAGAGAAATTGACATGAGAATACAAAAAGCAAATGCTGTCACATACCAGCTTTCACCATTGCTAAGACATCCAAACATGTCTATGCCAGCGAAACAACAAATGATAAATAGTATTTTCATACCAACTTTGTGCTATGAAAGTCAAACATGGACCCTTTCTAAATCACAATTAAGAAAGATCAATACATGTGAGATGCGATGCTTGAGAAAAGTAACAAACAACACAAGAACAGATAGAATACCAAATGAAACCATAAGAAAAATGGTAGGAACAAAAAACCCTGCCAAGAATATATAGAACAACAACAACAACAACTTAAATGGTGTGGCCACCTGGTCAGAATGAATCCTTACCAATCACCATCAAGGGCGTTGTTCTCGAGAATGCATGGAAAAAGACCAAGAGGAAGACCCAGAAGAAGATGGATAGATGCAATGACAGAGACATGTAACAACAAAGGAAAATCACTAATTCAGACAGTTCGAGCAGCTCAAGAACGACAAATGATATAAACCACGACACCTTTTAGGTATCAGTGTAAAGAGAAAAGAGAAGAAGATACATATTCTTCTTAATATTCCGCTTTATTATCCACTTTCTCTCTATATTTTTTTTCGTCTGTTTTCCATTTTCCAGAGATCTCTTCTCTTTATTATCCACTTTCTCTAGATTATTTCCTTTCGTTATCCATTTCCCAATTATATATCCTCTTTACTATTCACTTTGCACATACTTATTCCCATTTTCCCACTTTATGCATCACTCTTTCTAATCCACTTTCATCATGGTTCTTTATTTTATTATATGTGTGCTATCCAATTTCTTCCAATTCTTTCACATTGTCCGGAATATTTCCTAACATTATCCATTTTCTTCCAATTCTTTCACTTGGTATAAAATAATTCCTAACATTATCCATTTTCTTCCAATTCTTTCACTTGGTCTGGAATAATCCCTAACATTATCCATTTTCTTCCAATTCTTTCACTTGGTCCGGAATATTTCCTAACATTATCCATTTTCTTCCAGTTCTTTCACTTGACCGGGATTATTTCCTAACATTATTCACTTTCTCCGTGTTAATCATCTTCATTATTAGTTTCATCCATATTCTCTCTGCCTCATTCTATTCACTTTTGTGTAATTGTATCTTCTTTCTACACACTCTCCAATATTCTGTCAATATTTCATTCTCTATTCTTTTCTTATCATTCAACCTCATTATTCATTCTATTCTATCCTTATCCTTATTCTTCCCCCTCTATATTTTCTACTCTCTATATATAGAAAATGCACTTTTTTTTTTACTCTTTCCCTCTGATTACCCATGATTTCTCTACTCATTCCTCTTTGTTCTGTCATTTCTTTTACTAATTAAAAAAAGACGTTCTCTTGCTTTCATTTTCCTCACTTTTCCTCTATTATCTCCACCTTATTACATATTTTCCCTAGTCTATCTTTTAAATTGGGAGCCGCGATAGCTCAGTGTTTAGTGTACTGGACTACAAAGGACAGGAAGTAGGGTCCGATTCAAACCGACGGCTTTCGGGTTCACCCAGCCTTAATTGGGTTCCGGTTTTTTTCTGGGAAAGTAAAGTAGCACGAGTGTAATACGGACCACATTTCTCCAAAAATCATGTGCTGAAGGTCTGTAAAATTTATGGTCACTAACACCATATTCCCTATACGCCACTTGGCGTGACGGGGGCTTTTTACTTTACTTACTACTACATATATTCCCTAGTCTATCTTCCAAATTATTCGTACTTTCTATTTTCGTATTTCTTATTTACATATTTTAAAATATTTTTCCCTTTCAAGAGAGCGGGTGGCCGAATCGATAACACGTGGTGCTCCAAATCTGGAGAAGGCGGGTTCGAAACGCGGTAGGGTCAAAAGGAAAGAAGAAATGTAGAAGACGAAGTTATAGAAGAAGACTTTGAAGGATGAATAGAAGAAGGTAGTATAAGAAAGAAGAAGAAGCAGATGTAGTAGAGGAAGAAAGATGAAGTAGGAGAAGAAAGAGAAGTAGCAGAAGACATAAGAAGTGGTAGGAGAAAAATAAATAGTAAAAAAAAGTATTAGAAAAAGAGTAGTAACAGAAGTAATAGAAGAAGTAATAGAAGAAGTAATAGAAGAAGTAATAGAAGAAGTTTATGGTTATGGTTTTGGTTATGGAAGGCCCCGGATTCACTGCAAACGTATAAAAAATCCATAATTGCTCAACCGTCCGTGCCAGTGGAATCA
The DNA here is from genome assembly GCA_032433765.1 of Megaustenia siamemsis. Lineage (NCBI taxonomy): Eukaryota > Metazoa > Mollusca > Gastropoda > Stylommatophora > Ariophantidae > Megaustenia > Megaustenia siamemsis. Next base: position 26,573,342 of record JAVIAB010000059.1, read on the forward strand.
TCCGAATTATATCTCATCTCCCGAACAAAGACAGGTAGCTGCAGTCCCCATCATAGCAGTAACACCACACGCCAAAAGACATAAGACGAAACCGCACAGAAAGTGAACACAGCCATCTGTATCCGTCGTACGATATCATCATTCATCGCAAGCAATGGGAATATCGAAACACGATTAAAACGGATGAAATGCACAGCTTACGGTGTGCACAAAGCACTTAACTCAGTAACTCTTGCAGTATGCCGGACTTGGAATATGAGGAAACTGCAACGAGGAACACTTTTTAGACACTGCCTATAATAGTTCTATCCGCCTATCCGCCATATTAACCGGAAGTTCACGTCCTCCCGAAAATGTTGATCGTCCAATTTTTTCTTTAAAATGTATAGTGCCTGATAATATTAGGACATCGTTGTTGTCTCGAAATCCGAACATATGAAACACAGTTACTCTTCGGATTATCCACATCGAAGAACAATTCGTAAGCGCTGAGATCTCCCCTGCAATGTGAATCTCCGAAATGATAAACCAATCCATAAGGCTAAATAGAAGACGGAGGAATATGAAGTAGAAGTAGTTGAATGAGTAGAAGAATTAGAAGAAGCAGACGAAATAGTAGAAGTCAACGATGGGGCAGCAGTAATAAAAATAAACACACAAGTGATGGACACGATCGAGGCATTAGAGAGTTGATCTTGAGGTAATAGAACATAAGATCGTAGAGCACGTAGAAAATATCTAAGAAGCATCATGATAGCATTTAAAAATAAAATAATAAGTTGCAGCTAGTAAAAAAAAGACGCAAGAGAAAAGAAGTGAAACCAATCGACATAAATCTGCTTTGCTTAATCTCTACCCAGACCTGTCATCTAATATAGTAAGTGTGAGCAAAAATTAAAAACTGCTGGACAAAGCTACGCAGGGCAGTTACCAATGAATATCACATTTGCTTGTTTTCAGCCGTCTCTCATTGCATTGGTGGCAATCCTAAAGGTACCTAGTGTCACTCCCAACAAATAACAAAAAAAGAAAAAAAAATTTAACAGTGTTATGACAAGACATTTATGATCTAATTCATTCCTTATCTTTCCACTGTAGCCTGCTCCTTCTCGTTCAACGATTTATTTCAAATATTAGCAGGTCTCATGAGATATCATACCTCTATGAGATATCACACTGCTCTCCTCAATGCCGATCATTGATTAACCTTAACTGGTTTTTCTGGTCTTTATTTTATTTTTGAGGTCTGAATATACCGACAATTATAACACGCTTCGTTGAAATCAGAACAAACTATATAATCAACATTGCCTTATTAATCTAGTGTCTTGATGTATGGCTTTAGCGATCAATGACTCATCGTATTTCCCTCTTCAATGTGTGTCTCTTGAGGTGTATTATCAATGGACATTAGAAAACTGTAAAGAAAGAGAGGGCGAAAGGAAGAAAAGACGAACGAACGGACGGGAAAAAATAGAGAAGAAGAAAGAAAACAGTCGAAAGAAAGACAGACAAAAACAAAACAGTGGAAGAAATAACAAAAGATAGATGTAAAGAGAAAAAGAAATGCAAGGTGAAAGGAAGCAAAGGGAAAAAAAGAAAAGAAAAGAAAGAATTACATATAGAATGTGAATTTTCTCGAGATGAATTTTCTTGACATGATTTTTCTTTCGATAAATTTTCTGCAATATTTTTACCACGATGTTTTTTCTGTGATGTTTTTTCCCTCTATTTTTTTTTTTCGTGATGCTTTTTCCGTGATGATTTTTTTCGCGATGTTTTTCCACGATTTTTTGTCCAAGATGATTTTCAAAGATAATTTTCATCGATGTTTTTCTGCGATGTTTTTCCACGATGTTTTTTTCTACCATGTTTTTTTTTGCCATGTTTTTTTCTGCGATGTTTTTTCATGCGATGTTCTTTCCGGTTCAGGATAATGATAGACAGAAAGAAACGAAGAAGTGGGGAGGAAGGGACGAAGAATAAGAGATGGAGAGACCAAGATGAAATCATAGCAATAAAGATGAAGCAAAATGGTTGGAGGGTGGTTGATGGCCCAGGAGTAAGATGTCTTCTGGGTAAGAAAATGTCGGCGGCTTGAATCCAAACCACAGGCAGTGAGAATATTTAGCTTCCAAATCGCGGGTTTTTTTAAAGGCTTTATACTCTGTCGATCGGGGAAAGAAAGGCAAGATGATGGCCTCGAGCCGATCGGGAAAAGAAAGGCAAGATGCCGGCTTCGAGACAGAGAGCCTGTTGGTTCAAATACTGCCTGCACTAGTTGGGATTTCTACTTTTAATTTTTCTCTACGGCAAACACTCCTGATCTCTGCAGCGAGGCCCGGCTTAAAACATCAATTACTCATGGACGGAACAAAAATTTGAGTACCTCCGAAGACGAAGTTACATGCCTGTGCGGCAAGGCACCCCTTTGCACACGGCTGCCAGGGAAAAAAGGATTAACACCCAAAATCCAGTTCCTAGTCTCAAGGGACTTCGTCAGAGGTAAAAGCTGGCGAACGCAAAAAAAAAAAAAATAAATAAATATTCTGCCGATCTCTGGGTAGTGAGATAGATATCTAACCACCTCTGATAGTGACGAAAAACAGTTGTCCCGTGTGAACTCTGCGCAGGTAATAAAAGCCTTGGGGTAAAGGCATCAAGATGCCTACAGATGCGAAGCTGCTGTAATGCTGACGATAATAAAGACAATCTTGTTTTTTTTTTTTTTTTAAAAGATGAAAAAAGGTGGAGCGGTAACAGCTTTACGTAGGTGAGAAACGAAACAAAAGTCAAAGGGCGTTTCGGCCAAGTAGGCCTTCAACTGGAACGATAAAGAACAAGTTGTTTATTGTTTTGTTGTTGTTGTTTATTGAATGAAGGTGAAGGATGAAGGCAGGTGAAGTATCACAGCTGAAAAGTCAAAAACAGGACAAAATGGCCGCTTCTAGGGTACAATTGTTAAGTAATAAAAATCTACAAATTCAGAATATGAACTTGTTGGGCCAAAAAGCACAAACACGCGACGTGTCGTAAACTTGCGACACAACGCCCTCACGTCCACTTAAGGGGTGAGAAGAGAATACATTTCGATACATTCCACCAATGACAACACGTTCTTCTCACCTACACTGTAAAGAAGAACGTGCACCTTTGTACACATGTCATGTGTTGTACAGACCATCAAGTTCATAGCAGAAATGGAATAAGTCAAGAAAAGAATATGACAGAGTAATTAATGGATATAGGACAACAGACAAGAAACTGTAGGAATGTGGTTCTACAGAAGAATGTTGAGAATACCATGGACAGCTAAGAAGAGTAATGAAAATGTTCTGAAAGAGGTCAAAGCAAAAAGAGAGCTAATTTCCAATATTAGGAAGAAACAATCATCATTTTTTGGCCATGTAATGAGAAGAGAAAAACTGGAATATATTGTAACAACTGGGAAAATTGAGGGACGAAATGATAGAGGGAAGCAAAGAGAAAAAATACCAGACAGCTTAAGAGAATGGCTTGGCAGAAGGTCAACAACAGAAATGATAAATAACTGTCGAGATCGAAAGTTGTGGAGAGACATGATTACCTACGCCAGCAGGCCCGTTACTTGATGATGATGATGAATTAATGGATGTAATAGAGAGACGTCTTGATCTAGATCATCCCAGCGCCGTGTGACGTCCCATAGGGCTTGTAGTGTTTTTCACCACCCATCTCTATTCTTGGCGAGATGTTCGATTTTATCTAATGAGTCTATGCCTGCCAACTTTGCTGCTCTTATAAGTGTTCTTTTCAGTGTCTCTCTAGGTTTTTCTCTCTTTATGTATCCTGATGTTTCCCATAGAAGAGCTTGATTTTGAATTTTCGTATTTTCTCTTCTCAATACATGTCCAACATATGTACATCGTCTCTTCTTAATTGTAGATGAGATCGTCAGTATGGAGAGGCCTAAAAAGACAAGTACCCCCGTCACGCCAAGTGGCGTATAGGGAATATGGTGTTAGTGACAATAACTCTTACAGACCTTCGGCACATGATTTTTGGGGTAATGGGGTTGGTATTACGCCCGCGCCGCTTTACTTTCCCAGAAAAAATCATCCAGTACCCATTTAAGGCTGGGTGAACCCGGAAGCCGGCTATCAGGATCGAACCCGGCCTATAGAGAGGCCTACGGATACAAAAATGAACAAAAGAATGGCGGATGATGAGATTGAGCAGAAACAATGTGGTCATAAAGGTGGAAAATATAGGGGATACAATTGGGGCGGGGGTGGCGAAAGAGAGCAGACGGATAGAAGATTGTAGAGAATGAGAGAAAGGAATAGAAAAAATGCAGTTGAGAGTAAAAATCAGGATGGTTACATGATGGAAGGGAAACACAATGGAAGATTGTTAGGAAATCATAGTAAGTATGATATTAATAAAAAAAAAGTAAAGTACCCCCGTCACGCCAAGTGGCTTATTGGGAATATGGTGTTAGTGACCATGAATTTTATAGACCTTCGGCACATGATTTTTGGGGTAATGAGGTCGGTATTACGCCCGTGTCGCTTTACTTTCCCAGGAAAAAATCCGGTACCCATTTAATATTGGGTGAACCCGGAAGCCGTCGATTCAGGATCGAATCCGACCTCTTGTCCTTTGTAGCTCAGTTCACTAACCATTGAGCTATCGCGGCTCCCCTAAGTATGAAATATTGAAGACAAATATACAATGATTGAGAGAGAAAGAGAGAGAGAGAGAGAGAGAAAGATAGAGAGATAGAGAGAACAATAGGAATTACGGTTTGAGTAATTTTATTACCACAGACGTGACCTACTTACATCGCAGAAGTCCAGGTCGCCACAATCAATTGACATATCGGATGTGTTATCTCCCCCTGTGGTGTCATCGACTTGACGTCCGTCTTCCTTGTTAACTCCGTTTGTTTTATTCATTGGAATGTGTCTGTCCACTCATTTGATCTCCGGCACGTGTTTTCTTTCATTTACATTTTTTTTTTTTGCTTTTGAGCCTCACCTTTAATTTTCCTATTGTATATCTTCCTTCCTTCCTTTGTAATTTCCTTCTTCCCTTCCTTTGTAATTTCCTTCTTCCCTTCCTTTGTAATTTCCTTCTTTCCTTCCTTTGTAATTTTCTTCCTTCCTTTCTTCGTGACTTCCTTCCTTCTTGGCGTCTTTCCCTCATTCCTTCCTTCCTTCTTGACTTCATTCCTTCCATCTTTTTCTTGTGTTGTGCCGTGTGCCTTAATTCTTTATTCTTTATTTTTCTTAGGTTTTTTTATTCTCATCTTTCTGGCTATTGTTATAAAACTATTCCAAGAGTAGTCAGCGACCCATAGCTGACAGCATGCTGCGTCGGGGTCAGCGAATGACAGTACTGACCCAGACCATAATTCACCTCCCAGTCGTTCCCCTAGAAACCTCTCAGACCAAGTGAGGAAGAAACGAAATGGGACAGCAATCGAATAACCAAAAATGTCATGCAGAGTACGGATGTATCGGGCAGAAAAGCGCCAATGTTACGTCTTGCCTCAAACTAGGGCCACAACGCATCTACGACCAATTAACATCCTGTTAAGGGCTGACGATGAAGAGGAGTTGCCATCGGGTTAACAATGAGAGAATTCTATCTATTGACCTTTTGAGCGGTAGCCAGCCAATAAGGCATTGACCCATATACTCTTTCCCAGATCTACATTTTTGTTCTAGCAGTTTTCAATTCTTCTAAAAATATTTTATCAAATCTCGCCATTTGTCTCTGTTCTGTGCAAGAAACTCTATGTCATTGAGGAAGCCGATTCCGCTGCTCTTGCCTCTCTGATCAATGTTCTTCTCAGTGTCACTCTGGGTCGGCTTCTTTTCAACTTACCTGTTGTTTCCCACATGAATGCTTGCTTTGCTATTCGGTTATTATCTCTTCACATCACATGTCCAACATATGACCGTCGTCTTTTCTTTATTACTGAAGATATTAGTGGTTGATTGGCGATTTCTCTAATTTCCAAGTTTGTTTTGAATTCGTTCCACGCTTTACCAAGTATTTTCCTTATACATTTTTTTTCGAATGCGTTCAACTTTGTTTCTATGTCTCTTGTTGTTTTCCAACTCTCACATGTATACGTAAGGTTAGATAGTACGTTTGATTTGAATAGTCCAAGTTTTGTGTTTGTGCTGATGAGTTTTGATTTCCACAACTTTTCAAGGCTTCTGAAAGACATTGAAAGACATGAGAGAACTAGAAGCTTTAATTGTATTTGTTCCTTCCTCTCACTGTCTCTCATTGTAATCTCATATAGCCTCATTTTCAGCAAAATCGTCATCATCATCTTTTCCTTGTCTCTTGCATTTATGAAATAATCCATCAGAGAAGGTTTATTTTGGTGAAGAGAAGTTTGGATAAAGATAATCATCATCACGTGCCATACCAGTTGGCGTAAACGATCATGTCCTTCCACAATCGTCTATCCACAGTACATGGTATCAATTATATCAATTCTACTTTAATATATTTCGATTATTTTTGTTTTGGATGTTTCGTTTTTAGTTTTACTTACATATCCGTGTGTGTGTGTGTTTTTTTTGTGTGTTCCTGCTGAAGGCCTATTGGGCCGAAACGTCGTTTAATCTGTGTCGTCCACTTATCACGTAAAGCTTCTAACACACCATTTTTTTCTATTTTTTAAATTTTTCCTCACATTCAGCTTTACTGCAGCTTCGCATTTGTATGCATTCATTTGCATTTCTTTGCCTTAACCTCTTATTAATTCTACTGTTGACTGTTTTCCATGCCATGACACTATGCTATCTAGTATTTTCTCTCTTTGTCGTCTGCAATCTCTCTCTCCCTATATTTTGCCCGTTGTAACCAAGTATTCCAGTTTCCCTCTTCTCATGATGTGTCTGAAAAATGTCAACTGTTCTTTTCTGATGTTTTTTAGGAGCTTTTTTTTGAGTTGGCCTCTTTGAGAATTTCTTCATTGGTCTTTTTAGCTGTCCGGGGAATTCCCAACATTCTTCTGAGAAATCACATCATCATCATCATCATCATCGAGTGCCGTCTCCGCAACGAAGGTTGGCTACCATGGAGCGCCATTACACTCTGTTTCTTGCTTTGATAGTGCAGGTTGTCATAGATTGACTTGTCCATCTTTTGATGTTACTCGTCCATGTTAGTCTTGGTCTGCCTCTGCCTCTTTTACCTTGTATTTTCCTTTCCAGTATTACATTTAGTAGGCTGTTGTGTCTTTTAACGTGCCCCAAAAATTACATTTGTCTTGTCTTTATTGTATTTAGTATTTGTTTCTGTACCATACAGGAATATTGAGAAGATGTAACATTTGGCTATTCTTAAAAAAATCACATATTTAGAAATCACATATTTAGAAATCTCATATTTAGAAATCTCATATTTGTATAAATTTATTTCTGCAGTATGATTATGTAATTTACACAGAGTTGGTGTTAACGCTATCCAGACGCTAAATTATATCTCATGACTGCTAAAAGTAGCTGGTTAAACGATCAGGCCTAGCTAGCAGGGACCAAGTGGGAAGGCGACCGGTATTCAAAGGATAAGTGCGCCGGACTAAGAGGCGCAAGTGTCGCAGATTCATGTAAACTACAACACAATGTATATACGCCTATTTCACTTTGAAGGAGTACGTACCAGAGGGCTAAGCGTATGGTGAACTCAACAGTAGCAGAATAAAAAGAAAGGAGGAGAAGCAGAAGAAGAAAAGAAGAAATATAGGAAGATGAAGAATAAGAAGAAGGATAATAATATTAAGAGGTATAAAGAAAAGAAGAAGAAAGAGAGGAGAAGAAAACAAAGTATTATTTTGTACGTTGTTACACTCTACGTCATTTATCAAATTGTGATTGTGATGTTCTGTCTGTGTGGGCGATCAACATACTTAACCTGACGGCTGACTTCATGTGAGAGTCTGGAACCTTGCTCTGATTGAGCCCTGATCGCAGAGAGAGAGAGAGAGAGAGAGAGAGAGAGAGAGAGAGAGATTTATCAAATTTCCAGACCTCTTTCGAAGGCTTTCATTGAGGATGTATGCACCTGTGCCATCAACAGGTAGTGTATAGGATTGAGTTGTTTTTTTTTAAATTTCATCCTAGTCTGATAAAAAGCCGATTTTATGCTTTTAGAAGGTGAATTTGGGTCCACCTGATTGATACACTGATTATACACTTCGATCCACCTGATTGATACACTGATGATACACTTGGATCCATCTGATTGATACACTGATGATACACTTTGATCCACCTGATTGATACACTGATGATACACTTTGATCCACCCGATCGATACACTGATGATACACTTGGATCTACCCGATTGATACACTGATGATACACTTGGATCTACCCGATTGATACACTGATGATACACTTGGATCTACCCGATTGATACACTGATGATACACTTGGATCCATCTGATTGATACACTGATTATAGACTTGGATCCACCTGATTGATACACTGATTATGCACTTGGATCCACCTGATTGATACACTGATTATGCACTTGGATCCACCTGATTGATACACTGATTATAGACTTGGATCCACCTGATTGATACACTGATTATACACTTGGATCCACCTGATTAATACGTTGATAATGCACTTGAATCCGCCTGATTGATACACTGATTATGCACTTGGATCCACCTGATTGATACACTGATTATAGACTTGGATCCACCTGATTGATACACTGATTATAGACTTGGATCCACCTGATTGATACACTGATGATACACCTGGGTCCATCTGATTGATACACTGATAATACATTTGGGTACACTTGATTTATACACGAATGATGTACTAGGATCCACATGATTGATACACTTATGTTAAACGTGGGTTCACATGATTGATACACTGACGACACACTTAGCCCCACATGATTGATATCCCCAAAGTGCTCAGATCCTCTCTTCAGCACGTCCCTCAGTATAAAACACGACCGCCACACACTAGCGAAAGCACTTAAGATGGCCTCAGCTCAGACGCACAAACTCCGTAGCACTGGCGAATATATTGACCCAACTTATTTAGTCACTGCTTTCGACATAAGTGGCAGATATAGATAGCCCTATTTAAGGAAAAAAACTTGATATTGGATTACATGATTCTATTTATTTTCATTCATTCATTAAATGCCGTCTCTGTATGTAATGTTGGCTACCATGGAGCGCTATTCCGCTATGTCTCTTGCTTTGATGGTGTAGATTATCATAGACTGGCTTGTCCTTCTTTTGATGTAACCCGTTCATGTTAGTCCTGGTCTGCCTCTGCTTCTTTTACCTTGTATTTTCCTTTCCAAGATTACTTTTAAAAGACTTTTGTGTATTTTATCATGCCCCAAACATCATCTCATTTGTCTTGATTGAATTTATGTTTAGTAGTTTTCTTTTAATTTTTAGCTATTTTAAGACTTCATAGTTCGTTTTCTTTTCTTTCAATCCAATTTTTGATCTTCTTCTATAAATCCACATTTCAAAGGCTTACATTTTGTGTTCTGTTTTCTTGTTTGATGTCAACGTTTGTGGTTAAAAAAGTGTGAAATTGGCGCACTTTTCGGTTTGTCGCTTTTTAGTATACGTAGTTATAACTGATCATTTTGCCAAATACAATAGATTTGTTCACATTTTTTTGGCATCGGACTAACCTTCTCACATCGATCTACACAGTTCTGTCTGGACTATTTAGTTTGTTTCTAGTGATGTAACTTCGAGGTAGCTCTTAGAATCATAGACAGTTCTGGTTCTCACTGGTCTCGATCAAGATCAACAACAAGTTTTCAGCTGATGCACTCTACGATGACTTGATTCCCATAAGCATGTGTACATTAATAAAAACATATACAAGTGCACATGACTTGGAACATATATTCAGTCTACTCATCTGAAAAAAAAGGGATGCCTTACTTTAGTTAAGAGAAGAAAGGCATCATGGGAAGTAACTGGGCAGAGTCTCTTTTAAAAGATGTGCTCAATGGAAGCCCACAAGATTATTTTCTAGAGTCCACTTAACTCCCCTTTAACGTTACGCATGGTCTAATCAAAACAATGTAAAGAAAAGGGTTATTGAGCTATTTGCGGATTATCATAATTGCACTCCCAACATGTCCATTGGTTGGTCAGATCCCTTCCTTAGCAAGTCTCGCACTGTCCAACGACTGACGACTTCACTTCTGCGTTGGTTAATAAGCAGACTCTAAGTTTCTTGTTTCTGGCTGTGCCCATCTTAACTCCTATCTCTTTCATCCGAATGAGTGACGTGGACTCATGGTTGTCGAAGTTATGTGCCCTTACCACATCCTTACACAGAAAGGGAGATTTAGTATATCCTTGCTTAACTTAGGGTGACCATTCGTCCCCGATTTCGGGGGACAGTCCCCGGAATGTAGAAGTTGTCCCCGAAAGAATTTTGTCCCCGATTTTAGTGAATAAATAAATGTTCATACACGGAATCGGCCCTCTTTTAAAGTAATCACAAGGACTCAGGACGTTACTGCGTTGTGTTTCTTTATCCCAGACTGAGCGGCATTAGCAGGAAGATAAAAGAGAAGACTTGGACGCGTTGTGTCGGAGATAGCTCTTTGAACTCTTGAAGCGCGGTGCTACGTCACTTCTATTCCCACCACTCACTTCTATTGGGATGGGTTTAATTTTTTTAAAAAAGCAGACACTCTCTCTCCCCCAACCCTGCCTTTCCGGACATCTCTCGCCAAAGTATCTCGCCAAAGTCGCCAACAGTAAAAACTAACATTAATTTATCGTGTGAAAGCTCCAGTGAAAAAACTTGCTTCAAATCATGAGATCTTGAGAAAGATACACTAAAAAAACAAGTACCACGCCGAGGCAACAACCTCTTCAGTATAAATAAGGTACTGTAAACATTACTGCAATTGATATATATATATATATATGTTGTTTAAATTTTTTTTATTTTAAATAATTTTTTTTTTATTGAGAAACACAACTAGCTAGTGTAATGTCATTAAGTGCGTGTATCGCATAACTACCATGAATATTAACAAAAATAAAATCAAACAGCAAATGAACAGTTATTATGAAATTTAAAGTTATCTTTTTTTTTTGCATCTACAAAATTTCTTGCGCACACACAGTCACACACGCACCCACACATATTATAAATATATACATAAATAAATATATATAAATAAATATATATATGTATACACACACACACACACACACACACACACACACACACACACACACACACACACACACACACACACACACACACACACACACACACACACACACACACACACACACACACACACATATATATATCGTTCGTCCCCGATTTTGTGGGACAGTCTCAGAAATAAGCAAAAAAATCCTCTCAAATGTAAAAAATATGACAAATGTCCCCGGAAACAATGGGAAAAAAATGGTCACCCTAGCTTAACTCCATTATGCGATACTAAGGGTCTTTGACAGAGAACATCATGTATGGTTAGGTATTTTATATTTGTGCATAATATAATAATATATATAAAATATATACATAATATATATAATTATTTATATAAATATAAATGTACATAATATAATAATATATATACAGGGAGCCGCGATAGCTCAGTGGTTAGAAAACTGGGCTACAAAGGACAAGAGGTAAGGTGCTATCCCAACCGACGGCTCCGGTTCACCCAGCCATTAATGAGCATCAGATTTTTTTCTGGGAAAGTAAAACGGCACGGGCGTAATACCGACCACATTACCCCAAAAATCAGATGCCGAAGGTCTGTAAAATTTATGATCACTAACACCATATTCCCTATACGCCACTTGGTATGACGGGGTACTTTACTTTTTTTTTTACTATAATTATATACAGCTAAAAAGACCAACGAGGACATTCTCAAAGAGACCAACGCAAAAAGGGAGCTCTTAAAAAACATCAGAAAGAAACAATCAACATTTTTCTGCCACATCATGAGAAGAGGATTATTAGAATACTTGGTTACAACTGGTAAAATACACGGAAAGAGAGACCGAATACTTGGTTACAATTGGCAAAATACAGGGAAAGAGAGATCGGGAACGTTATAGAGAGAAGATACTATATAGATAGCTTGTTGTTGTTGACGGCCAACAACATAACTGACATAATGCACTGTGGATAGAAATTTGTAGAAGGACATGATCGCCCACGTCAGCCGGTACGGCCCATTTGTAATATTTATATAGCTTGTAGTTTTACGTATTTGATATTTACACACCTTATATTATGAAGGTTTTTATATGTACAAACCCTGTCTTTTTAGGTATTTTATTTTTATATATGTTGTATTTTGAGGTATGTTATATTTATATATCTTCCATATGTGAGATATTTTATTTATTTAAATATTATCTCATTTACATAATTTTATTCACAGTTTTCTAAAATACGTTGCCCCTTTTGCTCTCATTTCCTGCGCTGAAATCCCGCCGTACACTTTCTATTAACCTTTCAATAAGTATTTAACCCCTCTATTAATCTTCCAGGAATGATTGTTACAATAAAATACCTTAACGTCGTTCGCACGACATGGCGACTAAGTTTCTGGTTGTCCTGGCTATTGATCGAGCCGCCTCGTCATTCTATTACCTGGGAGGGCGAACCTGAAGGGCGATCAGATCTGCGTGTTGGTGATCCTTACAGCGGGCTGAGCTCTGTCAGTTGGAGTCTGTATTCACGAGTCAGTGAATGGATCTGTAGATTGTTGAGTCTTATATGATAATATATTTTTTTTTTAAAGTGGTTGTAATTTGTGTGGAATATCCCCGAATGTGATATGTAAGTATGACGTTTGTATGTTCTATTTATAACTTTTTTATTTCATTGATGTTTTAATCTGCTAATTTGCGCATGCGGTGAAGAAGACATATCCATAGAGTAGGGGTGGAGGAAGGGAGTTGAGCGTTATGTGTTGTTATCGCTGAACGTGGCTCAACACGAATATTAAGATTACAGTAGTTTTTAAAGATGGAATAATGACGTCATTCTCCAGCGATTGCTTCTCATGTTTCTACTTCCTCTTAAACATTCATCTTGTATGCTCAACATATCCCACATAACGTGTTTATGTGTTAAGCTTTGTAAGAAGAAGGTGTTGGAAATTATCAGTCACATGCTGAGAATGAATAAATAAGAAACCCCCCATCAGACATTCGTGTGGAAACCATCTGTAAAAAAACAACAAAAAAACAGTACACGGTAGACTAAGAGAATCGCTGTGCCGAACAATTGCAATGCAAAGCTCTACCATGAGACTCAGAAACACATAAGAATTACAAGAACTAGCAGCAAATTGTCAGTTGTGTAAAACTATGACTTCCGCCCGATGTGCCGCCTTTGGCCCTAGAGGAAACTAAATTAATAATACATAGAAAGACGAGTTGTCTCTATGAATTTAGTCGTTAGCAGAAGGTCATTATATGCATCCAATAGTCTGTCGCAAATTGTCTTTCCTGAGGTCAAACTGCTTCTCATGTCAACCTTCTACAAAGGTCAACACTTATAACATCTATGTCCTTACACCTCATATGGTTACCATGGTATTATATTGGCTGCATCGGCCATCTCAGTGGGTTTCTTAAACAAGGAACGTTTGAAGCGTGGTCTTCGTCGGCGGTGTATTGACAATAATAACCATGATAGTGCTCATAGATTTTGCAATTTGTAACTGTGGAGCCCCCAAAGTCCAGAGCTTCCAGACAAAGTCCAGAGCATCCAGACAAAGTCCAGAACATCCAGACAAACTTCAGAGCATCCAGACAAACTCCAGAGCATTAAGACAAACTCCAGAGCATCCAGGCAAACTCCAGAGCATCCAGACAAACCCCAGAGCATCCAGACAAACTTCAGAGCATCCAGACAAACTTCAGAGCATCCAGACAAAGTCCAGAGCATCCAGACAAACTCCAGATCATCCAGACAAATTCCAGAGCATCCAGACAAACCCCAGAGCATCAAGACAAACTTCAGAGCATCCAGACACACTCCAGATCATCCAGACGAACCCCATAGCATCCAGACAAACTTCAGATCATCAAGACATACTTCAGAGCATCCAGACAAACTTCAGAGCATCCAGACAAACTTCAGAGCATCCAGACAAACTTCAGAGCATCCAGACAAACTTCAGAGCATCAAGACAAACTTCAAAGCATCCAGACAAACTTCAGAGCATCCATACAAACTTCAGAGCATCCAGATACACTCCAGAGCATCCAGACAAACTCCAGAGCATCCAGACACACTCCAGAGCATCAAGACAAACTTCAGAGCATCCAGACAAACGCCAGAGCTTCCAGACACACTCCAGAGGATCCAGAGCACCCAGACAAACTTCAGAGCATCTCCAAGGTACTGCAGTAGTCTCAAGACACGAGCACTAATTACACAAATATGATCCACAGAAACAATCCTGCATGTCATACTACCGTCGTGTTTGTGACCAATGTCGGTCTAAATGTCTATATGCATAGCAGAAGCTGCTCGATGACAAGAAGAAAACACTAACAACAGAAACAATCCTGCATGTCAAACTACCGTCGTGTTTGTGACCAATGACGGTCTAAATGTCTATATGCATAGCAGAAGCTGCTCGATGACTAGAAGAAGACACTAACAACAGAAACAAGAGAGAGAAGTGCAATAACTGACTCAAGGGCTCGTGTTTCTGGAAGCGAAATAGGAAGTACTAGAACTTGTTAATATAGGAAAACAAATGAAAAGACCAGGAAGGGCCGCACAAAGGCAGAATTAGAAACAATAAATGTCAACAGATAGGATGGTTTAGCTTGGAAAACAAAACAAAACTAAACAAGTAACCAACATTTAGGGTTTAAGGTTTTTAACTGAGACTTAAAAAAAAAAGAAACAGAACCCACATTTCTAAAATTTGGAAGAAACAACGACCAAAGTCATCACGAAGGTGCATACAAAATAAGATGTCGACTAGTAAAAAAATACGAAATAGTAGCTTTGTAAAAATCGTGTTTACAACAGACATTTGAAACGGACAAATTAAATGTAAAGAAAGAAACTTGAAAGTATAATTAAACATAATAATTAAAATATTATTATATGAAATGAACTGATTCAATTTGACAGATTTTAAAAGTTCTGAGGCTGTTCTCCAAAGTGAAACGACTGTGTTCATTCAGAGAGTATTCGCTGTTATTGCCGACCTCATATAAACAATGCTCTTCTCAGTGTTACCTTTATAGGATGGTCAGTGTTTTTCTCGCTTTTATTACCACCCTGGTGTGTTCTGATTGTTGTTATTGTCGTACTGGTGTGTTCTGATTGTTGTTGTTATCGTCCTGGTGTGTTCTGATTGTTGTTGTTGTCGTCGTCCTGGTGTGATCTGATTGTTGTTATTGTCGTTCTGGTGTGTTCTGATTGTTGTTATTGTTGTTCTGGTGTGTTCTGATTGTTGGTGTTGTCGTCCTGTAGTGTTCATTGTTCTGATTGTTGTTGTTATTGTCGTTCTGGTGTGTTCTGATTGTTGTTATTGTCGTTCTGGTGTATTCTGATTGTTGTTGTTGTCGTCCTGGTGTGTTCATTGTTCTGATTGTTGTTATTGTCGTCCTGGTGTTTTCATTGTTCTGATTGTTGTTGTTGTCGTCCTGGTGTGTTCATTGTTCTGATTGTTGTTGTTGTCGTCCTGGTGTGTTCATTGTTCTGATTGTTGTTGTTGTCGTTCTGGAGTGTTCATTATTCTGATTGTTGTTGTTGTCGTCCTAGTGTGTTCTGATTGTTGTTATTATCGTCCTGGTGTGTTTATTGTTCTGATTGTTGTTATTGTCGTCCTGGTGTGTTCATTGTTCTGATTGTTGTTATTGTCGTCCTGGTGTGTTCATTGTTCTGATTGTTGTTATTATCGTCCTGGTGTGTTCATTGTTCTGATTGTTGTTATTGTCGTCCTGGTGTGTTCATTGTTCTGATTGTTGTTGTAGTCGTCATGGTGTGTTCATTATTCTGATTGTTGTTGTTGTCGTCCCGGTGTATTCTGATTGTTGTTGTCGTCCTGGTGTGTTCTGATTGTTGTTGTTGTCGTCCTGGTGTGTTCTGATTGTTGCTATTGTCGTCCAGGTGTGTTCTGATTGTTGTTGTTGTCGTCCTGGTGTGTTATGATTGTTGCTATTGTCGTCCTGGTGTGTTCTGATTGTTGCTATTGTCGTCCTGGTGTGTTCTGATTGTTGTTGTTGTCGTCCTGGTGTGTTCTGATTGTTGTTGTTGTCGTCCTGGTGTGTTCTGATTGTTGCTATTGTCGTCCAGGTGTGTTCTGATTGTTGTTGTTGTCGTCCTGGTGTGTTATGATTGTTGCTATTGTCGTCCTGGTGTGTTCTGATTGTTGCTATTGTCGTCCTGGTGTTTTCTGATTGTTGTTGTTGTCGTCCAGGTGTGTTCTGATTGTTGTTGTTGTCGTCCTGGTGTGTTCTGATTGTTGCTATTGTCGTCCTGGTGTGTTCATTATTCTGATTGTTGTTGTTGTCGTCCTGGTGTGTTCTGATTGTTGTTGTTATCGTCCTGATGTGTTCTGATTGTTTTTGTTGTCGTCCTGGTGTGTTCTGATTGTTGTTGTCGTCCTGGTGTGTTCTGATTGTAGTTATTGCCATCCTAGTGTGTTCTGATTGTGGTTGTTGTCGTCCTGATGCGTTCTGATTGTTGTTATTGTCGTCCTGGTTTGTTCATTGTTCTGATTGTTGTTGATGTCGTCCTGGTGTGTTCATTGTTCTGATTGTTGTTGTTGTCGTCCTGGAGCGTTCATTGTTCTGATTGTTGTTGTTGTCGTCCTGGTGTGTTCATTGTTCTGATTGTTGTTGTTGTCGTCCTGGTGTGTTCATTGTTCTGATTGTTGTTGATGTCGTCCTGGTGTGTTCATTGTTCTGATTGTTGTTGTTGTCGTCCTGGAGCGTTCATTGTTCTGATTGTTGTTGATGTCGTCCTGGTGTGTTCATTGTTCTGATTGTTGTTGTTGTCGTCCTGGAGTGTTCATTGTTCTGATTGTTGTTGTTGTCGTCCTGGTGTGTTCATTGTTCTGATTGTTGTTGTTGTCGTCCTGGTTTGTTCATTGTTCTGATTGTTGTTGTTGTCGTCCTGGAGCGTTCATTGTTCTGATTGTTGTTGTTGTCGTCCTGGAGCGTTCATTGTTCTGATTGTTGTTGTTGTCGTCCTGGTGTGTTCATTGTTCTGATTGTTGTTGTTGTCGTCCTGGTTTGTTCATTGTTCTGATTGTTGTTGTTGTCGTCCTGATGTGTTCATTGTTCTGATTGTTGTTGTTGTCGTCCTGGTTTGTTCATTGTTCTGATTGTTGTTGTTGTCGTCCTGGTTTGTTCATTGTTCTGATTGTTGTTGTTGTCGTCCTGGTGTGTTCATTGTTCTGATTGTTGTTGTTGTCGTCCTGGTTTGTTCATTGTTCTGATTGTTGTTGTTGTCGTCCTGGAGCGTTCATTGTTCTGATTGTTGTTGTTGTCGTCCTGGAGCGTTCATTGTTCTGATTGTTGTTGTTGTCGTCCTGTAGTGTTCATTGTTCTGATTGTTGTTGTTGTCGTCCTGGAGTGTTCATTGTTCTGATTGTTGTTGTTGTCGTCCTGGAGCGTTCATTGTTCTGATTGTTGTTGTTGTCGTCCTGTAGTGTTCATTGTTCTGATTGTTGTTGTTGTCGTCCTGGAGCGTTCATTGTTCTGATTGTTGTTGTTGTCGTCCTGGAGCATTCATTGTTCTGATTGTTGTTGTTGTCGTCCTGGAGCGTTCATTGTTCTGATTGTTGTTGTTGTTGTCGTCCTGGAGTGTTCATTGTTCTGATTGTTGTTGTTGTCGTCCTGGTTTGTTCATTGTTCTGATTGTTGTTGTTGTCGTCCTGGAGTGTCCATTGTTCTGATTGTTGTTGTTGTCGTCCTGGTTTGTTCATTGTTCTGATTGTTGTTGTTGTCGTCCTGGAGCGTTCATTGTTCTGATTGTTGTTGTTGTCGTCCTGGAGTGTTCATTGTTCTGATTGTTGTTGTTGTCGTCCTGGTTTGTTCATTGTTCTGATTGTTGTTGTTGTCGTCCTGGTTTGTTCATTGTTCTGATTGTTGTTGTTGTCGTCCTGGTGTGTTCATTGTTCTGATTGTTGTTGTTGTCGTCCTGGTTTGTTCATTGTTCTGATTGTTGTTGTTGTCGTCCTGGAGCGTTCATTGTTCTGATTGTTGTTGTTGTCGTCCTGGTTTGTTCATTGTTCTGATTGTTGTTGTTGTCGTCCTGGAGCGTTCATTGTTCTGATTGTTGTTGTTGTCGTCCTGGTTTGTTCATTGTTCTGATTGTTGTTGTTGTCGTCCTGGAGCGTTCATTGTTCTGATTGTTGTTGTTGTCGTCCTGGAGCGTTCATTGTTCTGATTGTTGTTGTTGTCGTCCTGGAGCGTTCATTGTTCTGATTGTTGTTGTTGTCGTCCTGGTTTGTTCATTGTTCTGATTGTTGTTGTTGTCGTCCTGGAGCGTTCATTGTTCTGATTGTTGTTGTTGTCGTCCGGGTGTGTTCTGATTGTTGTTGTTGTCGTCCTGGAGCGTTCATTGTTCTGATTGTTGTTGTTGTCGTCCTGGTTTGTTCATTGTTCTGATTGTTGTTGTTGTCGTCCTGGAGCGTTCATTGTTCTGATTGTTGTTGTTGTCGTCCTGGTGTGTTCATTGTTCTGATTGTTGTTGTTGTCGTCCTGGTGTGTTCATTGTTCTGATTGTTGTTGTTGTCGTCCTGGAGCGTTCATTGTTCTGATTGTTGTTGTTGTCGTCCTGGAGCATTCATTGTTCTGATTGTTGTTGTTGTCGTCCTGGTGTGTTCTGATTGTTGTTGTTGTCGTCCTGGAGTGTTCATTGTTCTGATTGTTGTTGTTGTCGTCCTGGTGTGTTCTGATTGTTGTTGTTGTCGTCCTGTAGTGTTCATTGTTCTGATTGTTGTTGTTGTCGTCCTGGAGCGTTCATTGTTCTGATTGTTGTTGTTGTCGTCCTGTAGTGTTCATTGTTCTGATTGTTGTTGTTGTCGTCCTGGTGTGTTCTGATTGTTGTTGTTGTCGTCCTGGTGTGTTCTGATTGTTGTTGTTGTCGTCCTGTAGTGTTCATTGTTCTGATTGTTGTTGTTGTCGTCCTGGAGTGTTCATTGTTCTGATTGTTGTTGTTGTCGTCCTGGTGTGTTCTGATTGTTGTTGTTGTCGTCCTGGTGTGTTCATTGTTCTGATTGTTGTTATTGTCGTCCTTGTGTGTTCATTGTTCTGATTGTTGTTATTGTCGTCCTGGTGTGTTCATTGTTCTGATTGTTGTTATTGTTGTCCTTGTGTGTTCATTGTACTGATTGTTGTTGTTGTCGTCCTGGAGTGTTCATTGTTCTGGTTGTTGTTATTGTCATCCTGGTGTTTTCATTGTTCTGATTGTTGTTGTTGTCGTCCTGGTGTGTTCTGATTGTTGTTGTTGTTGTCGTCCTGGTGTGTTCTGATTGTTGTAGTTGTTGTCCTGGAGCGTTTATCGTTCTGATCGTTGTTACTGTCGTTCTGGTGTGGTGAGTATGACCATACAATGTTTTTTATTTAACGAGGATAGTCTAGTTTCCCTGTTACTGATTACAACAATTTAAGGTAGCAGCAATCTTTATTTTCTTTCTATTTCCTTCCTCGGATACCAACCCTCTGGCAGATCATTTTCAAACGAACACGTGAAAGGTGGAGTAGAATCTTTATAATATTTTATTCTATGCTATATAGAGCCAATTCTGACATATGGAAGCGAATCACGGACAGTATTCAAACAAAAGAGATTTGATGTTTTAGAAGAACGTTGAGAGTTCACTGGATGGCTAAAAAGACCAACGAAGAAATTTTTAGAAACCAATACAAAAGGAGAGCTTCTAAAAAAAACACAGAAAGAAATAATCGTCATTTTTCGGGCACATCATGACAAGAGTAAAGTTTTAATAGTGGATACTTGGTTACAATTGACAAAATACAGTGAAAGAGATTTTGCGGACGGCAATGACAGAAGATACTAGATAGCTTGTTGGCGTGGCACTGTACATAGTCATAAACAGAAGTTATACGATGCACTGTGGACAGAGGATCGTTGACGGAAATAATCGCCTGTACCAACATGATGATCCTACGCGTGAATTGTGTCGCTAACAAGGTACAGCCCAGATGATGTTTGGTGTCTTCAATTAAATGATACAATTCTAATTCTTGCGTGAAGACCCAACATAATTCAATGCTCTCGGACAGTGTCCAGAGTAGCCTTCCAAATAACATCAGATGGAAGATACACCAAAGAAATAAAAAGGAGAATAGCTCAGGCCAAAAGAGCATTTCAGAGAATGAAAAACTTCTTCTTTCTTCTTCTACCTTTTTAGTTCCCAGTGGAGCATAGGTCTTCAACAAACACTTTCCAAGTCGATCTGTTTTTTTGCCATTCTTTTAAGATTATTCGATGTTTTCCCCATCATCATCATCCCTGCTTCCATCTGTCTTCTCCAAGAATTCCTTTGTCTTCCTCTTTGTCTTTTCCCCTGGGGATTCCAGAAAAAGGTCTGTTGTGTAATATTCTCAGTCGGCTTAAGCAGTGTGTGTCCTACCCAGCGCCATCGTCTTCGAAAAACACAACACAGCTAAAAAAAAAATAAAATATTCATCTATATATCCATCAGTTCATATTGTATACCTGCTTGTAAGGGATTATATGTCAAAAATAGACTTTAGTCTCATCGGTTGACATAACACAGATAAGGCAATATGTGACAAAAGTTATCATTACAAGAAAGATCTCAGTCTGAATAGTAAGAAAACAGAAGTAATGGTCATATCGAAGAAAGAATCATCACCAGCATGTAGCATAAAAATAAACTGGACATTTCTGAAAGAAGTGCAACGCGTCAAACACCTGGGCATAATAATAACATCAGATTGAATATGCACCACAGAAATAAAAAGCAGAATATCTCAGGCCAAAATAGCATTTCAGAAAATGGAAAACTTCTTATGCACCAAATATATGTCAGAAGTGAGAAAGAAAATTCATCACTGCTATATAGGGCCAATTCTGACTTATGAAAATGCATCATGGAGAGCAAACAAACAAATGAAAAGACGATTAGAGGCCACTGAGATGGGATTTCTCAGAAAAATGTTGAAAGTTCCCTGGACAACTAAAAAGATCAATGAGGAAATTCTCAAAGAAGCCAACACAAAAAGGGAGCTCATAAAAAAACATCAGAAAAAACATTCGACATTTTTCGGGCACATCATGACAAGAGGAAAGTTGGAATACTTGGTTACAACTGGCAAAATATAAGGAAAGAGAGATCGCGGACGACAAAGGGAGAAAATACTAGATAGTTTGGCATCAAGGTATGGAGAACAGTCAACAACAAAATTGATATGATGCGCTGTGGATAGAAGATTTTAGAAGGACATAATCGCCGACGTCACCCGTTGTGGCACATGATGATGATCATTTACTTGTATTATTCAACATCGATATCTCCAGAGTGGTGGCAGAATCGATAGTTGTCGACCTGCAAACCAGGAGAAAGCGGGGTCGAATCCTGGAAGGATCAAACGTTGTTTCTGAAGGGGTGTGAAATATGAACTTTATTGAACTCAAACCCGAACACCTCGCGAGCACTCTACTGGACATGCGGCCTAATTCTTAGGTGCTCTATTGGACAAGCGGCCTTATTCTTAGGTGCTCTATTGGACAAGCGGCCTTATTCTTAGGTGCTCTATTGGACAAGCGGCCTTATTCTTAGGTGCTCTACTGGACAAGCGGCCTTATTCTTAGGTGCTCTATTGGACAAGCGGCCTTATTCTTAGGTGCTCTATTGGACAAGCGGCCTTATTCTTAGGTGCTCTATTGGACAAGCGGCCTTATTCTTAGGTCCTCTATTGGACAAGCGGCCTTATTCTTAGGTCCTCTATTGGACAAGCGGCCTTATTCTTAGGTCCTCTATTGGACAAGCGGCCTTATTCTTAGGTCCTCTATTGGACAAGCGGCCTTATTCTTAGGTCCTCTATTGGACAAGCGGCCTTATTCTTAGGTCCTCTATTGGACAAGCGGCCTTATTCTTAGGTCCTCTACTGGACAAGCGGCCTTATTCTCATGTCCTCTATTGGACAAGCGGCCTTATTCTCATGTCCTCTAATGGACAAGCGGCCTTATTCTTAGGTCCTCTACTGGACAAGCGGCCTTATTCTTAGGTCCTCTATTGGGCAAGCGGCCTTATTCTTAGGTCCTCTATTGGACAAGCGGCCTTATTCTCATGTCCTCTATTGGACAAGCGGCCTTATTCTTAGGTCCTCTACTGGACAAGCGCCCTTATTCTTAGGTCCTCTACTGGACAAGCGGCCTTATTCTTAGGTCCTCTACTGGACAAGCGGCCTTATTCTCATGTCCTCTATTGGACAAGCGGCCTTATTCTCAGATCCTCTACTGGACAAGCGGCCTTATTCTTAGGTCCTCTATTGAACAAGCGGCCTTATTCTCAGGTCCTCTATTGGACTAGCGGCCTTATTCTTAGGTCCTCTACTGGACAAGCGGCCTTATTCTCAGGTCCTCTATTGAACAAGCGGCCTTATTCTCAGATCCTCTACTGGACAAGCGGCCTTATTCTCAGGTCCTCTATTGGACAAGCGGCCTTATTCTGAGGTCCTCTACTGGACAAGTGGCCTTATTCTCAGGTCCTCTATTGGACAAGCGGCCTTATTCTCAGGTCGTCTATAGGACAAGCGGCCTTATTCTCAGGTCGTCTATTGGACAAGCGGCCTTATTCTCAGGTCCTCTATTGGACAAGCGGCCTTATTCTCAGGTCGTCTATAGGACAAGCGGCCTTATTCTCAGGTCCTCTATTGGACAAGCGGCCTTAGTCTCAGGTCGTCTATAGGACAAGCGGCCTTATTCTCAGGTCGTCTATAGGACAAGCGGCCTTATTCTCAGGTCCTCTACTGGACAAGCGGCCTTATTCTTAGGTCCTCTACTGGGCAGGCGGCCTTATTCTTAGGTCCTCTATTGGTCAAGCGGCCTCATTCTGAGGTCCTCTATTGGTCAAGCGGCCTTATTCTCAGGTCCTCTATTGGTCAAGCGGCCTTATTCTCAGGTCCTCTATTGGACAAGCGGCCTTATTCTTAGGTCCTCTACTGGACTAGCGGCCTTATTCTCAGGTCCTCTATTGGACAAGCGGCCTTATTCTCAGGTCCTCTATTGGACAAGCGGCCTTATTCTCAGGTCCTCTTTTGGACAAACGACCTTATTCTCAGGTCCTCTATTGGACAAGCGGCCTTATTCTCAGGTCCTCTATTGGACAAACGACCTTATTCTCAGGTCCTCTATTGGACAAACGACCTTATTCTCAGGTCCTCTATTGGACAAACGGCCTTATTCTTAGGTCCTCTACTGGGCAGGCAGCCTTATTCTCAGGTCCTCTATTGGACAAACGACCGTATTCTCAGGTCCTACAATTCTCCCTGGCAGACCACAGTAATGGGAAAGGACCGTAAAGATAGTTGTTGTTTTCCCTAATGCCTTCAAGCCATATAATACAAACTTTTTTACTTGTGATTAAATATTTTATTTTATTGGTTTATCATCATCAAGTACCATGCCTGCTGGCGTAAGTGATCATGTCTCTGTACAATTTTCGATCTCAACAGTTATTTATCATTTCTGTTGTTGACCTTCTGGCAAGCCATTCTCTAAAGTTGTCTGGTATTTTTCTCTCTTTGCTTTCCTCTATATCTTCGTCCATCAATTTTCCCAGCTGTTACAATATGTTGCAGTTGTTCTCTTCTCATTACATGGCCAAAACATGATGATTGTTTCTTCCTAATATTGGAAATTAGCTCTCTTTTTGCTTTGGCCTCTTTCAGAACGTTTTCATTACTCTTCTTAGCTGTCCATGGTATTCTCAACATTCTTCTGTAAAACCACATTTCTACGGACTCCAGTGATTTTCTTGTTTGTTGTCCTATTGTCCATGTTTCACATCCATATGTTAAGACTGACTCTACGTAACATTTAAGAACTCTTTTTCTTGTTTCGATTGTCAAAAATGGATTGCCTAGTATATTCATTTTTTGGGTTTATTTATCGGTTTATACTTTTATCAAAATACTTTATATCCTGTCTATATATTTTGCATATACTATTTAATACGTAGGGAGGTCAAAAAGTAATGCACACCAATTTTTTTCTCGGAAACTATTCGGGCAAAATGTGTGAAATTTTCACAGATTGTAGCTGAACATCCCCTTTACACTACCTATTTTTCAACATAATCTCCGTCCAAGCGTATTGCCTTACGCCAACGCGAAACTAGGTCATGAATGCCTCGTTTGTACCAAGTTTTGTCCTGCTCGCGTAGCCATTTTTTAACTGCACGGATCACACCCTCATCATTGTCAAAGTGTGTCCCACGCAGGAATTTTTTGAGTGGTCCAAACAGATGGAAATCTGAGGGAGCCAGATCAGGGCTGTAAGGAGGATGGGGCAGTACAGTCCAACCAAATTTGTTGATTGCTTCCCGTGTTACCAGACTTGTGTGAGGGCGTGCATTGTCATGTTGAAGCAACAAATCTGCAGATGGCTTATTAGGCCGAACTCTGTGGAACCGATTTTTGAGTTTTGTCAGTGTATTGATGTAAGCTGTCGAGTTGATTGTCTCACCTCTTGTCATTACATCAACAAGAATCACACCATCAATGTCCCAGAAGACAGTGATCATCACCTTTCCGGCTGATGGAGATGTTTTGAATTTTTTTCTTTTTGGTGACTGCGGATGATGCCATTCCATTGACTGCATTTTTGTTTTAGGCTCATATAATGTGCCCACGTTTCGTCACCGGTAACAATTTTTGAGAAAAACATTTCTCCTTCAACACCGAAACGCCCCAACAATTCAGAACAGAATGTTTTCATTTGAACTCTGTGATCATTTGTTAGGCACCGAGGAACCCATCGAGCGCAAATCTTTGAATATCCGAGAGTTTTAAAAATTGCGATTGCACTTCCCTTGCTGACTGTAAGCTGCAATGCCAATTGCTGACTAGTGATACGCCTATCCTTACGAATAATGGCATCAGCCCGGTTTAACATGTCTGTGCTGGTAGCCGAGGCAACACGTCCAGAACGCGGTAAATCATGCAGCTCCACTCGTACACTTTCTGCAGCTTTAATTCTCTGAACCCAGCGACTAACTGTGCTCCTATCGACTGCAGAACATTTGTACACTGCACACAGTCGTTTATGAATGTTTGCCACAGTTTCTTTTTCCGCAACCAGAAATTCTATGACAATTCGCTGTTTGTAACGGACATTGTTGACAAGCTCCATTTTAACGGTTCATAGATTGCGTTATATTTATCAGAATGCTGTGCAATTTGGTACACATAATTGGAACATGTCATATTCCAAGTGTGCAAAATTTCATATTCCTATCTTTATTATTAGCCGAGAAAAAAATTGGTGTGCATTACTTTTTGACCTCCCGTATTACATACATATTTTTTAATGAGAAGAGAACAACTGGAACATATTGTAACAAATGGAAAAATTGAGGGACGAAGAGATAGAGGGAAGCATAGAGAAAAAAAAATAACAGACAGCTTAAGAGAATGGCTTGGCAGAAGGTCAACAACAGAAATGATAAATAGCTGCCGAGATCGAAAGTTGTGGAGAGACATGATCACCTACGCCAGTAGGCCCGGTACTTGATGATGATGATATATTTTACTTTAAAGGAAAGCTCTTCCTGCCTTGTTTGTTCAATAGTTCAAAAGAACCCACCAACCCGCCCCTCTCCCAACAATGCTGCCCAGTATGTAAAATATCTTTCAAAGTTGTCTGAAAACCTAAATTGTTAAAACGTCGTGCCAGTTCAGGGACTGTATTTGTGAATAACGCTATGACTTTCTCGATATGCCGTGTTCTCAGTTCCAACTGTCCGGTGGAACAACCCTGGCTCTCATGACATCACCCTTAATGGTATTATTTCTTCTTCTAAGTTACTGTACACGATCACTCTAAAAAATCGTCTGACTAAGCTAAATGCTTAGGATCACATTATCTCCGATGTATTAATGTCTCTCATTGATTTTTTGGGAGCCGCGATAGCTCAGTGGTTAGTGAACAGGACTACAAAGGTCAAGGGGTAGGGTTCGATCCCAACCGACGGCTTCCGGGTTCACCCAGCCTTAAATGGGTACCGAATTTTTTTCTGGGAAAGTAAAGCAGCACGGGCGTAATACCGACCACATTACCCCAAAAATAATGTGCTGAAGGTTTGTAAAATATAGAGTCACTAACACCATATTTCTCTATACGCCACTTGCCGTTACGGGGTACTTTCCTTTTTTATATTTTTATAATACATGAGTTCCCGCTAATGAATTTCAAATCGTGAAAGAAAATGCAAAACGACGCCGCTGTCACGTGTCATAGCCTATTGCCTGAAAAAAAAATACACACAGCTATGATATCATTTCCTGGATTCAATATTTAAGAAAGATATTCATAAATATCTTTCATTTATTTATCGTTTACATTTGTCGTTTTAAACATTATTAATGATTAAAACTATAATATATTTTTTAAACAGCTTTAATTAATTGTAACATCTATCATCATCATCATCATCAAGTAACGTGCCTGCTGCCGTAGGTGATCCTGCTTGTCCATAACTTTCGATCTCGACAGTTATTTATCATTTCTTTTGTTGACCTACTGCCAAGCCATTCTCTTAAGCTGTCTGGTATATTTTCTCTTTGTTTACCCCTATGTCTTCGTCCCTCAATTTCCCCAGTTGTTACAATATATTCCAGCTGTTCTCTTCTTATTACATGGCGAAAAATGATGATTGTTTCTTCCTAATATTGGAAATTAGCTCTGTTTTTGCTTTGGCCTCTTTCAGAACGCTTTCATTACTCTTCTTAGCTGTCCATGGTATTCTCAACATTCTTCTGCAAAACCACATTTCTACAGCCTCCAGTGATTTTCTTATCTGTTGTCCTATTGTCCATGATTCACATCCACAAAATTAACAGAACACAGAACCAAGCTGCCCGTAGTATCACTGGTGCTATGAAATCTACACCTATCAAGACTCTAGAAACAGTAACAGGCTTATAACTCTTAGATGACAGACGGGTCACTAAAGTATTGCAAGAAGCGCAGAAATATAGAAGGCTCCTTAGCCACCCCATGCACCAAAGAATAACTGGTTTCGGATTTGTACGACTAAAGAGGAGCAGCTTCGCTACAATTGCCAATGAACTAACTACTGGAGACCCAGTACTTTCCCAAACAATACCGAAACCCTTGGGCCCATATGATATGTCTCCTCATGGGAAACATAAAACATCAGAACTTAAGGAAAATATAACAGGAATCATGAAAAAAGGCACCCAATGAGACACAGAAAGAAAAATACGTAGCAGAAAAACACATACACAATACCTACCCACAGGACTCTTGGTCCACATATACACAGATAGCTCTGCTACAAATGCCACCAGAAATGGATGGGGTGGTGTGTTCTTGGACGAGATCACCAAGCAAATTCTCAAACAACTTTAAAGCAGAAACTGAGGCCCTCAGAGATGCTGCAACGCTGGCTACTGATTCTCTGTCAGTACTATCAGCTGTAAAAAGCCCCAAGAACAATGAACTAGATGACCTGAGAACAACCCTGGACGAACTATGCAATAACTTCCAGAGAGTAGTCATTCAGTGGCGGATACCATCAACTATCAAGGAGGAATCAAGTCATCGTGCTTCGCCTACGCACTGGCCACAATAGAATAAGGAATCACATGTTCACCATATTCAAAATAGGTAACAAACCAGCCTATGCCACTGTACACTGGACAATATGACTACAAAACATGTTCTACAGGATTGCCCCCAGTCCACAGTCTTGAGAAGAGCAATGTGGTCCACACCCACCTCCCTGGAAGAGAAACTATATGGGGCAATCCAACTGCTTAAACATACAGCTGACTTCATGAGAGAGTCTGGAATCCTACTCTGATTGAGTCTTGATCGCAGAGAGAGAGAGAGAGAGAGAGAGAGAGAGGGTACAATCATGTAACATTTATAGGTTTTAAAAAATATTTAGCCCGGTTTTGTTAATTCCCGTGAAACTTGTTTTTTGTTTCAGTTGGAAGGTACTATAAAGTTGTCCCTAAAAGTAGATATGTCATCGTGCATCATATACTGCTGATTGTTATTGTTTTTTTTTAATAAACTGTTGACTGATGGTGACATTAAACCCATTTTTTGTGCTTCTTGTTCTCCATAATGATTATCGCCCTTCTATTCTGGTTTCACCTCCTTCTCATCATCGTCATGAATCTAATTATTTTTATCATAGTTATCATCATCATCATCATCACCATCATCATCATCAAAACCTCCACCATAGTTATCAATATCTTCGCCGTTACTATCAACAACGTTATCATCATCAACACAGTCATTTTCATTATTATCATTTTCCTCACACCGCCATAATCACCTCCAGCATCATCATCATTATCATCGTTGTTATCATCATCATCTTTACCATTGTTCTAAACTTAATTATTCTCAGGTAATTATGATAGTAACCATAATAATAATAATGATAATAATTATAACAACAATAATAACGATTATATTAATGATAATAACAACAATAATAATGAAATTAATAATGATAATACTGTCTATCTATCTATTGACCTTTCGAGCCGTAGCCGACCCATAGGACATAGACCAAGATACTCCTTCTCTTATCTACATTTTTATTCTAGCAGTTTTCAATTCTTTTAAATATATTTTATCAAATCTCGCCATTTGTATCTGTTCTGTGCAAGCAGCTCTGTCTCATTGAGGGAGCCTATTCCTCCTGCACTTGCCTCTCTGATCAATGTTCTTCTCAGTGTCTCCCTGGGTCTTCTTCTTTTCCTCTTACCTGTTGTTTCCCACATGAGGGCTTGCTTTGCTATTCGGTTATTATCTCTTCTCAGATGTCATAGTATATTTATTGTTTCTTGTTTCTGCTATTATGTTATATTATAACTTGTTTAACTTGAAAGCACATTGATTTTAGTTTACCAACACACATAACAGGTAATTCATGACATATTCTTTCTTGAATACATAATGACAATCAAGTTTATTGATTTCTTTCGGCACAATGATCTACTAGTGGTGAATGCACTTATTTGAAATTAATGTTAATTAATTCGGGATTTCTCTGAGGCAAATCGCCGGTGACTATGATCAGTCCCAAGTGCATAAATTGTATACAACCTATTCATCAGACATTTGCTTACTTACGAAATTGTAAGACTATGAAACACAATTCTTGGAATACTTTAAAATGGAAACACAATTCTTGGAATACTTTAAAATGGAAACACAATTCTTGGAATACTTTAAAATGGAAACACAATTCTTGGAATACTTTAAAATGGAAACACAATCACTTCACAGCTAAAGTTATAATACTCTCTATCAACCTTGTTTAATAACTTCTAACTGACTGGCTACACTTTCTAATCTTAACTTTCTAACTGTTCTGACTATTCTAACTGTCTCTCTAACTTACTTCATCCTGAACTGAACTTCATTCTATCTTCTTCATCCTGAACTGAACTTCATCCGATCTTCTTACTCTTTCCTGCTGTGTAGGAGTTTAAATACTCAACTACTCTCTTTCACTTGAGACTCAGCAGCCAATAACAACTTCTGCCAAGTGACCGCTTGCGCTCTTCTGGTCACCTGCATATTCGTGTCGGAGTCCTGAACTCTTGTCTCTCAACTGACCAAGACTTTGACAACAACAGCTTATTTTTGTGACTTCTAATATTACTTCACGACTCTGACCTCTCCTGGTTTGATGACAACACCTTGTTTATCAGACGGGCCAAATTCATGGGGTCAACGCATGCTATTTACGTTATGGTCACTTCAACAACAACTTGTTGTTGTGAATTGGAAACCCGCATGGAAATTTCCATGTACCTAACCATTATGTGTCATCCAACAATTCTGGACATTACCTCCTTCCTCCCCACTTCTGTGTGCTACCCCTACATGACTTTGTTTCTACAACTTGTTCTTCTGGAAAATTTCCATTCCTTAAATACAGCTGGTCGCTACCATTTGTTACTGCTATTAACTAGTGAGAAGCGAGTAACAACTGAGTTACCTGCCCCCATGCTTTCACTAGCTTACTGTTACATTCATCACATGTCCAACATATGAGCATCGTATTTTCTTTATTACTGAAGATATTAGTGGTTGATTGGCGATTTCTCTAATTTCAATGCTAATACTAGGATAATAATAATAAAAAAAATATAAAATGATAATGATAAATGTGGTGATGATGATAATAATTATACTGACGATACTAGTGCTAATAACAATAATTTTATAACAATAATGATACTAATAAAGATAGAATGAAGAAGCAGAAGTAGACAATTTGAAACAAAGAAAATGAATGTCAGAAGTGAAAATCGATAATGTAATAAACAAACAATATATTAAAAAGTAGAATTTGTCAAATAGACTTCATAAAATAGTAATTAAAAGCACTTATAGTGACCAGTACTTCTGTGGTATTTAAGAATGAGGGCTCGATACTGCAGCCCTCAATAACAAGCCTGCCTTGACCCGATGACCTGCCAGCCTTATGAGTGTGTTTAACACGACAGCTGTTACGTTGACACGTGCACACATCTTCATTCTCAACTGGTTCGGGGTTTTTCTTGTCAGCGCGGATCTCCACAAAATAATCGATCCAGAGAGTCTTAACTTTGTGTCCTCGGTTTTTATGTATGGATTTAAATTCTTGCTTATGGAAGCCAGTCATGGACAATTATTAAAATAAATAGGGTTTTCGTAAGTAGAATCGATCTTACGTGCAGAGTGCACTATTCAGAGCTGCTTGTTTTAATTTAAAAGGAACATTTGAGGTATAATCTTGGAAACGTTGAAACATTTTTGAATATAGGTGTCCGAAGTCTGGTACATCCCAATCATTCTTATAATTTATATTTGTTGGAAGTGGTTTAAATTTGTAATACCAGACACAAAATGTCAAAATTTATATCACTCGAATAAATATTTATGTTTGAATGATTTTTTAGTGGAATGGTGCCCATAGCTAAAAGACCAAAGTTGGATAAATTTGAAAGTTTTCGTGGTGCATCATTCACTTTTTAACCGTAAAAGATTATAAAACTGAAATAATCAAAAGAATAGGAGTGGCAAAAGGTAATTTTAATGGTCATGAGAACATACCAACATCAAAACAATTCACACCACGGCTAAAATTAAGAATAGCAAAATGTTATGTTTTCTTAACATTCCATTATGGTGTAGAAACATGAACATTAGACAAGAAAACAGAACAGAGAATTGAAGCCTTTGAAATGTGGATATATAGAAGAATAGGTAGAATTGGATGGAAGGAAAAGAAAACAAACGATGAAGAACAACTAAAAATGAAAAGAGAACTACTAAACACAATTCAAATAAGACAAATGCGATTTTTGGGCCATGTTAAAAACACAACAGCCTACTAAAAGTAATCCTGGAGGAAAAAATACAAGGTAAAAGAGGCAGAGGCAGACCAAAACTAACATGGACGAGTAACATCAAAAGATTGACAAACCAGCCTCTGACAACCTGCACCATCAAAGCAAGAGACAGAGCATAATGGCGCTCCGTAGTAGCCAACCTTTATTGCAGAGAAGGCACTCGATGATGATGATGAAAAGATGATAAAAAAGTGTTTAAACATATAACTCCTTCTAAATAACTTACCAGCAAGACCTGGGCCCTAGACTCAAGAACGATTAAACAAACAATCATAACGGAGACGAAATGTGCTAGACTAATGGCAGGAAACAGCACGAGAAATAAATCAGAAATGAAGAATTGAGAAAAATTGTAGTAATAATTCCAGCCATTGAACACACAAAGAAACAACAGATAAATGGTTTGGCCACCTGATAAAATAGAAATACGAAAACACAACACAAGAATCAACTTAAATATACGAGGGGCACTCAAAAGGTAATGAATGCACCGCATCGGTTTTCTCAGTTGATAATAAACATAGAAGCATGAAATGTTGCACACTTAAAATATTGCATGTGTTGATTGTGTATACAAGATTGCACTGCAATCGGCCAAATAAAACGATTGCCCAAAACCGTTGAAATGGAGCATGTTAGCAACTTGCGTTATAAGCAGCGAATTGTGATAGAATTTCTCGCTTTAGAGAAGGAAACTGTTGTGAACATTCACAATTGCCAATGTGATGTGTATGGAAGTTTTGGCAGTCGGCGGGAGCAAAGTAAGTCGCTGGGTTCAGAGAATTAAAGAATCGTGAAAGTGGAGATACGGACCTTCTTGATCGGTCGCGCTGTGGACGGACTGCCACAGCCACTAATACAGAGATGTAGAAATACGCTGAGGGGATTATTCTTGCTGATAGGCCCATCACTACTCAACATTTGGCCTTAAATTTGTCAGTCAGAATTGTTAGTTCAAATGCACTGATAAAAACTCACAGACTCTCTCATGTTTGTGCAAGATTTGTTCCACGAAATCTCACAAATGAGCACCGCTGGCAGAGAAAAGCGATTTCTTCTGAACTTTTGGAGCGTTTTAATGTTGATGGAGATAACTTTTTGGCTAAGATTGTTACAGGGGATGAAACCTGGACACATCATCTTGAACATGAGACAAAACGACAGTGAATGGAATGACACCATCCGCACTCACCACGAAGATAGAAATTAAAGATACCTCCTTCTGTTAAAAAGGTCATGGTCACTTTCTTTTGGGACATTGAAGGTGCGTTCTTGTGGATGTTATGTCAAGAGGGGAGACAATCAATTTACAAGCTTACATTAAGACATTGAAGGTGTAATTCTTGTGGATGTTATGTCAAGAGGGGAGACAATCAATTCACAAGCTTACATTAAGACATTGAAGGTGCGTTCTTGTGGATGTTATGTCAAGAGGGGAGACAATCAATTCACAAGCTTACATTAAGACATTGAAGGTGCGTTCTTGTGGATGTTATGTCAAGAGGGGAGACAATCAATTCACAAGCTTACATTAAGACATTGAAGGTGCGTTCTTGTGGATGTTATGTCAAGAGGGGAGACAATCAATTCACAAGCTTACATTAAGACATTGAAGGTGCGTTCTTGTGGATGTTATGTCAAGAGGGGAGACAATCAATTTACAAGCTTACATTAAGACATTTAAGGTGTAATTCTTGTGGATGTTATGTCAAGAGGAGAGACAATCAATTCACAAGCTTACATTAAGACATTGAAGGTGTGATTCTTGTGGATGTTATGTCAAGAGGGGAGACAATCAATTCACAAGCTTGCATTTAGACATTGAAGGTGTGATTCTTGTGGATGTTATGTCAAGAGGGGAGACAATCAATTCACAAGCTTACATTAAGACATTGAAGGTGCGTTCTTGTGGATGTTATGTCATGAGGGCAGACAATCAATTCACAAGCTTACACTAAGACATTGAAGGTGTGATTCTTGTGGATGTTATGTCAAGAAGGGAGACAATCAATTCACAAGCTTACATTAAGACATTGAAGGTGTGATTCTTGTGGATGTTATGTCAAGAGGAGAGACAATCAATTCGCAAGCTTCCATTAAGACATTGAAGGTGTGATTCTTGTGGATGTTATGTCAAGAGAGGAGACAAACAATTCGCAAGCTTACACTAAGACAATGAAGGTGTGATTCTTGTGGATGTTATGTCAAGAGTAGAGGCAGTCAATTCGCAAGCTTACACTAAGACATAAAAAAAGATTAAATCAATGTATCCGCAAAGTTCAGCCGCACAAGAAGCCAGCAAACCTGCTTCACCTGAACGACAATGCGCGCCCTCTATGCAAGTCTGGCAACACGGAAAGTGGCAGAACTCTGAGGATATGTTGATTTAGTCCTTTTTATATGTTGATTTATTCTTTTTTTTATGTGTTGATTTAGTCTTTTTTTATGTTTTGATTTAGTCTGTGTTAAATATGTTGATTTAGTCTTTTTTATGTGTTGATTTAGTCTTTTTTATGTGTTGATTTAGTCTTTTTTATATGTTGATTTAGTCTTTTTATGTGTTAATTTAGTCTTTTTTATATGTTGATTTAGTCTTTTTTTATATGTTGATTTAATATTTTTTTAATGTGTTGATTTAATATTTTTTAATATGTTGATTTAGTCTATTTTATATGTTAATTTAGTCTGTTTTTTATATGTTGATTAAATTTTTTTAACATGTTGATTTATTCTTTTTTATATGTTGATTTAGTCTGTTTTTTATATGTTGATTTAATCTTTTTTTATATGTTGATTTAGTCTTTTTTATGTTGATTTAATCTTTTTTAATATGTTTATTTAGTCTTTTTTATATGTTGATTTAGTCTTTTTTAATATGTTGATTTAGTCTTTTTTATATGTTGATTTAGTCTTTTTTAATACGTTAATTTAGTCTTTTTTGATATGTTGATTTAGTCTTTTTTTATATGTTTTAAGTCTTTTTTATGTCTTAGTGTAAGCACTGTACTCCCCCATCCACCATACACCCTTGATTTGGCACCGTCTGATTTCCAACTCTTTGTTCCACTTAAAGAAACTCACCATGGTGCAAGATTTGAAGATGGAGTAATTCATGCAGCGAAGAAATACCTACACGATCAAGACAAATACTGGTACAGGCTAGGAATACATGCACTTTTTTTTTTAGCGCTGGCGTAAAGCTGTACAAGTGGATGGGGATTATGTTGAATGATACCGATGTTTACATAACATATCCCTATAACTGTAAAAATTGTATACTTTTTGAATTAGTGGTTCCCGAGAAAACTGATGTGGTGCATTACTTTCTGAATGCATTAAGTATAATAAATGACGCGTGTATTTCTGGAAGACCCAATGTACAAAACAGTTAAAATATCAGCGACAGACATCTTTGAAAACTGTTTAGTCTATATATTTTTATTTTGCTGATGACCATAATAATCCAATGGATGAAACGAGCATGTCATACAATCTAACGGTTTGAGGAAGAACATCTACTAGGTAAAAGTGAAAATCGGAAGATAGAGAGATACAGAAAGCAGAATGTGGTCCCTTTTCTGTATAGTACCGTATAGTACCTTATAGTACCTTATAGTACCTTATAGTACCTTATCGTGCAGTATAGTACCATACAGCACCGTATAGTAGCGTATAGTGTTATTTGCCATCTGCTATGAGTTACCTTTAACTCTATATAGCTTCTATTTATCTGAAACGAGAGGACTCGTGGGCTTTTTAAAAAAAACATTGTGCTCAAATGTTCTTGGATTTATATAATTATTGATGCAACGCTATGTGGGGTCAGTTAGTTATTGATTCAACATGTGGGGTCAGTTAGTTATTGATTCAGCATGTGGGGTTTTATTGTTATTGATACAGCATAATTAGGGGGTCTGTTTATTATTTATTCAACATAATGTGGGGTCTGTTTATTATTGATTCAACTTAATTAGGGGGTCTGTTTATTATTGATTCAACATAATGTGGGGTCTGTTTATTATTGATTTAACATAACGTGTGGTACTTTGGTTATTGATTCAACATAAAGTACAGGTATGTTTGTTATTAATTCAACTTGATGTGCTTGTATGTTAATTATTGATTCAAGATAATGTGGAGTCTGTTCATTATTAATTCAACATAGTGAGGTTCTGTTAGCTATTGAATCAGCATAATATGGGGGTCTATTAGTTATTGATTCAACATAATATAAGGTCTGTTAGCTATTGATTAAAAATAAAGTGCGGGTATGTTTGTTATTGATTCAATCTGATGTGCGGGTCTCTTAGTTATTGATTCAACATAATGTGGAGTCTCTTAGTTATTGATTCAACATAATGTGGAGTCTCTTAGTTATTGATTCAACATAATGTGGAGTCTCTTAGTTATTGATTCAACATAATGTGGAGTCTCTTAGTTATTGATTCAACATAATGTGGAGTCTCTTAGTTATTGATTCAATTTTATGTGGGCTCTATTAGCTATTGATTAAAAATAAAGTGCGGGTATGTTTGTTATTGATTCAATCTGATGTGCGGGTATCTTAGTTATTGATTCAACATAATGTGGAGTCTCTTAGTTATTGATTCAATCTGATGTGCGGGTCTCTTAGTTATTGATTCAACATAATGTGGAGTCTCTTAGTTATTGATTCAATTTT
Organism: Megaustenia siamemsis; assembly: GCA_032433765.1. Taxonomy (NCBI): domain Eukaryota; kingdom Metazoa; phylum Mollusca; class Gastropoda; order Stylommatophora; family Ariophantidae; genus Megaustenia; species Megaustenia siamemsis. The sequence continues at coordinate 26,609,681 of JAVIAB010000059.1, forward strand.
ATGTGGGCTCTGTTAGCTATTGATTCACTATTCTCTAGACCCTAGTATTGTGTCTAGTATCGCGTAGTGTCTGTCCTACGCCATAGTTTAAGATTTGTTGTATTGATCTCATATTACGGAATATTCGAGTTACACAGCGCAAGATAACTTGTATTTTGTTATATCATAAACAGTGCGAGAACAATAAGAAAAATAACCTCTACTGAGATGAAATGTGTTAGACGAGTGACAGGAAACAGTCTCAGAGATAAGATCAGAAATGAAGAACTGAGAAAAAAGCTTGGAATAGCCCCACGTCATAGAATATATAAAGAAACAACAGATAAAATGGTTTGGCCACGAGACAAGGCAGAGTAATCAATACACAACACAACGAGCCTTCAGTATGCGCTGCGAGAATACTAGACCCAAGGTTCCACCAAGAAAAAAATGGATCGATGGAATATTAGAAGCACTAGGAAACATATCAGCAGCAGAGGCGAAGAGAAGAGCAAAAGACCGCAAATTATATCTCCCCTCGACGCTGAAAGGCAAATGAGGAAGGAAAGAAGACGAAGAAAGATAAACAATGTTAGTTGAATCACGATATGTTATAAGCATATTTTTTGCAACACTTATACGATACACACATACTCTACCACATACATCCCGTTTATTTCAAAAGAAAACGTGCTCTCAAGAAAGCACTAGCCACACATGGACAGAACCTTGAGCAACAACTGACTACTGTCACCAGCACTTGTTACATTGCATGCACTTTTATCATTTGTAATTGGCTTCAGTCTCCACATCGAAGGCTGGCTACCATAGACGAGGGCTTGGGTTACCTAGTTAGGAAAACAACCAGACCGGGCTACTGACGTTCGGACAACCCGTGTTCGATTCCCGATGGAAGCATTGTGAGTTGTACTCGTGGTTGCAAAAAAAAATACCCCCGCGGTCGACCCACAAAAATTGGTACCAGGGCATTACTCTGGGAATGTGAGGAATGCCGCCGTCTTATACTCGGTGCTGCTTTACTGAACAGATTCTCTCGTGGCTGAATCTGCGAACATTGGATAGACAGATCCATCCGCAGAATGAACAAGGTGTATTTGTGGTACCTGGCTTCGTCTCTTTTCTCTTGCGCCTTTTGTCTTTTGAATTTGCCAATTTTGGACAGACAGACCCATACGCAGAATGAACAAGGTGTATTTGTGGTGCCTGGCCTTGTCTCTTTTCTCTTGCGTTTTTTGTCTTCTGAATTTGATATCAGCACTGGCTTGAAAGTTGCTGTGCCATTTTTATTTTTGTTCTTTAGGTGCTACGATATTCAGCCAGATTTTCCCAGTTTTTTTCACTGATAGAAAATTCCCCGAAAGAAGCCCTGCACATATCCTTATATCTCAGCAATGGTGTGTCTTTTTGTCTCTTTCCGTCTTTAAGTTCGCCATACAATATTTGTTTGGGAATACGAATGTTTGCCATACTTCTTACATGACCCAGCCACCTTCGTCTACGACTCCTAAGTGTTGCCATGATCGGTGGGAGTTTGGCTCGTTGTAAGACATTAGAGTTAGTTACTTTTGTCCTGCCATTTGATGTTCATAATATTTTGAAGGCAATTTACATGAAAGCTGTTTAACCTTTTCTCCTGCCCTTCATAGATAGTCTAAGTTTCTGATCTGTATAGAAGTGTACTAAGCACACAACTTTAGTAAATTTTAATCTTAGACCTGAGTGTTAAATTGGTGTTGGCCGATGCTCTATCTTTCTTCTTCTTCTTCTTCTTTCTTCTTTTCTCTTTCACTGATACCTAAAAGGTGTCGTGGTTTATATCATTTGTCGTTCTTGTGCTGCTCGAATTGTCTGAATTAGTGATTTTCCTTTGTTGTTACATGTCTCTGTCACTGCATCTATCCATCTTCTTCTGGGTCTTCCTCTTGGTCTTTTTCCATGCATTCTCGAGAAGAACGCCCTTGATGGTGATTGGTGAGGATTCATTCTGACCAGGTGGCCAAGCCATTTAAGTTGTTGTTGTTCTATATATTGTTGCTCTATCTTTAAGTTACCAAATGTGGAAGCTGCCTTTCCGATTCAGGAATTTATTTCTTCTTCAATGGAGACAATGGTTGTGACCATAGAACCGAGACAGGTGAACTTTCTCACAGGTTCAAGGGGTATGCTATTTAATGATATAGCTGCAGGGCTGGCTACACATTGTTGAAACACCACAGTCTTCTGTATACTTATTGATAGGGAGAATAAATCACATGATCTAGCTAGATTGTCAATCATTGATTGCAGGACGGATTCATCATGAGCAACCAGTGCTGTGTCATCAGCGAATAGAAGCTACTTGATTAGGGCCTCAGTTGTTTTTAATTTTGACTTCAGACGAGCAAGATTGAATAAGGAGCCGTCAGATCTTGTACGGAAGTAGATGTCTCCAGAGACGGTTTCAAACACATTGTGTAGAATGGCAGCGAAAAATATGCCGAACAGAGTAGGGGCAAGGATACATCCTTGTTTGTTTCCACAGTTCACCTCAAAGAGCTGGGAAGATCTACCGTCGAACTGGATGATGGCAGACATATTGTTGTGAAACGACTTGATCAGCTCAAGTAATGTAGGAGGACAGCCAACATTTTCCAGCACCTTGTATAGACCTGCCCTGCTCACTCTGTCAACCTGCTTTGTGAGATCAACAAAGGCTAAATAGAGGTCTTTTTTGTTCCTTGCATTTTTCTTGCAACTGGCGGAGAGTAAAAATCATATCCGTGGTTGACCGTCCAGCTCCAAACCCACACTGGGACTCAGGACGGATACGTTCCACCAATTGATGTAGGCTCTGGTTTCTTTACCTTTACTTGTCCTTGCAACATTGTCATCATCATCATCATTGAGTGCCGTCTCCGCAACGAAGGTTCGCTACCATGGAGCGCCATTCTGCTCTATCTCTTGCTTTGATGGTGCAGGTTGTCATCGGTTGATTTGTCCATCTTTTGATGTTACTCGTCCATGTTAATCTTGGTCTGCCTCTGCCTCTTTTACCTTGTATTTTCCCCTCCAGGATTACTTTCAGTAGGCTGTTGTGTCTTTTAACATGGCCCAAGAATCGCATTTGTCTTGTTCTAATTGTGTTGAGAAGTTCTCTTTTCATTTTTAGTTGTTTTAAGACTTCATCGTTTGTTTTCTTTTCCTTCCATCCAATTCTACCTATTCTTCTATATATCCACATTTCAAAAGCTTCAATTCTCTGTTCTGTTTTCTTGTCTAATGTCCATGTTTCAGCATCATATAGGAATATTGAGAAGATGTAACATTTTGCTATTCTTAGTTTTAGCTCTGGTGTTATTTGTTTTGATGTTAGTATGTCCTTCATGACATTAAAATTACTTTTAGCCATTCTTAATCTTTTGTTTATTTCAGTTGTACATTTTCCATCACTGGTTATAGTATGTTCAAGGTGGTTATAGTTCTGATCTGTCTCAATGTCTATTCCTTCAATTTTGATATCCACTTGTGGGTTTTGAGTATTTTCTTTGTTTATGATCATAGTTTTAGTCTTTTTGATATTCATATCTAGTCCATATTTTTTGCTTGTCCTGTTTATTTCATTAAGTAATTGTTGTAGGTCTTTAGGATTTTCTGCTAGTAGTACAGTATCGTCAGCATATCTTAGGTTATTGATTATCTTTCCATTAATTTGTAGGCCTGGCATCTCTATGATGTTTTTAAAGATTTACTCAGTGTATAGATTGAACAAGCTTGGTGATAGGACGCATCCTTGTCTTACTCCTCTTTTTATATCAATGGGTGTAGAGAACTCTTTGTTATATTTTATTATTGCTGTTTGCTCCCAGTATAAATTGCATATTAGTTGTATATCCATGTCATCTAGATGTATCTCTTTTAGACATTCTATAAGTTGTTTGTGGTGTACTCTATCAAAAGCTTTGGTGTAGTCTATGAAGCAGGCATATATTGGTTTGTTTACTTCTGTGTATTTTTCTATTAATGTTCTCATGCAGAATATGGCTTCTTTTGTCCCGCTATTTTTCCTAAATCCAAATTGCTGCTCATCTAATTCCGTACTGATTTTATTTTGAATCCTTCCTTGTATAACTTTTAGCAAGATTTTTGTAACATGGCTCATTAGGCTTATTGTTCTAAAGTCACTGCATTCAACTGCACCATTCTTTTTAGGCAATGCAATGAAAGTTCATGTTTTTAGTTCATTTGGTATGTATCCTGTGTGGTATATGTCGTTGCATATGTCTGTAATCACTTCAATGCCAAAATCTTCAAGTGCCTGTATCATCTCTATCTGTATGCTTTCAGGTCCTGCTGCTTTTCCCCTTTTCATTGTTTTTATAGCTTTTGCCACCTCAGATTTTAAGATTTTATAGCCTGATGTACATTTTATAACTGGTTTCTTGTCCCTTTGATCATGAAATATTTCTGTTATATATTCCTGCCATCTATCTATGATATCCTTATTGTCTGTTAGCATTTTTCTTTTTTTTTGTCTGTAATGCATTCACCTTCTGTGGCTTTTTTATTTTTATTAGTCATTCTCTTTATTTCTGTGTGCATTCCTCTTAGGTCTTGTTTGCTTTCCATAGTTTCTATTTCTATACATTTTTGGCTGAGCCAGTCTTCTTTTGCCTTTTTGCACATTTTGGGTATCTCATTATCTATTTTATTGTATTGGGCAGTGTTCTTCGCTTGTCTCCTTTCTTCCATTTTTTCTAAGATGGTGTTAGTTATCCATTTTTGTTTTTTGTTCTTTTCTCTTTTGGGTAAGGTGTCGCAGGCTTTTTGTATGCTTTTCTTTATGCATTGCCATTTGGTTGTTACTTTTTCATCAGGATTTTCTCTTCTGTATTGTTCAATTCCTTCCTCTAGCAGCTTCTGGTATGTGTTCTTTACTTGTATTGTATAGGTATCTGTAATATCTTTTTGATTTAAAGCTGTTATATCGAGTGGATTTGTTGATGAATTAGATTTTTGCTTGTTTCTCTTTCGTTTGATTTTCATTTTAATCATTACAGGATTGTGATCAGAATTAATATATGCTCCTGGGTAAGTTTTGGCTTTCTTTACGCTGTTACGGAACCTTTCTTTTATCATTATGTAATCTATTTGATTCCTCTTCCTATCTCCAGGGCTTTTCCATGTGTATAGTTTCCTTTTCTCTTGCTCAAAGTAGGTGTTACATATTATCAGCCTGTTTTCTTCAGAGAATTGTATTAATCTTTCTCCTCTGTCATTTCTTTTTCCTAAACCATGATTTCCTAAAGTGGTCTTATATCTACCTTTTCCTACTTTAGCGTTCATGTCACCCATTACAATCAAGATGTCTGAAGATTTCACTTGCTTCATAACTTTATTTAGGTCTTCATAGTATGCCTCTATTTGTTCATCTGTGTAGTCTTGAGTGGGTGCATATGTCTGTATTATTGCTATGTCGAATGGTTTTGCTTTCAACTTGAGTAGTATAATCCAATCACTGTATGTCCAGTGGGTACTTATATATTTCAACATTATACACACTTTTATCATTTTAATTGGGTTCAGTCTCCACATTAAAAGCTGGCTACCATACATAGACTGCCATTCTGTCTCTTGTCTTGGTGGAGCATGTTGTCATAGGTTCAAATGTCCATCTTTTGATGTTAACAGTCCAATTTAGTCTTAGTCTGCTTCTGCCTCGTCTACCTTACATCTTCCCTTCCAATGTGAATTTTAGTAGGATGTTATTTCGCTTCACATATCTCAAACATTTCAGATGACTTTTTAGAATTGAATTAAGTAGTTCTTTTTTAAAATCTTCCGCTGGCTTTTTTTTAAACTTCCTTGTTTGTCTTCTTTTCCTTACACCAAATTCTCTCCGCTTTTCTATAGATCAACATTTCAAAGGTTTCAATTCTCTCCTCTGTTTGTCCCTCTATGTCCCTCTCTTTGGATCATACAAGAATGTTGAGAAAATATAAAAATTTGCAAAATTAAGCTTACATTTGTATCAGTATTTGTTATATTTTATACACTTTAGAATTAACAATTGCTATCTTTCAATATCCTCACCTGTACAATGTACAACAGAGGTGAGATGCAGAATGGCTCAGGCAAAGGCAGCTTTCCAAATAATGAATAAGATACATAGCAAACTATTTTTGACAATAGAAACAAGAAAACTAGTTCTTAAATGTTATGTATAGTCAGTCTTACATATGGATGTGAATCATGGAGAATAGGACAAAAGACAAGAAAATCACTGGAGTCTGTAGAAATGTGGTTTTACAGAAGAATGATGAGAATATCATGGACAGCTAAGAAGAGTAATGAAAACGTTCTGAAAGAGGCCAAAGCAAAAAGAGAGTTAATTTCCAATATTAGAAAGAAGCAAACATAATTTTTGGCCATGTAATGAGAAGAGAACAACTGGAATATATTGTAATATCTTGGAAAATTGAGGGATGAAGAGATAGAGGGAAGCAAAGAGAAAAGATACCAGGCAGCTTTAAAGAATGTCTAAGCAGAAAGTCAACAACAACAATGATAAATAACAGTCGAGATAAAAATTTGTGCAGGAACATGATCACATACGCCAGCAGGTATGGTACTTGGGGATGATAATGATGATATTTTAACAATTTCTTGTCATATTACAATCACTCGTTCAATAACCACGCCTATATATCACAATCACTCATCCAATAACCACACCTATATATCACAATCACTCGTTCAATAACCACACCTATACATCACAATCACTCGTTCAATAACCACACCTATATATTACAATCACTCGTTCAATAACCACATCTATATATCACAATCGCTCGTTCAATAACCACACCTATATACCACAATCACTCGTTCAATAACCACACCTATATATCACAATCATTCGTTCAATAACCACACCTATATTACACAATCACTCGTTCAATAACCACACCTATATATCACAACCACTCGTTCAATAACCACACCTATATATTACGTACGAAGATACGAAATAATAGTTCGGTATTGACTTTTCAAAAAACCCTTTTGTTTTTGAGTTTCATGCGACGAGCACATTCATCAAATGCTATTCCAAAGGTGTTGTTTGCGTGACCATTTCCCTCGTCCCAACTGCAGTTGATTTAGAGGGAATGTCGCTTGAAAGCGATTCTCCACATTTTTTGCCACGTGAATCCACGCACAGGCCAATAGTTTTGTAAGCCTTTTCAAATTGAATTTTTTTGTTAACTGAACTGGATACCAGAGCGCTTCCGGAACCAAAACGAGACTCATTTCAAGAGACGACAAGCGCGTGCAATGACTTCTGGTTGAAAGGTAACACCAGCAGAGCAGCTGCTGTTAATGAAATGGTTTAGTGAGGACATGAGGTTCTCAAATTGAAAAAAAATTGTATTCGGATAATTTTTCTGGGAAAGTAAATAGCACTGGCGTAATGATGACCACTTTAATCCAGAAAATGTGTCCATGGTTAAATAGGTATGGATGTTCTATACATCATTGTGTGGGGCGTCGTTCTTCCTTCCTTCCTTTCTTCTTTCTTTCTTTCTTTCTTTCTTTCTTTCTTTCTTTCTTTCTTTCTTTCTTTCTTTCTTTCTTTCTTTCTTTCTTTCTTTCTTTCTTTCTTTCTTTCTTTCTTTTTTTCTTTTTTTCTTTCTTTTCCTTCCTTTCTTTTACTTTCTTTCTTTCCTTTTTCTTCCTTTCTTTTTTTCTTTCTTTTTTTTAGCATTCCGTAAACCACTACCTTTATCGTCACCCTCTATTTCTGGTGCGCTTATAAAATGTACAATTTATGTAATTATTTGGTTACGTCATTATTGTCTGTGGTTTGCATATTAACGCAGAGACAAACCATGACCCAAATGTCGCTATTCTGTAAAGACCGTAATATAGAACGTTTATCGACGCCACATAATTCACTCACATCTGTTAGTTTCCATCTCAAAGTGGTATTTTAGTTCTAATCTTCGAAGTTTTCCAGCATTTATGGGTAAAAAATAGATGCCATGAGCTTCGAACATTCCGCTCATTCTGAAAATGGATATTTTATGGAAGTGGTTTCAACTTATGACGCTAGACACAAAAGGTAACATTTAAAACTAAAAACATTTATCTGTGAATGATATTTTAGTAGTTAATCCTCTTTATAAAAAGAACCCCAAAAAAAAGACCTATGTTTTGCAAATCTGCGAGTTGTGGGGGTTGTAATATTCGATGTTTAATTAGCAAAATTAAAAAAAATGTATATATAGCTTTTTCTAATCACTTTCAATGTAAAATATTTAATTCACGCTTATTCTATCTTCCTGGAAAGACACAAAGGAGCAAATAATCTAAATTACCAGGGATAAACAACTGTGTTTTGTATATAAAGTAAACCGTAGAATAAGTAAAGGTAAAGTACGAGACTTGAATCGGCGTCTTAGCACGCGAGTTTTCACCCATATGTGCTCGACGGCCAGAATTGTACGGAGACTTCTGGAGAGTGTCGCTTCAAGCATCGAAACTCACGATGCGAGACGACATTACTCAGCTTCCCAGAGTGCCACCCTGGTACCCTTTTCTGCCAGCGGCTGGGTCGACCGCGGGGATATTTTTTTTCAATCACAAGTACAACTTATACTGTTTCCAGCGGGAATCGAACACGGGTTGTCCGAACGTCGATAGCCCAATCGGGTGGTTTATCCAACTAGGCTACCGAGGTCCCAAAGACACGATAAGATTGATTGATTGAAGTGTTCGGGGACTTCTAGATAGTGTCGCTTCAAGCACTGAAACTCACGATGTGACGTGGTTTTCCTCACCTTCCCAGAATCCGTCACGCAGATGATTGTCCCTAGAACAGCCGGATTACCGTTGAAAGTTACCCTTAAATGTCCGAAAATTAACATGACTGCCCTTTAAGTGTGAGCTAATTGATTACCTCAGTGTGACTACCTGGGCTCACACGGTGATGGGAGGAAAGGATAGAGCCACTGTTACCTGCCACGGATGTCGTAAGAGGCGACTAAGGAGGTTTGGGATCGTCGTCTGTACAGTTGATTAGAACGTGTACGGAGCGATCTTGTTAACGGTACTTGCTGATATATTTTGAAAAAAATGCTGTGAGAATCTGTGGAGCGGATATGGGGAATTCCTGACTGCAATTAAACTGGTTCGATAGATAGCACAGAATAGAATCGACTAACAAAGATAAGCTTTAAAGGAGCAATCAAAATGTCGCACAGGTAGTTATTACAGGGTAGGAGATGGAGTTGGAGAGGTTACGTTCTCAATAAATAACCCGAGAGAGAAAGATGAATAGTAACAGCCAGATGTGGAATACTCTTTAAAAGATGACAACGGATCTATCTAAGTTGAAAAAAATATGTGTTGCTGCCCTCGGAGAGAAACTGGCCACTCTCTGAAATGTCGGACCGTGATCAAAGACGTAAGACTAAGTAAGTAAAGTAAAGACCCCCCGTCACGCCAAGTGGCGTATAGGAAATATGGTGTTAGTGAACATACATTTTACAGACCTTCAGCACTTGATTTTTGGGGTAATGTGGTCGGTATTACGCCCGCGCCGTTTTACTTTCCCAGAAAAATTCCGGTACCCATTTAAGGCTGGGTGAACCCGGAAGCCGTAGGTTGGGATCGAACCTTACCCCTTGTCCTTTGTAGTCCAGTTCAAGATGACCTTTCCTAGCCATCATTGCCATGGACACTGGCGTAGACGCATCCATATATTTATTAAAACTGGTACACATATAGAAAGAATATAGAAAGAATTGAACCCATAGTCACTTTCATATGTCAGGATTGGCTCTACATGAGAATAATCTTTCTCATATTTCAATTATCTGGGGGTGGGGATGGTCTAGTGGTAAGACGTTAGTCTTTGGGCAAAAAGGTCCCAGGATCGATTCCCACCACATGCGGTCAGAAATAGATAATAAATAAAATCGAATCCAAGGCTTTATCATTCCCCTGTCTCTGGATAGTGAGAATCGATTTCTAGCCCTCTTGGAAAAGGGCGAGAAACAGGAGGTCCCGTGTGCAATTTGCACACGTTAAAGAACTCTTAGTAATTGAAATCGAAAAAAGTAGGCTAAAAAAATGGTGGCTGCTCTGGCAAAATTAATAGAAAATATCTACCCGAGACGCTAAAACTCTCGATGGTAGATGATGAAAATATGAGAGCACTTCTGAAGTCGAAGAATATCTGCCTGTATGGCGGGGGACGCCTGAACAATGTGAAAAATAGGAAAAAGTGATACATCAATTCAATCTCTCGGGACTTTGCAAGAGTAATAAAGCTGGGAAAATAAACAAACAACAATCAAACAATAAACAAAAAAAAAACAACAAATAAACAAACAACAAAGAATAAACAAACAACAACAAATAAACAAACAACAACAAACAATTTCAGTCATAAAGAAATTGTGTCATATCTTTATACTCACACTATGGAGTATTTCTACAGCATCTGAATCAACTATTCTACATCTCACGTCTATACATGTTTTATATAATAACAAATATATTGATGGTATAAGGACACATATATTGATGGTGTAACAACAAACATATTGATGGTATAAGGACACATATATTGATGGTGTAAGAACAAATATATTGATGGTATAAGAACAAATATATTGATGGTATAAGAACAAATATATTGATGGTATAACAACAAATATATTGATGATGTAACAACAAATATATTGATGGTATAACAACAAATATATGGATGGTATAACAACAAATATATTGATGGTGTAACAACAAATATATTGATTGCGTAACAACAAATATATTGATGGTATAACAACAAATATATTGATGATGTAACAACAAATATATTGATGGTGTAACAACAAATATATTGATGGTGTAACAACAAATATATTGATGGTATAACAACAAATATATTGATGGTGTAACAACAAATATATTGATGGTGTAACAACAAATATATTGATGGTGTAACAACAAATATATTGATGGTGTAACAACAAATATATTGATGGTGTAACAACAAATATATTGATGGTATAACAACAAATATATTGATGATGTAACAACAAATATATTGATGGTATAACAACAAATATATGGATGGTGTAACAACAAATATACTTATGGTGTAACAACAAATATATTGATGGTGTAACAACAAATATATTGATGGTGTAACAACAAATATATTGATGGTATAACAACAAATATATTGATGGTATAACAACAAATATATGGATGGTGTAACAACAAATATATTGATGGTGTAACAACAAATATATTGATGGTGTAACAACAAATATATTGATGGTATAACAACAAATATATGGATGGTGTAACAACAAATATACTTATGGTGTAACAACAAATATATTGATGGTATAACAACAAATATATTGATGGTATAATAACAAATATACTTATGGTGTAACAACAAATATATTGATGGTATAACAACAAATATATTGATGGTATTATTCCATTTCTAGGGTTAGCCGGGCCGACATATTTGGCAGGAGAATAATAATCGCTTGTCCAGAGTATTCGCCACGATTTGTTCGGGTCGGAATTTTTATGTCACCCTCCATAGAAAAATGTTGTGACTCCTCCGGGTTTCGAACCCACGTCCTCTTCGTGTGGTGCCTCGACGAGTTATCAATTACCCGCTCTACCCCTGAAGTAATCATTTCTCCTCACTACTAGCATTCATTGATTATTTTAAAGTACTCTATCGCTCTCTCTCTCTCTCTCTCTCTCTCTCTCTCTCTCTCTCTCTCTCTCTCACACATTTATTGTGTTAGCTTATTTCAGAGACGACTTTGATAGTAGACAATGAAACCATCAGGATGTCACAAGAATATGGTCACACAGAAGAAAGATGAGAAATAAAAAGTCGCATATAAAGGAACACTAAGATATTCATTGATAGGCTGAGTGTAAAGAAAGTGTATTATTAACATTATAAGGAAAAATATAATTATTTCTTAGCCTTCTAACCAGAATAACAGCTGGGACATATTGTCATCATCATCAAGTACCGGGCCTAGTGGCGTAGGTGATCATGTCTCTCCACAACATTCGATCTCGGCAGTTATTTATCATTTCTGTTGTTGACCTTCTGCCAAGCCATTCTCTTAAGCTGTCTGGTATTTTTTCTCTTTGCTTCCCTCTATCTCTTCGTCCCTAAATTTTTCCAGTTGTTACAATATATTCAAGTTGTTCTCTTCTCATTTCATGGCCAAAAAATGATGATTGTCTCTTCCTAACATTGGAAATTAGCTCTCTTTTTGCTTTGACCTTTCTCAGAACCTCTTCATTACTCTTCTTAGCTGTTCATGGTATTCTCAACATTCTTCTGTAAAACCACATTTCTACAGACTCCAGTTATTTTCTTGTCTGTTGTCCTATTGTCCATGATTCGCATCCGTATGTTAAGACTGGCTCTACGTAACCTTTAAGAACTCTTTTTCTTGTTTCTTTTGTCAAAAATCGATTGCATAGTATCTTCCTCATTTTTTAGAAAGCTGCTTTTGCCTGAGCCATTCTGCATCTCACCTCTTTTGTACATCTTCCGTCTGAGGTTAACAAAGTTCCCAAATATTTATTGTACCAATGGGAAAACTGGAAGGAATAAAATAGAAAGTTAAGCACCGAGAAAGGATCCCAGTTTATGTTGATAGCATGTAGGAAGAAAAAGAGATAGAAGTAAACATAGAAGAAAGATACCATCAAGCTTAAGATAATTACAGATAGGAAGTTAGTCAAAACCATCATGTCCCATACCGGTTGGTGTAAGCGATCATGTCCTTTAACAGTTTTCTATGAGCATCGTATCGTGTTAATTATGTTGTTTGTTTCCATGCCATGAAACCAAGCTATCCAGTTCTTCTCTCTTTGTCGTCCGCGATCTCTCTTTTCCTGTGTTTTGCTAGCGAGTATTCCAACTCTCCTCTTCTCGTGATGTGTCCGAAAAATGGATATTGTTCCTTTCTGACGATTTTTGCAAGCTCTCTTTTTGTGTTGGCCTCTTTGAGAATTTCTGGGTTGGTCTTTTTAACTGTTCATGGAATTTTCAACATTCTTCTGAGAAATCCCATCTCTGTGGCACCTAATAATCTTTTCATTTGTTTGTTCACTGTCCGTGATTCTCTACCATAGATAAGAATTAGCGCTGTATAGCATTCAGTGGCGTATTCTCTATGATACCGCAGCTACCGCCGGTAGCCTGAACATATTAACAAAATACAAAAGGAAAGGATAATATATTATATATTTTAAAAAAATAATTATATTACAAATTTTTGAATATTCTATTACACATTTCGTAGGCCAATATGATTTATTTGCTTTGATTTGCATTTATTAAAGCAAGGTTTTCCTTTGGCCACTATAACGTTTGTGAATGGAACCGAAACTACATTGATACCTCCATTAGCCAGCGGCACATTTTTCCTCTATCCAGACCTTGTATTAAACGACCTTGACATTCAAAAATTCCCGTCAAAATAATACGGCAAAACCACCCCTACACTAATGCGGTTTTTTAATGGGTTAATTTTAGCTCAAGCCAATCAGAATCGTCACAAAGTGAAAGTGAAACTATGTCTATTTACCGGAACTTCCTTAGCTATTTATAACTACGGTATGCGCATCAGCATCTGCAGAAAGAAGTTTTTCTGCTCTCAAAAGAATCAAATCTTATTGTCACTCAACTCAGACACCAGAACGCTTATTTGGTTTGGCATTAATGTCCATTGAGAAATCGTTTCCTCAGAAACTTAGAAACCAACCCAGCAATACTTTCAATGACAAAGTCATCAAGACATTTTTGTCCCAAACAAGACGGATATAATTAACATAAATAAGTAAGTAATTTAAAATGCAGTGATGTCATTAGAAAATATTACTTTATGTTAGCCTACTAAATATAATGTATGTTTTTATTTATTATGTCAGCGGTAGCCCAGACCCCAAAATCAGTATACGCCACTGATAGCATTGATGAACTCTCTTTCAATAGAGTCAATATCAGAAGTCAATAGCAGAATTAATAAACAACTGCATAATCAAAAAATTTGTGGAAAGGCATGACCACTAAATCGTCACAGATGTACATGGTACTTGATGATGTTGATATTATAGTAGTAGTATTAGTAGTTTTAGTAGTAGTTGTATTGGTATTAGTAGTAATATTATTATTAGTTGTAGTAGTAGTATCAGTAGTAATAGTAGCTATTTTAGTAGTGCAAGTAGCAGTAGTATTAATATCAGTATAGTAGTAGTAGTAGTATCAGTAGTAATAGTAGCACTTTTAGTATTGCTAGTAGCAGTAGTATTAATATCAGTATAGTAGTAGTAGTATTAATATCAGTATAGTAGTAGTAGTATTAATATCAGTATATTAGTAGTAGTATTAATATCAGTATAGTAGTAGTAGTATTAATATCAGTATAGTAGTAGTAGTATTAATATCATTATAGTAGTAGTAGTGTTAATATCAGTATAGTAGTAGTAGTATTAATATCAGTATAGTAGTAGTAGTTTTAATATCAGTATAGTAGTAGTAGTAGTATTAATATCAGTATAGTAGTAGTAGTATTAATATCAGTATAGTAGTAGTAGTATTAATATCAGTATAGTAGTAGTAGTAGTATTAATATCAGTATAGTAGAAGTAGTATTAATATCAGTATAGTAGTAGTAGTATTAATATCAGTATAGTAGTAGTAGTAGTATTAATATCAGTATAGTAGTAGTAGTATTAATATCAGTATAGTAGTAGTAGTATTAATATCAGTATAGTGGTAGTAGTATTAATATCATTATAGTAGTAGTAGTATTAATATCAGTATAGTAGTAGTTGTAGTAGTTGTTGTAATAGTATCCTATGTCAGTTATAACTTACAATGAATTTTGTAGCGCCTCTAGGAAATGTTTTTTTTTTCTTGTCATTCGCCGGGTATTCTCTTCTTCTATGAATCTGTTTCGTGCTTGAGTTGGAGCTTTAGAATATTTCCAGATATTAGTGTCTGCAGCTTTTTGATGATATTTCTCTCAATCATTAGTTGACAATCATGATTGAGCGACATAAACTATAGATTGAAACTACCGCTTCATAAGACCTTGACTTTGCATACCCAATTACATCTTATCTCTCCGTGATCATTTTTGACCCTTTCAAAAAGTGATTGATATAATTGCCTTGATTGAGCTCTTCTGAAAATCCATTTTAGGCCCGTCGTAAATGCCTTAATTTTCTCCAAAAAAAAACACGTCACAATTAATAGAAGGAGAAAGAATGTTTAGATTGGGAGCTACGGAGATTCATAAAAATGCCACGAATGAAACTTTTCGTTTTGGGAAAAAAATTAATTTTGATAAAAATCACTGAAAATAAGAATGGATGTTTTCTCTATTTTCAGATGAGATTAAATGCAATGACTCTTTTATCATAGATATCATTTTTTAAGAAAGAAAGTTAGAGAAAGAGAGAGAGAGAGAGAGAGAGAGAGAGAGAGAGAAAGTGATATCGAAATGGCGAGATAATAATCAGCAATGTGATGGAGGTAGGAAGTTACATAGCTTGATGTATGCAAAGACATGGCGACTCGCAGTCAGAAATGGAGACATCAAGACACTATGTAATGACTGACATATATATATATATATATATATATATATATATATATATATATATATACGTATGGGAGCCGCGATAGCTCAGTGGGTAGTGAATTGGACTATAAAGGACAAGAGGTAGGGTTCGATTCCAATCGACGGCTTCCTGGTTCACCCAGCCTGAAATGGGTACCTGATTTTTTTCTGGGAAAGTAAAGCGGCACGGACGTAATACCGACCACATTACCCAAAAAAGCATGTTTCGAAGGTCTGTAAAATTTATGGTCACTAACACCATATTCCCTATATGCCGCCACTTGGCGTGACGGAGGTACTTTATATATATATAATACATCAAGGACTCAGCGTTAATAGTAAAAAGACAGAAGTTATGGTAGCAAAAAAAAAAAAATCACCGCAAAGCACAATAAAGACAAGTGAAACAATATTAAAATAGGTACATGAATTTAAATAGCTGGGATCAATGTTAACCTCAGGTGGTAGATGTACAACAGGGGTGAGATGCAAAATGGCTCGGGCAAAAGCAGCTTTCCAAAACATGAGGCAGATACTGTGCAATCCATTTATGACAATAGAAACAAAAAAAAGGGTTCGTAATTGTATAATAGAGCCAGTCTTAACATATGGATGTGAATCATGGAGAATAGGACAAGAGACAAGAAAATCACTGGAAGTTGTAGAAATGTGGTTTTACAGAAGAATATTGAGAATACCATGGACAATTAAGAACATAGCATAGACATGTTATGAGAAGGGAACAATTAAAATATATTGTAACAGTAGGGGAAACTAAAGGAAGAAGAGACAGAGGGAAGCAAAGATAAAAGATACCAGGCAGGTTATGAGCATGACTTGTCAGAAGGTCAAGTACAGAAAAGATAAATATCTGTCCAGATCGAAATTTGTGGAGAGGTATGATCACCTACGCCAGCAGGCGTGGTACTTGTTGATGACATATTGCACCGTGTTTCACATATTACAGGAAGGAATTTTACTGCGTACCATATCAGAAAATGTGGAATATCATGAAAGATATGGGCTTTCCAACACACCTAATACAACTTATCGAATCACTATATCACGAACAGCAAGAAGCTATCAGAATAGCGGATGAAACGTTAAATTGGTTTGATGTACAAAAAGGGGTGATGCAGGGATACATCCTCTGACCATACCTGTTCAACATTTATGCTGAGGACATCATGACAAATGTCAGAAACGATGACAGATCTGTGAAGTTCGACCCTTTCACAATAAAACAATGCAAAGTGATTAAAAAGAATAACTGAGCGTGTAAAAATAAACACAGTGAACTGCAAAACCTATATCCAAAAATACAACAACAAAAATAGATTAAAATAATGTCCTTTGACAAAGCAAAAAGCCAACCTAAAATCATCATCAACAGTGAAGAACTTGAAATTGTAACAAACTATGAATATCTGTGATCTGTAGTAACTAACAATGGAGACTGCCAGAAAGAGATCAAAAGAAAATTAGCCAATAGTAACACAAAATTAAACGTCGTGAAGAACATGTGGCACAATACTAGGAAGGCAGAACACTTTTAATTACTGAGGAAATGTATCTTCTGGATGGCAACATATAGTTCTGAATCATGGACAAACTCGCTAAAAGCAAAGAAAATAAATTCAATCGAAATAAAAATCCTACAAAATAAAAAAAAATCCTTAAGAAAATCTTGGATAATGCGAATGAGCTATGTAGACATGTTAAAAGATCTAAATATGAAAATGAGCTGACTTATTAATATCATTTTACAGAGGAAATTAGCGAATAATGTACAGTAGAAAAACAAAAGTCGATTAGAAGCCACATAAGAGAGTTGAAATATATTACTTGGACAATTAAAACTCCAATGAGGACATTCTCAAAGAGTCGGTCACAAAAAGGGAGCTCCTAAAAAAACATCAGAAAGAAACAATCAACATTTTCGGGCACATCCTGACAAGAGGAAAGTTGGAATACATGGTTACAATTGTGAAAATACAGGGAAAAAGAGATCGAGGACGACAAAAAGAGAAGATACTATAGTTCGTTCACAAATTCGTGCCCACAGAGTTTATTAATTATCTCGGAAACTGTTTGATGAATTTCTGTAATTCTTTTTCGTGAAATCTTATTTTTTCACCGACCTTCAGTCTGATTTTTTTGCCCTAGTGGCATGCATTTAGGAAAGATTTTTGCTTAATTGAGGTATATAAAAATCTGATTTTCTTGCTTGTCCTACATTTTAGGATTTTACAGTACCCACATTTGTTATAATCAACTCATAATTAAAAAGACAAATTTCACGTGCACACCAACACAATCTTAGCACCGATTCGCACTCTTAACTTGTAAGATGCTTCCACACCGAGTTTTTTTTTTTTTAGTAAGTTCATTTCCGGTTTCTTGTTAAATTGGTCCAGAGGCGTATTTTGACAAAATATTTACTATTAATGAATATTCCTGTATGTGTGATAATCTGTAATCTGTTGTGAAGTGACTATTTGATTCTTAAAACCATGAAGAGTTTAAAGTGTAAATTCATCACTATACAAAAGGTAACTGTGTTATTGCACATGCACTTTTGCAAGGAATCTAAAAAGGGTCGGTTATATTACTATTCAATGTAATACGGATACGCCTTTGGCTTGCTTTGTTAGAAAATTAACATAATTTACATTAAAATCTAATGTTTAGAGCACACGTGTGTGTATTTTCCTAAAATTATATAACAAAAAACGAATTGTGCAAAATTCGGACTACCTTTATACTTTAATGTTATAAAATCTGAAGGTCGGAGAAAAAATAAGATTTTCATGAAAAAGAATTACAGAAATTCATCAAACAGTTTCTGAGATAATTGATCAACTCTGTGGGCACGAATTTGTTAACGAACTATAGATAGCTTGGTGTCATGGCATGGGAACCAATTAACAACAAAATGTATACGACGCTCCGTGGATAGAAGGATGTGGAAAGACATGATCGACCACGCCAACCGGTGTGGCAGTTGATGATGATGATAATATATATATATATATATGTGTATATGTATATAATTCCTGTGTGTTACCGGGGCCTCATTATGAGGGAAGTAAAGAATAGTGACGCTGTGACCTTCCAGACATGTCGTAATAGGCGACTAAGGAGGCTGATCGATGGCTTGACAAGCTGTCATTGTAAAAAGTATTGTTATGGAAACAGCGCCATATATTTTAGAGCAGTGATCTCTGCAATATGTGCCATTTTGGCACACAAGGTTTCTGTTTCTGAGATTGTGGTTCTGCCCCATGTGCCGTCTTCGGCTCGAAAGGACTATAATTAGATATGTATGTAAAGGTAAAGCACGAGACCAGAATCGGCATCTTAGCACGAGTTTTCACCCATATGTGCTCGGCCTCCTATTCAGAAGTGTTCGAAGACTTCTGGATAGTGTCGCTTCAAGCATCGAAACTCACGATGCAAGGCGGCATTCTTCACCTTACACTGGTACCCATTTCTGCCAGTGACTGGGTTGACCGCGGGGGTATTTTTTTTTTCTAACCACGAGTACAACTCACACTGTTTCCAAGTTTGAAGTTGGAACACGGGTTGTCCGAACGTCGATAGCCCGGTGGTTTTCCCAATTTGACTGTCGAGACCGACTCCCCATATATATATATATATATATATATATATATATATATATATAGAGAGAGAGAGAGAGAGAGAGAGAGAGAAAGAGATATTTGATTGATTCATTAGAGGTGACCTGATCTACAGTAAGTTAACTTTGTAACAGTGGGAGGGTGAGAATGTGTAACAACAACATGAGTGAGTGAGTTAGGAAAACGTGGACATTTTTCACGGGAGAGAGAGTGAGGGAATCAACTCAGTTACAATAACGAATTCTCGGGATTTGGGAGAGGGTTCAATTAGAGGATGTGTCGTGTTAACTGTTCATGTTAATTATGTGTGAACCAGAGTTCAGCCATTGATTAGTGTCGGTTGGACAAGTGAAGTCTTAATATGAGGAAGTGCGAGCAAAGAGCTCGCTAACTGATTCAACTTTAGTTGAAAAGCTGAGTATTTTTCATATTCAGTATGCGTGAGCAATCAAATGTTAAGTCAGTCCTATTATATGGCTGTGAAACATGGAGAACAATACAATTGACAATCACGAAGGTACAGACTTTCATTAATGGATGCTTACGCAGAATAAAGGGATGGAAATGGCAGGACAAAATCACTAACATAGAATTATGGAAATGTACCAGTCCAATACCAGTGGATAAAGAGATACAGCGAAGACGATGGCGCTGGATAGGACACATACTGCGGAAGCCAACTGAGAGTATTACACAACAGGCCCTTTTTTGGAATCCCCAGGGAAAAATCAAAGAGGAAGACCAAGAAATTCTCGGAGAAGACAGATAGAAGCAGAGATGAAGATGATGGGGAAGACATGGAATGATCTTAAAAGAATGGCCAAAAAAAACAAAAAAAAAAAACAGAACGACATGGAAAGTGTTTGTTGAAGACCTACGCTCCACTGGGAGCTAAAAGGTAGCAGAAGAAGAAGGTGATCGCTAACTGTTTCAGCTTTAGGGGAAGAGCTGGATATTCCATGTTAATTATGTGTGAGCAGCTGAGGGCTGAGTAAGTCGCTGGTTTTGTCTACTTTGTGGTGTTACCTATCAGATGCACTGTGAATAAACTCAGTCCTATTTTATGAGTGAACAATATTGGGTCAGTCATTTCGTCAGTGTTTGTGGGTATGATCGTTATGGTGAAGAACGAACAGTAGGGTTGAGGAGAAGTCTGGGGTCTGAACTTCTACATGGCCGTCCATCAATGAAACAGCGCAAAGTACCGCAATACGGAGATCACAATAGGAAGCACAGCATTAGTTTCCTGGCCAGTCTTGAGCTGCTGTTCCATCAAGTAAGAAGCAGTCAGGCAGTGACACAAATCACATGTTCATCCTTCCAGCAAGGCTGTCAGGGAGGAGGCCGACAGACAGTGCAGCAGGCGACCAGCAGCAACGCCGACTTTGATCCGTGTCCATTGGGGAGCATGGCTTTTCACTATCAACTTGACCTAATTTTAATGGGTTTTTTCTATTTTCTTTGTTTTTTTTTTTTTTTTTTTTTGCGTTCGCTAGAATTTACCTCTGACGAAGTCTCAAGAGACCTGGAGCTGAATTTTGCGTGTTAATCCGTTTTTCCCCTGGCAGCCGTGTGCACAGCGGTCCCTCGCCGCACAAGGAGATAACTCCGTCTTCGGATATATTCATAATTTTTCCGCCGTCCATGAGTAATTGACGTTTCAAGCCGGGCCTCGGCTCTCAGACTAGGGGTAATTGCCGTAGAGAGAAAGCATAAATAAAAATCCCGGGATTTGAAAAGCCGGGATTTGAACCCACAACCTTTCTGTCTCGAGGCCGGCGTCTTGCTTCAAGACCAACCAATCCCCCTGAAGTTGATTTGAAAAGATACTAATAACATTTGAATTAATATGACTACATGCTAATAGAGATACATATTTTGTTGAAATGGTTATAGTTATAGTTATAGTTATTCGAAGGCCCGGTATCACTGGAAACAAATCACAATCCATAATTGCTCAACCACCAGTACCAGTGGAATCACCCAAATTAACATCTCATCGAATATTTAAACAAAGAAAGGCAGCTGCAATCCCCATCATAACAGCCACAGCACACACCAAAAGACATAAGGCCAAACGGCACCGAAAGTGAACGCATCTGAACTATCCTTCGTCATACGATATCATCATTCATCGTAAGCAATCTGAATATAGAAACATCATCCGGATGAAAAGCACAGCTCACGATGTGCACAGTGCACTAAACTCAGTAGCTCCTGCAGCAAGCCGGGCATGGAATATGAGGAAACTGCAACAAGGAACACTTTTCAGACAGTGCCTCAACGGCTCTTTTCCCCTATCCGCCATATTGACCGGAAGTCCGTTATTATTTAAAATGTTATTTAGACAAACATTTCTGTATCTCTATCTTGAATTTCAGTCGGTATGAACATATTCAGACCAGTTTAGTTTGTAAAATATGAACGTTTTTATAACTTTAATTAACATTCACATGAGCCACTCGACAACATCAAAAACAACAATTCGTTAGAAGCCACAATTCAATAATTCTACAAGTAGCAGTAGAAAATATAAAAATATCTATTTCTAATTAGAATAAATATTCTTTATTCATTTTACGAACGTTCGACAACAGCCTAGTATTGAGTTGGACGTTCTTCCATGATAGACTGTATTATACAAGAAATGACATACCGTAACATAACCTGTTGTTTACTGAACACGAAAAGCCAGGTTTAAACATAAGGAAAATATAATAAACAAACAGAGATATGTCGATAACATTGAAATGCTGGTAAGACTTCGAGGTGAACTTGCAATAAAGTTACAGAAATTAATAATAAAAACAGTGAATTGCATCTTAATATTTCAAAGATGAAAACTAAAATTAACTCATCATCATCATGTACCCTGCCGGTTGGCGTAGGCGATCATGTCCCTCCACAATCTTCTATCTACAGTGCATCGCATCAGTTCTGTTGTTGACTGTTTTCCATACTATGACACCAAGCTATCCAGTATTTTCTCTCTTTGTCGTCCGCGATCTCTCTTTCCTTTTATTTTACCAGTTGTAACCAAGTATTCAAACTTTCCTCTTCTCATGATGTGCCCGAAAACTGTTGATTGCTTCTTTCTGATGTTTTTTAAGAGCTCCCGTTTTGTGTTGGCCTCTTTGAGAACTTCCTCATTGTTCTTTTAAAAATAACTAGATTATTATAAAAAAAAAAAAACATGGAAAAGCCAATATCGAGATTATAGGTGGTCATTTAAGCCAACCTTTAATAAACTAAGAATCGAGTTATGGTCAAATTTAAGTCAACTTCATAATCTGGGACAACAGCGACGAGGAAGATGCGGATGTCTGTACTTACGGATCCGTAATGGGACACGAAAGGAGTGCTTGGACGTTACAGCGCGCTCGGCAGACAGAATATAAAAAAAAACAGTGTTACATACGTTATACCAACGAGTAGAAAGACGATGGAGGTGATGGCAGAGACCAGACCTTTCATGTGGTTGAAATCAAAAGACTACACCCACGCCTATATACTGAGTGATTCGATGAGCATGATAAGAAAAGTGGAGGCGGGCTCTGTACGCAGGCAATGGGTAGAGTCATTGCAGAAGTAAAAAATACGTAGTCACCTTTGTTTATGTCCCTGGACATACGGAAGTGCGGGGAAATGAAAGAGTGGACAGGTTGGCTAGCTGCACTGTAGTTGAAGACGGTCAACCAATGGATCTGGCGGACATCATTATTGCCCTCCGAGATGTGGGAATGGTACAAGACTTGACAACCATGAGTCCACATCACTCATTCAGAAGAAAGAGATAGGAGCTAAGATGTGTACAGCCAGAAACGAGTGGCTTAATAGGCTCATACCAACCAACTCAGAACTGGTGCCGTCGTCCTTGAAAGTTGCGGGACTTGCTGAGGAGAGGATCTGAGCACTTATGGACATGTTCGGAGTGCAATGATGAGAACCCACTAATAACTCAATAACCCCAAATCAAGGCCAAATTTGAATAATATGATGATGCTGAGGACTGGATGTTATGACCCGTTGAAATCTAATATACACCATCATCATCGTGTGCCTTCTCCGCAATGAAGGTTGGCTACCATGGATCGCCATTCAACTCTGTTTCTTACTTTGATGGTGCAGGCTGACATAGATTGACTTGTCCATCTTTTGATGTTACTCGTCCATGTTAGTCTTGGTCTGCCTCTGCCTCTTTTACCTTGTATTTTTCCTTCCAATATTACTTTTAGTAGGCTGTTGTGTCTTTTAACATGCCCCAAAAATTTCATTTCTCTTGTCTTAATTGTATTTAGTAGTTCTTTTTATTTTCAGTTGTTTTAAAACTTTATCGTTTGTTATCTTTTGTTTCCATCCAATTGTACCTATTCTTCTATAATTCCACATTTCAAAGGCTTCAATTTTCTGTTCTGTTTTCTTGTCTAATGTCCATGTTTCTGCACCATACAGGAATATTGAGAAGATGTAACATTTTGCCATTCTTAGTTTCAGCCCTGCTGATATTTGTTTTGTTTTTAGTATATTTTTCATGGCATTAAAATTACTTTTTGCCATACCTATTCTTTTGTTTATTTCAGTTTTGCATTTTCCATCATTAGTTATAGTATGCCCAAGGTAGTTGTAGCTCTGGACTGTCTCCAGATGTATTCCCTCAACTGTGATATTTAATTGTAGGTCTTGAGAATTTTCTTTGTTTATGATCAAAGTTTTTTATCTTTTTGATATTTATTATTTCAAGTCCATATTTTTTGCTTGTTATGTTTATCACATAAAGCAATTGTTGTAGGTCTTTAGGATTTTCTGCTAGTAGAACAGTATCATCAGTATATCTCAGGTCTAATATACATATGTATGTATAATTGTACTGAACTCTACAAATAACATATATCTATATAAACTTAGTTTGCATGCTTAAGGTATTGTAATAAAAATAATATTATTGGTGAAAAGTGGACGATAAGAGGGCGTTGACTGAGAGAGAGAAAGAGAGAGAGAGAGAGAGAGAGAGGAGGAGAGATAGGAGAGAAATTGAGGGAGGAAAAGGGAATAAATGAATAAACAAATAAAGAAAGAAATATAGAAAGTAAAAATTGAGCAACAGATTTAATATTTAATGGTGAACTTACCAGTTTGATGGGAGCCGCGATAGCTCAGTGGTTAGTGAACTGGACTACAAAGGACAAGGGGTAGGGTTCGATCCCAACCGACGGCTTCCGGGTTCACCCAGCCTTAAATGGGTACCGGATTTTTTTCTGGGAAAGTAAAGCAGCACGGGCGTAATACCGACCACATTACCCCAAAAATCATGTGCTGAAGGTCTGTAAAATATAGGGTCACTAACACCATATTTCCCTATACGCCACTTGGCGTGACTGGGGTTCTTTACTTTTTACTTTTATCAGTTTGATGGGAGGATTCTTCCTTCTCCTCTATAACAAACACACAGGTATATTGTGATACCAAATAAAGAAATGGCCCATCATTAATCTGTTCTGGAATGTACGAAATCATATATTCTCATTTCTTTCTTATTGGTGCTATTATGTAACTAATTCATAATAACTGGTTCATCATCATCAAGTGCCATCTCCGCCACGAATGTTGGCTACCATGGAGCGCCATTCTGCTCTGTCTCTTGCTTTGATGGTGCAGGTTGTCATAGGTTGGTTTGTCCATCTTTTGATGTTACTCGTCAATGTAAGTCTTGGTCTGCCCCTGCCTCTGACAACAGGTTACTAACTTTCACTGTCTTTCTTATTAAAATGTAAATATGATTCACCTTTGGCATAACCACGATCCTTTATCCATCCATTGGCACAACCACGATCCTTTATCCATCCATTGGCATAACCACGATCCTTTATCCATCCATTGGCATAACGACGATTCTTTATCCATCCGTTGGCACAACCACGATCCTTTATCCATCCATTGGCATAACCACGATCCTTTATCCATCCGTTGGCACAACCACGATCCTTTATCCATCCATTGGCATAACTACGATCCTTTATACATCCATTGGCACAACCACGATCCTTTACCCATCCATTGGCATAACCATGAACCTTTACCAATCCACTGGAACAACCACGATCCTTTACCCATCCATTGGCACAACCACGATCCTTTATCCATCCATTGGCACAACCACGATCCTTTACCCATCCATTGGCATAACCTCGATCCTTTATCCATCCATTGGCATAACCATGAATCTTTACCAATCCACTGGAACAACCACGATCCTTTACCCATCCATTGACATAACCACGATCCTTTATCCATCCATTGGCACAACCACGATCCTTTACCCATCCATTGGCATAACCTCGATCCTTTACCCATCCATTGGCATAACCATGAACCTTTACCCATCCATTGGCATAACCACGATCCTTTACCCATCCATTGGCATAACCACGATCCTTTACCCATCCATTGGCATAACCTCGATCCTTTACCCATCCATTGGCATAACCTCGATCCTTTACCCATCCATTGGCATAACCTCGATCCTTTACCCATCCATTGGCATAACCTCGATCCTTTACCCATCCATTGGCATAACCACGATCCTTTACCCATCCATCGGCATAACATCGATCCTTTACCCATCCATTGGCATAACCTCGATCCTTTACCCATCCATTGGCATAACCTCGATCCTTTACCCATCCATTGGCATAACCTCGATCCTTTACCCATCCATTGGCATAACCTCGACCCTTTACCCATCCATTGGCATAACCACGATCCTTTACCCATCCATTGGCATAACCTCGATCCTATACCCATCCATTGGCATAACCACGATCCTTTACCCATCCATTGGCATAACCTCGATCCTATACCCATCCATTGACACAACCACGATCCTTTACCATCCATTGACACAACCACGTTCCTTTACCTATCCAATGGCATAACCACGATCCTTAACTTATCCCAATGGCATAACCACGATCCTTAACTTATCCCAATGGCACAACCACGATCCTTAACTTATCCCAATGGCACAACCACGATCCTTAACTTATCCCAATGGCACAACCACGATCCTTAACTTATCCCAATGGCACAACCACGATCCTTAACTTATCCCAATGGCACAACCACGATCCTTAACTTATCCCAATGGCACAACCACGATTCTTTACCCATCCCGACATTAATGTTAAAAATACATCATTCTGCATTACTCGAAAGTATTAAAAGAAGCTGCTGTCGAAATGTCTCATTACCAAAGGCTACTGTTGTCGAAATGTCTCATTACCAAAGGATACTGTTGTCGAAATGTCTCATTACCAAAGGCTACTGTTGCCGAAATGTCTCATTACCAAAGGCTACTGTTATCGAAATGTCTCATTACCAAAAGGCTACTGTTGTCGAAATGTCTCATTACTAAGACTACTACTGCCGAAATGTCTCATTACTAAAGGCTACTGTTGTCGAAATGTCTCATTACTAAAGACTACTACTGCCGAAATGTCTCATTACTAAAGACTACTGTTGTCAAAATGTCTCATTACTAAAGACTACTACTGCCGAAATGTCTCATTACCAAAAACTACAACTACCGAAATGCCTCATTACCAAAGACTACTACTGCCGAAATGCCTCATTACCAAAGACTACTACTGCCGACATGGCTCATTACCAAAGACTACTACTGCCGGAATGTCTCATTACCAAAGACTGCTGCTACCGAAATGCCTCAATACCAAAGACTACTACTGCCGAAATGTATCATTACCAAAAACTACTGTTGCCGAAATGTCTCATTACCAAAGACTACTACTGCCGAATTGTCTCATTACCAAAAACTACTGTTGTCGAAATGTTTCATTACCAATGACTACAACTACCAAAATGCCTCATTACCAAAGACTACAACTACCGAAATGCCTCATTACCAAAGACACTGATCTGGCGGTTGGGTGGTCTAAAGGTAAACGGTCGTCCTCTTGACCATAAAAAAAGGAAAACATATTTCTTTTTTAAATCGAATCCGTGGTTTCTTCATGGATTAACTCTTCCTTTGTCTCTGGTTAGTGAGATTCGATGTCTAGATCTCTCTGATAATATCGAAAAAAAAACAGTGGGTCCCATGTATATTCCGCGCATGTGAAAGAGCTCTTCGGAGTTGGAAATCGAAAAGAGTAAGTTTAAAATGGCCGGTGTCTTAGAAAATTGATAGGAAAATAATGTACTCAAAACGTCAAAACTCTCGACGATAAAAATATTAGTTCCTCTGAAGTCGAAAAATATCTGCCTGTATGGCGGGGAACACCTAATCACACGGCTGTCGGTTTGAAAAACAGGAAAACAATGATGCGCACTCAAAATTCAGTCCCTCCGGACTTCGCTTGAGATATCAAGCTGGCGGACGCAAAAAGAGAAGAAAAAAAAAGCAGGACAAAAAATAATAAAATAATCCAGCAACAAACGAGAAAGACACTAACCTTCATAGTCTTGCAATATCAAAGATTTGATAACATCATTTCAATTTTGTTAACGTTGATAACACATGTCTAGGTGTGTTGTATTTCAATTCTAATTTTTCTTGCAGCCTAGGGACCATATTGTGCAGTAATTTTAAATCGCTTTCTTGCTGGTCAAAATTGCTTGGCGGGCCAGTTCTAGTCCAAGGGCCGAAGGTTGCTCAACCCTGATCTAGGTAGGTGGAAAGAATCTAGAGGAAGGTCGAACTTATATCGAGTGTTGGAAAATGCAAGACAGAAATAAATAAAATTACAGGAATAGCCAGTTATTTTCAACAGCATGAAGTGTTCTTATTTACATCTAAGCAAATAATGTCATGATTATAACTCTTCCTCTACTTTCCTTCCTCATTTGCCTTTCAGCGTCGAGGGGAGATATAATTTGCGGTCTTTTGCTCTTCTGTTCGCATCAGTTGCTATTATGTTTTCTAGTGCTTCCAATATTCCATCGAATCATCTTTTTCGTGGTCGACCCTTGGGTCTGGTATTCTCGCAAGGTTTATTGAAGGCTCGTTGTGTTTTGATCTTTCTGCCTTGTCACGTGGCCAAACCATTGTATCTGTTGTTTCTTTATATATTGTATGGCGGGGGCTATTCCTAGCTTTTTAAAAAGTCAGTTCTTCATTTCTGATCTGATCTCTCAGACTGTTTCCTGTCATTCGCCTGACACATTTAGTCTCAGTAGAGGTTATTCTCAGCAGGGCGGTAAGGGATAAATGTTTTATGCTCAGAGTAATAATAGAAAATGATTACAACTGAGAATAAAAAAGTCAATTTCCTCATATTCCAAGTTCGGCTTGTTGCAGGAGCTACTGAGTTTAGAGCTCTGTGCACACCGTGAGCTGTGTTTTTCATCCGTATCGTGTTTTTCGATTGCTTACGTTGAATGATGATATCGTACGAAGAAGGAAAGTTCAGCTGCGTTCACTTTCTATGCCGTTACGCTTATGTCTTTGGCGTGTGCTGTAGCTGCCATGATGAGGACTGCAGCTGTCTTTCTTTGTTTGGTTCTTTGAATGAGATGAGATGTTAATTCGGATGATTCCACTGGCACGGGCAGTTGAGCAATTATGGATTTTAATTCGTTTGCAGTGATACCATGGCTTTCAAACTACAACTATAGCTACAGTAATAAACTGATCTAGATAGATATCAATGCAAGACAGAAGTAAACAAAAGAATATGAATGGCAAAAAACAATTTTATGAAAAATATACTCAGGTCACAGCAAGTAACAGAGCCGGGATAGCTCAGTGGTTAGTGAACTGGGCTACAAAGGAGAAGGGGTAGGATTCGATCCCAACCGACGGCTTCCAGGTTCACCCAGCCTTAAATCGGTACCGAATTTTTTCTGGAAAAGTAAAGCGGCGCGGGCGTAATACCGACCACATTACCCCAAAAATCATGTGCTGAAGGTCTGTAAAATTGATGGTCACTAACACCATATTCCCTATACGCCACTTGGCGTGACGGGTCACTAACACCATATTCCCTAGACGCCACTTGGCGTGACGGGTCACTAACACCATATTCCCTAGACGCCACTTGGCGTGACAAGGGTACTTTTATTTACAGTAAGTAACAGAAGAACCAAAACTACGAATAGTAAAATGTGTTATCTACCCAGTATTCCTGTATGGTAGAGAATCGTGGACACTAAATAATAAGACAGCAGAAAACCGAGATCTTTGAAATGGGGATTTATAGACAAAATGGTAGAAGTGGGTGGAGGGAAAAGAAAACAAATAAAAGGAAGTTCTGGACCAAGTGATAATAAAAAAAGAACTACTTAACACAATTGTAAAAAAGAAAACTGAAATTTTGGGAACATGTGAAGAGACACAACATCGTACTAAATGTCATCTTGGAAAGAGAGGTACAAGATGGGCTAGGCAGAGGCAGACCAAGACTAAATAACATGAACTGATAATTTCAGAAGATGAACAGGCGAATTTCTGACAAAGTGCACTATCAAGAGACAGAGTAAAATGGCGCTCCGTGTTAGGCAATATTTGATGTGGAGACGGCACCCAATAATGAATTAATCCCTTATACCGAGTATGGTGCCAAAACATGGATAGTAAAGATAAGAAGACATAAAATTAAAATTTCTTGAAATGTTAATTTGCTGAAAAAATTGAAAAAAAATGATGTTCTGAAACATCTACAAATGATGAACACAACTTGTTCAAGACGCTTACAAGTATTTTCTTCTTCTTCTACCTTTCAGTTCCCTGTTGAGCATAGATCTTCAACAAACACTTTCCAAGTCGTTCTGTTTCTTGCCATTCTTTTAAAATCATTCCATGTCTTCCACATCATCTTCATCTCTGCTTCTATCTGTCTTCTCCAAGAATTGTTTGGTCTTCCTCTTTGTACAAGTATTTTAGTCACACATGAACACATAAAAAATACTAAAACTTAGCGGAAATACAAATTAAACGAGGCAGACTAAAATTTACTGACAATATCAACAAGTTGACTGGAGATCCCTTGAGAACGTGCATAACCAACGCAAGAGACAGGGTGACATGATGCTCCATGATAGTTAACCTACCATGAGGGGGCGATATAAGACAGCGATGATAGAACACTAACATGCAGTTATGGCTGAATCATGTGTGATGATAGACCACTAACATACAGTTTGGACTGAATCATTTGTGATGATAGAACACTAACATGCAGTTATGGCTGAATCATGTGTGATGATAGACCACTAACATACAGTTATGGCTGAATCATGTGTGATGATAGAACACTAACATGCAGTTATGGCTGAATCATGTGTGATGATAGAACACTAACACGCATTTATGACTGAATCATCTGTGATGATAGAACACTAACATGCAGTTATGGCTGAATCATCTGTGATGATAGAACACTAACATGCAGTTATGGCTGAATCATGTGTGATGATAGAACACTAACATGCAGTTATGGCTGAATCATGTGTGATGATAGAACACTAACATGCAGTTATGACTGAATCATTTGTGATGATAGAACACTAACATGCAGTTATGGCTGAATCATCTGTGATGATAGAACACTAACATGCAGTTATGGCTGAATCATCTGTGATGATAGAACACTAACATGCAGTTATGACTGAATCATCTGTGATGATAGAACACTAACATGCAGTTATGACTGAATCATCTGTGATGATAGAACACTAACATGCAGTTATGGCTGAATCATCTGTGATGATAGAACACTAGCATGCAGTTATGACTGAATCATCTGTGATGATAGAACACTAACATGCAGTTATGACTAAATCATTTGTGATGATAGAACACTAACATGCAGTTATGACTGAATCATCTGTGATGATAGAACACTAACATGCAGTTATGAATGAATCATCTGTGATGATGAAACACTAGCATGCAGTTATGACTGAATCATCTGTGATGACAGAACACTAACATGCCATTTTGACTGAATCATCTGTGATGATAGAACACTAACACGCATTTATGACTGAATCATCTGTGATGATAGAACACTCGTACGCATTTATGACTGAATCATCTGTGATGATAGAAGACTAACATGCAGTTATGGCTGAATCATCTGTGATGATAGAACACTAACATGCAGTTATGACTTAATCATCTGTGATGATAGAACACTAACATGCAGTTATGACTGAATCATCTGTGATGATAGAACACTAACATGCAGTTATGGCTGAATTATCTGTGATGATAGAACACTAACATGCAGTTATGACTGAATCATCTGTGATGATAGGACACTAACATGCAGTTATGACTAAATCATTTGTGATGATAGAACACTAACATGCAGTTATGACTGAATCATCTGTGATGATAGAACACTAACATGCAGTTATGACTAAATCATTTGTGATGATAGAACACTAACATGCAGTTATGACTGAATCATCTGTGATGATAGAACACTAACATGCAGTTATAAATGAATCATCTGTGATGATGAAACACTAGCATGCAGTTATGACTGAATCATCTGTGATGACAGAACACTAACATGCCATTTTGACTGAATCATCTGTGATGATAGAACACTAACACGCATTTATGACTGAATCATCTGTGATGATAGAACACTAATACGCATTTATGACTGAATCATCTGTGATGATAGAAGACTAACATGCAGTTATGGCTGAATCATCTGTGATGATAGAACACTAACATGCAGTTATGACTTAATCATCTGTGATGATAGAACACTAACATGCAGTTATGACTGAATCATCTGTGATGATAGAACACTAACATGCAGTTATGGCTGAATTATCTGTGATGATAGAACACTAACATGCAGTTATGACTGAATCATCTGTGATGATAGAACACTAACATGCAGTTATGACTAAATCATTTGTG
Organism: Megaustenia siamemsis; assembly: GCA_032433765.1. Taxonomy (NCBI): domain Eukaryota; kingdom Metazoa; phylum Mollusca; class Gastropoda; order Stylommatophora; family Ariophantidae; genus Megaustenia; species Megaustenia siamemsis. Next base: position 26,641,891 of record JAVIAB010000059.1, read on the forward strand.
ATTATAGAACACTAACATGCAGTTATGACTGAATCATTTGTGATGATAGAACACTAACATGCAGTTATGAATGAATCATCTGTGATGATAAAACACTAGCATACAGTTATGACTGAATCATCTGTGATGATAGAACACTAACATGCAGATTTGACTGAATCATCTGTGATGATAGAACACTAACACGCATTTATGACTGAATCATCTGTGATGATAGAACACTAACATGCAGTTATGGCTGAATTATGTGTGATGATAGAACACTAACATGCAGTTATGACTGAATCATCTGTGATGATAGAACACTAACATGCAGTTATGACTAAATCATTTGTGATGATAGAACACTAACATGCAGTTATGACTGAATCATCTGTGATGATAGAACACTAACATGCAGTTATGAATGAATCATCTGTGATGATAAAACACTAGCATGCAGTTATGACTGAATCATCTGTGATGATAGAACACTAACATGCAGATTTGACTGAATCATCTGTGATGATAGAACACTAACACGCATTTATGACTGAATCATCTGTGATGATAGAACACTAACATGCAGTTATGGCTGAATCATGTGTGATGATAGAACACTAACATGCAGTTATGGCTGAATCATGTGTGATGATAGAACACTAACATGCAGTTAATAAATGAGAAAAAAAAAATAAGCATCAATCATTGTTAATATGGGAGCCGCGATAGCTCAGTGGTTAGTGAACGGGACTACAGAAGACAAGATGTAAGGTTCGATTCCAACCGACGGCTCCGGGTTCACCCAGCCTTAAATGGATACTAGATGTTTTCTGGGAAAGTAAATCGGCACCGGCGTAATACCGACCACATTACCCCAAAAATCATGTGCCGAAGGTATGTAAAATCTATGGTCACTAACACCATATTCCCTATACGCCACTTGGCTGTGACGGGGGCTCTTAACTTTTTTTAAAATTATTAATAGAACTATAGACATGAATTATTTGTAACAGAAATATAACGATAGTTATTTTTATAAAAAGAATAACAACAATCTTTTTTTTTTTAAAAGTAAAATAAGCATCAATAAAACCCCGTCCAATTATATTGCGACGCCTAACAAAAGAGGGTACTTTCTTGGGAAAGTCACGCAAGCGTTTAGCTTCCCCTGCCTTTTGTCCTTCCCAGAACTCCACACATTTAGATCACACGTCACTCATCTCATGTTGCACAAAGACAAGAGCTTTACACTCGCTGGCTCCTCATGGCGTGACAAATCCCATTCCTTCACCTTCAGACATTCAAAGAGATCCAAGGATTCCAAGAAAATAGACATTTGTAGAAGACCTGGATAAGACAGTAATTTTAAAAGTCGGTATTAATTGAGGTATTTTGAAAGTGGGTATTACTTGAGGTATTTTAAAAGTGTGTATTATAAATGTTGGACATTATAGTGAAAGAAAGAAAAAATAAAGGACTCAGCCTTAATAGCAAAAAGGCAGAGGTAATGGTAACAACAAAGAAAAAGACATCACCTCAGTGCAAAATAAAGACAAGTGGAACAATATTAAAACAGGTAAATGAATTTAAATATTTGGGAACTTTGTTAACCTCAGACGGAAGATGTACAAAAGAGGTGAGATGCAGAATGGCTCCGCCAAAAGCAGCTTTCCAAAAAAATGAGGAAGATATTATGCAATCCATTTTGACAATAGAAACAAGAAAGAGAGTTCTTAAATGTTACGTGGAGCCAGTCTTAACATATGGATGCGAATCATGGGCAATAGGACAACAGACAAGAAAATCACTGGAGTCTGTAAAAATGTGGTTTTACAGAAGAATATTGGGAATACCATGGACAGCTAAGAAGAGTAATGAAAATTTTCTGAAAGAGGTCAAAGCAAAAAGAGAGCTAATTTTCAATATTAGGAAGAAATAATCATCATTTTATGGCCATGTAATGAGAATAGAACAACTGGAATATATTGTAACAACGGGAAAAATTGAGGGACGAAGAGATAGAGGGAAGCAAAGAGAAAAAATACCAGACAGCTTAAGAGAATGGTTTGGCAGAAGGTTAACAGAAATGATAAATAGCTGTCGAGATCGAAAGTTGTGGAGAGACATGATCACCTACGCCAGCAGGGCCGTTACTTGATGATGATGATAATTACTTGAGGGGACCAAGGAAAAAAAAACATTTGTAGAAGATATCTAAATATTTGTTATTTTTTGAAAATGGGCATTACTTGAGAGGACAAAGAAAACAGGTTGTCATTGACTGACTTGTTCATCTGTTGATGTTACTCGTCCATGTCAGAATTGGTCTGCCTCTGCCTATATTACCTTGTATTTTCTCTTCCAAGATTACTTTTTATATGCTGTTGTGTCTTTTAACATGCCCCCAAAATCTCATTTGTTTTGCTTGAATTGTGTTTAGTAGTTTTCTTTTCATTTTTAATTGTTTTAAGACTTCATCGTTTTGTTTTCTGTCTATCCAATTCTACCTATTCTTCTATATATCCACATTTCAAAGGCTTCAATTTTTTGTTCTGTTTTCTTGTCTAATGTCCATGTTTCTGCACCATACAGGAATGTTAAGAAGATATAATATTTTGCTATTCTTAGTTTTAGCTCTGGTGCTATTTGTTTCGATGTTATTATATTTTTCATGACATTTAGATTACTTTTTCCCACCCATATTCTTTTGTTTATTTCAGTTTTACATGTTCCATCACTAGTTATAGGATGTCCAAGGTAGCTGTAACTCTGAACTGTCTTCAAATCTATTTCTTCAACTTTGATATCAAATTGTACTTTATTAGCAGAAGGAAAAAAAAATCACACCAGATAGATTAAAAGAGTAGCAGATAGTTTTATGTGCTGGCCTTTATAATACAGTACCATCTTCAGTTCTGAAATGTTATGTAGTGCCAGTCTTAACATATGGATGTGATTCATGGACAATAGGACAACAGACAAGAAAATCACTGGAGTCTGTAGAAATGTGGTTTTACAGAAGAATATTGGGAATACCATGGACAGCTAAGAAGAGTAATGAAAACGTTCTGAAAGAGGTCAAAGCAAAAAAGAGAGCTAATTTCCAATATTTGGAAGAAATAATCATAATTTTTTGGCTATGTAATGATAGGAGAAAGGCTGGGACATATTGTAACAACTGGGAAAATTGAGGGACGTAGAAATAGAGGGAAGCAAAGAGAAAAAATACCAGACAGCTTAAAAGAATGGCTTGGCGAAGGTCATCAACAGAAATAATAAATGGCTGTCGGGATCGAAAGTTGATTTAGAGACATGATCACCTACGCCAGCAGACCCGATACTTGATGATGATGCTGATGACCCTCTTCAGTTTGCTTGGCCAGTCATAGTAGGAACATAGCTTGGCCAGCTAGAGGTTTCTGCTAATGAGCCAGGTGGATCCTAAACAACTACCGTATTTGTGTTAATCGAATGGCGAATTGGCGGGTTAGAGATAAGACCGCGACTTTTGAATAAGAAAGTCCGAGTTCGATTCGAACATAGGCAGTTGGAATTGTGCTGCCTGAATGCGTGGGTTTCTAGTGGATTTGCCCCGCCCTGGTCTCTGGGTAGTGAGATCTGATATCTAGTCCTCTTGTACACATCGAAAAACAAACAGGAGGTTTCGTGTGTATTTCGCGCCCGTTAAACTTCCTTCGGCGGTTAAAAGTCGAAAAGGACAGGCAACATAAATGACGCTACTCAAGCAAAAATGTCTACTGTTTCCGTACGTTTCGACGCATTTCGGTCATATACGTTTAGCCGCACTGTGCGTAACTCTCAATTTGATTAGTTTAAACTGTCATTAAACCATATTCTGTTACATGTCTTGTATCGTCTTGGAATTGGAGAAATATAATTTCTTGTTTAATTATCTAAAAATTATGAATTAATATGTTAAGCGTTAGATAAATATAAACATATAGATTATATTTAAAAAACATGAAAAATCTTGTCTCTGAAATCTCTACCGTTAAATTGATAAAAACCTTCCGTACCGACAAAGTTAAGCAAAAATAAAGCGGTGCTATATGTCGTTTTGAAAGGCGCAAGCTTAGAGACTTTGCCGTAAGCTAACGACAAAATGAATCAACGCCCACTTAATTAATGATCGTTAAGAAGAGAAAAAGATTACTAGAATTGCTGGCACTATGTTCCACCAGATCCTGAACTATTTTACTTTGTTGTGTTTCTATGACGCAAGCATAATATTTGGATTTTGGAGAGAGTAGAAACAAAAATATGTAGCTCAATGCAACTCATCGAGGCATATTTGTACAGGATATGATAGAATTATATTTGCTCTCTGTACAACTATAGCACAACTCATTTAGCTTGAGTGCCCCCGAACAGCTTTTGCAAATACATACTTTTATATTGGGAAGTAGGGTGGCGTGGTGGCAAGGATGATTTCATGAAACAAATATGGCGGTGAGAGTAAGATTGTGTCACTAAAGGGAAATAACGGGAACCTGTGGTGTAAAAACTAGGATTAGAAACAACAAATTCGTGTACGGAAAACGAAATAATTCCGTATCACACCGTACGGTACGGAAGCTAATGGAAAAGTCACAAATTATATAAACATATTTGATCTAAATATACAACACTGTGGTATGCTATAATAGAGTTAGTATAAAATATATTACAAAGGGTAGCCGAGATAGCTCAGTGGTTAGTGAACTGGACTACAAAGGACAAGAGGTAGGGTTCGATCCCAACCGACGGCTGCCGTGTTCACCCAGCCTTTAAATAGGTACCTGATTTTTCTGGGAAAGTACAGCGGCACGGGCGTAATACCGACCACATTACCCCAAAAATCATGTGCCGAAGGTCTGTAAAATTTATGGTTACTAACACCATATTCCCTATACGCCACTTGGCGTGACGTGGCTCTTTACTTTAAAAATAAAAATATTACAAAGGTGTTATATTTGATCACAACATACCACGTTACTGGGACATTACATTTGATCTGAATGTGCATTCTGCTGGGACATTACATTTGATCTGAATGTGCATTCTGCTGGGACATTACATTTGATCTGAATGTGCATTCTGCTGGGACATATACATTTGATCTGAATGTGCATTCTACTGGGACATTACATTTGATCTGAATGTGCATTCTGCTGGGACATTACATTTGAGAGTAACATATGTTACTTTCTACGCTATATTTGATATCAACATATAATGTTACTGGGGCACTGTATATAACCTTGACACATATTACTGGGATATTAAATTTGATTTTAACACATATTACTGGGGGACTAATTTGATCTTAATACATATTACTGAGGTACTAAATTTGAACTTAGCACATATTACTGGGATACTAATTTTGATCCTAACACATATTACTGGGATACTAAATTTGATCCTAACACATATTACTGGGATACTAAATTTGATCTTAACACATATTACTGGGATGCTACATTTGATCATAATTAAATATTACTGGGGTACTAATTTGACCTTAACACATATTACTGTGATATTAAATTTGATCTTAACACATATTACTGGGATACTAAATTTGATCTTAATTAACACATATTACTGGGATACTAAATTTGATCATAATTAAATATTACTGGGGTACTAATTTGACCTTAACACATATTACTGGAATATTAAATTTGATCGTAGCAAATATTACTGGGGTGCTAATTTGATCTTCACATATATTACTGGGATACTAATTTGACCTTAACACATATTACTGGTATATTAAATTTGATCGTAGCACGTATTACTGGGGTGCTAATTTGATCTTCACATATATTACTGGGATACTAAATTTGATCGTAATAAAACATTTTACTAGGACAATATATTTGATCTTAAAATTACGTACACGGGACAAAGGCTTTGTTATATCTGGCCGTAGTCACTAAACTACAATCAAGTCTATGTTGCGGGTGGCTGGGTGGATAGCAGGCTTGCCTGGTGACTGGGTGGGTTGCTGGCTGGTCGTGATCCACAAAGTCCAAATAGGATCCATCTGCAGACACTGGCTGAAATAAATTAAAAGGGAAGAAATCTGCAGCCACATTTTAGCTCGTCATTGGGTGCGTTGATTTTCATAGCAATGAAAGAGCTGACAGACTGGCAGTATGGAAATACTGATTTTGATAACACTGACTGATTTTGATAACACTGACTGATTTTGATAACACTGACTGATTTTGATAACACTGACTGATTTTGATAACACTGACTGATTTTGATAACACTGAAAGAGCTGTGAAAGGAGGCTACACTACTATAGTTCGTTCACAAATTCGTGCCCACAGAGTTTATTAGTTATCTCGGAAACTGTTTGAGGAATTTCTGTAATTCTTTTTCATGAAATCTTATTTTTTCAACGACCATCAAATTTTATAACATTTAAGTACAAAGGAAGGCTGAATTTTGCACAAATCGTTTTTTGTTATATAACTTTAGAAAAATATGAAACCGCGTGCTCTAAACATGAGATTTTACTGTTAATTTTCTAACAATGCAAGCCAAAGGCGTATCCGTATTACATTGAATAGTAATATCACCAACACCTTTTAGATTGTTATTGGTTATTGGTTATGGAAGGCCTCGGCATCACTGCAAACGAATTAAAATCCATAATTGCTCAACCGCCCGTGCCAGTGGAATCATCCGAATTACTAACTCATCTCCCAAACAAAGAAAGGTAACTGTAGTCCCCATCGTAGCAGTCTCAGCACACGCCAAAAGACATAAGGCGAAACCGCGCAGAAAGTGAACACAGCCAACTGTTCCCTGTCATACGATGTCATCATTCATCGTAAACAAGCGGGATATCGAAGCAGGATCAAAACGGATGAGACACACAGCTCACGGTGTGCACAGAGCACTTAACTCAGTAGCTCCAGCAACAAGCCGGACTTGGAATATGAGGAAAATGCAAGAAGGAACACTTCACAGACATAGCCTTCAATGGTTCCTGCCGCCTATTTACCATATACCATGGAAGTTCACGTCCTCCCGAAAACGATGATCGTCGTAGCACTCGATGATGTTAGGCCATCGCTGATGACTCCAATTCCAAACACATAGACACACAGTGGTGGTAAGTTATCATTTCCAATCCAACAGAAGCCACCTGACCTGTTGTTAGTAAAACCACAGAGAGAATATGATTTTGTGACCTTCACTGATTCACTCTTGGATGTGAATGTGTAGTTTACACAAGAGGAGAAGTTTTCAACTACAGTGATCCCATTTAAGGCAATTCTTCTTTATAGCAGCAGAACTTGATGTTCTCTGATCCCTTCTTGTAGCTGCTGCCACACGATTATGATGTCTCATTAACTTGGACATCATTCAAGAACAATGTCAGATTAACATTCCATAGATCTGGCTCTGCTGATGAAGTGCTTGGTGCAACAGTTGTATCAATCATACTGGAGGCTCCTGGTATGTGGTCATTAATATCACAGACGGCATATGATGTTGTTATATTCAGTATTTCTTTCTGTGGTGTAAATATGGGGCACACACATGGAGAGTGGTTTGTGGTCACAGTAATCCCATTAAAGGCAATTCTAGGGTAGCATGGCATAGCTGTTTCAGAACAGCACAATCCTATGATGTTTTCTGTGTTCGCTATAAAGCTGCTGGTGCTACACAATCCTGACCAATTATAGGTGTGGACATTATTCACTTGCAATGACAAAACTGCTTTGTTTACATCATAAACCCCTGGAAGCGAATCATTTATGAAACTAATAGTACAATTTATTCTTTCATCGGGGATATCTTCCTTGAGGCCCCCCCCCAAAAAAAAAAAAGGTCTTTGGTTAAAAAGCACATATGCTTTTGAGTTAAACACAAAATGAGCCCACTTCAAAGATTCAAAATGATCCTTGCCAATGCAATCCGTTTGCACAAGTTAGGTCCCTAGCTACCAAGGTCACAAACGAAGCCCTCAAATAAAGACTTTTTAGATTCCTTGCAAAAGTGCATGTACATAACACAGTTACCTTTTGCATAGTGATGAATTTACACTTTAAAATCTTTGTGGTTTTAAAAATCAAGTAGTCACTTCACAACAGCTTACAAATTATCACATATACGGGAATATTCATTAATAGTAAATATTTTGTCAAAATACGCCTCTGGACCAATTTAACAAGAAACCGGAAATGAACTTACCAAAAAAAAAAAAAACCTCAGTGTGGAAGCGTCTTACAAGTTAAGAGTGCGAATCGGTGCTAAGATTGTGTGGTGTGCACGTGAAATTTGTCTTTTTAATTATGAGTTGATTATAACAAATGTGGGTACTGTAAAATCCTAAAGTTTAGGACAAGCAATAAAATAAATAAATAAATATTTTTAAATACCTCAAATAAGCAAAAATATTTCCTGAATGCATGACAGTAGGGCAAAGAATCAGACTGAAAGTCAGTGAAAAAATAAGATTTCATGAAAAAAAATTACAGAAATTCATCAAACAGTTTCCGAGATAATTAATAAACTCTTTGGGCACGAATTTCTGAACGAACTATAGTAACATGCTGAATACTGTTTTACGCAGTAGTTTGGGAACATAATAGTGACATGCTGAATGATGTTTTACTGAGTAGTTTGGGAACATATTAGTGATATGCTGAATGCTGTTTTACGCAGTAGTTTGGGAACATTAGTGACATGCTGAATGCTGTTTTACTGAGTAGTTTGGGAACATATTAGTGATATGCTGAATGCTGTTTTACGCAGTAGTTTGGGAACATTAGTGACATGCTGAATGCTGTTTTACTGAGTAGTTTGGGAACATATTAGTGATATGCTGAATGCTGTTTTACGCAGTAGTTTGGGAACATTAGTGACATGCTGAATGCTGTTTTAATGAGTAGTTTGGGAACATATTAGTGATATGCTGAATGCTGTTTTATGCAGTAGTTTGGGAACATTAGTGACATGCTGAATGCTGTTTTACTGAGCAGTTTGGGAACATATTAGTGATATGCTGAATGCTGTTTTACTGAGTAGTTTGGGAACATATTAGTGACATGCTGAATGCTGTTTTACTGAGTAGTTTGGGAACATATTAGTGATATGCTGAATGCTGTTTTACGCAGTAGTTTGGGAACATATTAGTGTCATGCTGGATACTGTTTTACTGTGTGGTTTGAGAACATATTAGTGACATGCTGGATACTGTTTTACTGAGTAGTTTGGGAACATATTAGTGACATCCTGGATACTGTTTTACTGAGTAGTTTGGGAACATATTAGTGACATGCTGGATACTGTTTTACTGAGTAGTTTGGGAACATATTAGTGACATGCTGGATACTGTTTTACTGAGTAGTTTGGGAACATATTAGTGTCATGCTGGATACTGTTTTACTGAGTAGTTTGGGAACATATTAGTGACATGCTGGATACTGTTTTACTGAGTAGTTTGCGAACATATTAGTGACATGCTGGATACTGTTTTACTGTGTGGTTTGGGAACATATTAGTGACATGCTGGATACTGTTTTACTGAGTAGTTTGCGAACATATTAGTGACATGCTGGATACTGTGTACTGTGTGGTTTGCGAACATATTAGTGACATGCTGGATACTGTTTTACTGAGTAGTTTGCGAACATATTAGTGACATGCTGGATACTGTTTTACTGTGTGGTTTGGGAACATATTAGTGACATGCTGGATACTGTTTTACTGTGTGGTTTGGGAACATATTAGTGACATGCTGGATACTGTTTTACTGAGTAGTTTGGGAACATATTAGTGACATGCTAGATACTGTTTTACTGTGTGGTTTGGGAACATATAAGTGTCAAGCTAGATGCTGTTTTACTGAGTAGTTTTGGAACATATTAGTGACATGCTGGATACTGTTTTACTGGTTGGTTTGGGAACATATTAGTGTCATGCTGGATGCTGTTTTACTGGTTGATTTGGGACATATTAGTGACATCATGAATACTGTTTTACTGTGTGGTTTAGGAACATATTAGTGACATGCTAGATACTATTTTACTGTGTGGTTTGGGAACATATTTGTGTCATACTAGATGCTGTTTTACTGTGTGGTTTGGGAACATATTTGTGTCATGCTAGATACTGTTTTACTGTTTGGTTTGGGAACATATTACTGTTATGCTGAATGATGTTTTACTGAGTAGCTTCTCTCGTGACTTCATCTCTCGACAGTAAAAAAACAGATCCGACCGAAAAACGAACAAGATGCATTTGTGGCACCTGCCCTCACATCTTTTCTCTTAAGCCATTTTATCTTCTGATTCTAACATTTTCTCTTCATCGAATGTTGCTGTGTTGTTTTTATTGTCATATCATGTATAGTATATCATGTATTTATAGATAATTGTGTTTCATCGTTTGTTTTCGTTGTCCTTGAACTCTGAAAAAGGCCCCTGGCCGAAACGTCAGTATTGTGTTGTGTTCCTCACTTGTGAAGCTGTCTTCATACCTTGGAGTGTTCTACACTCCTCACCACTGGCCTCTCATTGAGGGAGCCGATTCCTGCTGCTCTTGCCTCGCTCATCAATGTTCTTCTAAGTGTCTCTCTGGGTCTTCCTCTTTTCCTCTTACCTGTTGTTTCCCAAATGAGGGCTTGCTTTGCTATTCGGTTATTATCTCTTCTCATCACTTCTCTTCTACCTCCTATACGAGAAACTAAAAGCGCAATACATTAAAGCTCTCCATATACTACATATTATACTCATACTGTAATCTTAGTACATTACATGTTCTCAGGTAAATCGTTAACAGATGGCACGGCACCATTTAGAGATTCCAGAATTACAATTTCTTGCATCACATGCAACATGTTTTAAAAGGCGAAAGAAACAAAAGAGAAAAGCGGAAACGTGCTTCTTGAGCTCTCGGAATAGTTAAATGCCCTCAGAATGTCCTCGTTAAACTTGACAGTTTCCATTGTACTGCAGGAAAAAGATTTGTCGTGGCTAATAACTCGTGCACCACAACCACGTTTAAGATATTAAGGTGTTTCACAACAGGTTTGCGAGTAGTTAATGGCAAATTCAGGATAATGGAAAGCCTTATTCGTGCTGTCTTTTTAATAAGCCTGACTGTCATGATCTTTATTGTTTTCACTGTCATTACTGACCATGTTTTCACTGTCATTACTGACCATGTTTCCACTGTCATTACTGACCATGTTTTTACTGTCTTTACTGACCATGTTTTCACTGTTATTACTGACCATGTCTTAACTGTCATTACTGACCATGTTTTCACTGTCATTACTGACCATATTTTCACTGTCATTACTGATCATGTTTTCATTGTCATTACTGATCATGTTTTCATTGTCATTGCTGACCATGTCTTCACTGTCATTACTGACTATATTTTCATTGTCATTACTGATCATGTTTTCATTGTCATTACTGATCATGTTTTCATTGTCATTACTGGGCATGTCTTCACTGTCATTATTGACTATATTTTCACTGTCATTACTGATTATGTTTTCATTGTCATTACTGATCATGTTTTCATTGTCATTACTGAGCATGTTTTCACTGTCATTACTGACCATGTTTTCACTGTCATTACTGACCATATTTTCACTGTCATTACTGATCATGTTTTCATTGTCATTACTGACCATGTTTTCATGGTCATTACTGACCATATTTTCACTGTCATTACTGAGCATGTCTTCACTGTCATTACTGACCATGTTTTCATTGTCATTACTGACCATGTTTTCACTGTCATTACTGACCATATTTTCACTGTCATTACTGAGCATGTCTTCACTGTCATTGCTGACCATGTTTTCATTGTCATTACTGACCATGTTTTCATTGTCATTACTGACCATGTTTTCATTGTCATTACTGACCATGTTTTCACTGTCATTACTGTGCATGTCTTCACTCTCATAATTATGGTAAAGGCCCAATGTTATAAAACACCACACAATCCCCAAGAGGATCTCTCATGTTATAGAACAACACATAATCCTGAAGTTTGCTCTACTGTGTTATAAAACACTATACAATCCGGGTACTGGGTGGTCTAGAGGTAGGACGTCGGCCTCAGGACGGTAAGGATCTAGGTTCAAAGCCCAACAGAAACGATGGTGATTTTTCCAAAACAAGAAAAAAGTAATTCGCGATTTCCTCGTGACATAACCTGGTCTCTTGGGTAGTAAGATCCGATGTCTTGCCATCTCGAGTAACTGCAATAAACAGGAGGTCCCGTGTGCACTCGCGCACGTTAAAGAAACTGTTGTAGTTAAAATCGAAAAAAGTAGGCCATAAATATGACCACTGCCTGGGGCAAAATTGTCAGTAAAAACCTTCCCACACCATGGATCGTGTTACGGAGTTCGTGCACGTGGGCCATGATTCTCCGTGGTGAGAGAGGGTGTGGGGGTTATCTGAGAATCTATAGATTCGTCCGGTGTGTAGTGATGATGATCCTAGCAGCAACAACAACAACAACAACAACAACAGCAACAACAACAACAGCAACAACAACAACAACAAATGCCATGCAATCCTCAAGTGTGCTCTACCATGTCATGAAACACGTCACAACCAACCTTTATTCATATCAAGCGTTATAAGTTTCTAAAAGACAAGAGGTAGGGTTCGATCCCAATCGGACTTCCGTTTCCAAACATGGTGGAATGAGGTCACGTTCGCTGGACCACTGCAGAAGTTACATTAGAGAACTGATTAGCTTCGGCTCCACGGTGTAATGTTCTGCGTCTGAGCTAATCAACTGATCCAGTTAGCAAAGTTCGCCGATGATAACAGGTTGTACTCATCTCATTGTTCTTCATTGTCAAGTCAAAAGTTTGTGAATGCGACCTCCCCCTGCCTAGCGATATATGCGAATTACGTCAACACATCGTGTGATGTTCCAAAATAGTCGATGTAATTGTATGACGCCAAGTTCTTGCAATGTACAACTCCTTGCTAAGCTCTGCTCAGTCTAGTCAGTAGCAATTTTCACTTTGGAAATTGTGCATCAGGTTTTCGTGTGCTGTTGGCTGCTTTTACTACTGTAACTGGGATATTGTGAGTGCAGCCATTGTTGTGTGAGCTACGTCATCAACTTAGTTGCATAGCCCTAGGACGGTCGTACTCTAATCAATGAAAGACGGAGTGGGATTTCGTACATGACTTGTCAGCATCGGTGAGACTCCCGGAAGTTCGTGATAGCTAGGAGGGTCTTATAGTCTGTTGTTTGATGTGTGATGGTCTAATCACCAACTAATAACTACATCAAGCTTGGGCAGATGGTGCTCGTAAACCTGGGAGGGCCGACCATCTAAGGGCAGAATCCCCCTACAGAAAAGACAATCTGCTGCCTTGCAGGTAGATTGGGGACAATCAAAGGCTAAGGAAAACAAACCTGAATAAAATGCTGGCAGAAATCGGATGCACTGTGCAACTGGCGCAGAACACAGTGCAACGTTTTAACAAGTAATCAATCAGAATGGATCTAACAGACTCTAATTGTGATAGAAACTACCGCTGACCGGAAAGGCTTGAAGAAAGAGCTGAATATAATACACTGGAATGCGGAGGACATATACCACAAAAAACAAGCTCTAACAATCAGACTAGCAGAGGAGGAGATAGACGTTGCCTGCATCCAGGAAACTCACCTTAATCCTCAGCACAGATTTATGATCAATGCCCTCCGGAAAGTTGGAAGGACACAGGACTTCGATAACCATGAGTCCACGTCACTCCTTCGGATGAAAGAGATGGGAGTTAAGATGGGCACAGTCAGAAATGAGAAACTTAGTGGACGTGTAAGAAGATCAACCAACATAAAACTGGAGTCGTCAGTCGCTGGACACTGCGGGAATTGCTGAGTTGGGATCTGAGCACCTATGGACATGTTCGGCGTGCTATGATGATGACCCGCAAATAACTCAATAACTCAATCTATACACTTATCGGCATTGGAAAGATATAATTAACCATCTTTCCGGAAAAATAAAACGTAACAGCGAACGTTGTCGCAAACATGACCGCGCCATCTTGAAACTGGAAGTCCGATGAATGGTTGTTGCTTTTATGTGTTCTTCTAATACTCATCATCATCATCATCAAGTACCGGGCCTAGTGGCATGGGTGATCATGTCTCTCCACAACTTTCGATCGCGGCAGCTATTTATCGTTTCTGTTGTTGACCTTCTGCCAAGCCATTCTTTTAAGCTGTCTTGTATTTTTTCTCTTTGCTTCCCTCTATCTCTTCGTTCCTCAATTTTTCCAGTTGTTACAATATATTCCAGCTGTTCTTCTATCATTACATGGCCAAAAAATGATGATTCCTAACATTGGAAATTAGCTCTCTTTTTGCTTTGACCTCTCTCAGAACCTCTTCATTACTCTTCTCAGCCGTCCATGGTATTCTCAACATTCTTTTGTAAAACCACATTTCTACAGACTCCAGTGATTTTCTTGTCTGTTGTCCTATTGTCCATGACTCGCATCCATATGTTAAGACTGGCTCTACGTACCATTTAAGAACTCTTTTTCTAGTTTCTTTTGTCAAAAATGGATTGCATAGTATTTTCCTCATTTTTTGGAAAGCTACTTTTGCCTGAGCCATTCTGCATCTCACCTCTTTTGTACATCTTCCGTCTGAGGTTAACAAAGTTCCCAAATATTTAAATTCCTTTACCTGTTTTAATATTGTCATCTTCTACCTCTTCTAGTATTATCCTTATTATTACAATAATTTTAAAAAAAGTAAAGTACCTCTGTCACGCCAAGTGGCGTATAGAGGATATGGTGTTAGTGTCCATAAATTTTACAGACCTTCGGCACATGATTTTTTGGCTAATGTGGTCGGTATTACGCCCGTGCCGCTTTACTTTCCCAGAAAAAAATCCAGTACCCATTGAAGACTGGGTGAACCGGAGCCGTTGGTTGGGATCGAACCCTACCTCTTGTCCTTTGTAGTCCATTTAACTAACCACCGAGCTATCGCGGCTCCCATTTGTAATAATATATATCTATAAATCCACCTGTATTTTCAATTATAATATACAACCTTTATAATATTTTATCATCATGATCATTATCATCATCATCATCATCATCATCAACACAACCACCACCACCGCCACCATAATCATATTGAAAATCCTCACAACTATAATCATCATCACCACAACCACATTATCACCACCATCATCGCTACCATCATCACTACCGCCACTACAATCACCGCCACTACCACCGTCATCATCATCTTAGTCACCACAGTTATCACCACCACGTTCACCATCATAATCACCACCAGCATCGTTATCACAACCACCACCATCACCATCATCATTAACATTATCATCACCATCCTCATGACCATCATAATCACCACAACCATCATCATCATCATCATCGTTAACATCATTATCGCCATCATTATCACCACCATCATCATCTACAATCTTCTTCGTCTTTTCCTCCTACTACACACTTCTCTTTGTCTTCTTCCTAAATATCATCTATGTTCTTATTCTCCTCTTTTTCTTTGTTAGTTATTTTCTTCATCTTCTCACATGTCACCCTTTTTTCAATGCTCATTCATTTTATTCCTTCCCTTAGTGCTTATTTCTTGTCATCTTCTACCTCTTTTTCTCCGACGCCTCCTTTGATTTCTTTGTTTTTTAAATATTCCTCCTTCTTCTTCACATAGATTACCTTATAATTTCTCTTTCTACTCCTTTTCCTCTGCTTTTTTCTTGTTAAAACCCCCACCCTCAATCTTCTACTTTTCTTTCTGTGCCTTCTTCTTATAAATCCTGTTTAATTTCATTAACCCCTAGTGCTATTGTGTTTTTTCCTGGTAAATTTGCTCTCTCTCTCTCTTTCTCTCTTCTTCTCCATTACTTTTTTCTTATGAATCGTCTTTATTCTTCTTATCCTTTTCCTTTGCTTTTTTTTTCCTTTGATAAGTCTTCCTCTCTCTGCTTCTTTTCATCCCTTTTCTTCTTGTTCAAATATATCTTCTTCATTCCTGCTTCGTTTCTCTTATTATAAATCTTATTCAGTCCTGCTTCGTTTCTCTTATTATAAATCTTATTCAGTCCTGCTTCGTTTCTCTTATTATAAATCTTGTTCAGTCCTGCTTCGTTTGTCTTATTATAAATCTTATTCATTCCTGCTTCATTTCTCTTATTATATATAAATCTTATTCAGTCCTGCTTCGTTTCTCTTATTATGAATCTTATTCATCCCTGCTTCTCCTACTTTTGATCTCTTCCTTATTTTGAAATCCTCGTCCTTCTTCTTCTCCTACACTTTCCTCCTATTCTTCTCCTTACTCGTTTTCTTCGTCTCTCATCAAATCTGTTGACAAACACACACACACACACACACATGCACAGACATACAAAGAGACCCCAATACGATCTGATAATTGCGCCCTTCCGTCGTTCCCAACATTTTGTCATGCGACTCGTGCAGATAATTAGCCTCCAGCCTCGTGCTGTTCTCAAGCTACGGCCTGTTCTTATATTCTCGCCCTCGTCAATCGCCTCACAGAACAAAACATCTTCTCAGGTCCTTGCCATGCTCGTCGCTGACGGTTGGAACTGTCTTACTGCATTCTAAGACTCGGCATGGAAGACATGTCAATTCGTGACATTATAATTCAGGTCAGAATGTTTTTTTCTTATTTATTTAAGATTGTTGTTTGTCAGTAACTTTACTTTCTTTCCTTTTAGTTGTCTTGCCACTTTGTCTGGTTCAGAAAGATACAGTAATCCCTCAGTTATCGCGGTTAATAGGGACCAGAACCGGCCGCGATAAGTGAAAAACCGCGAAGTAGTGTCACCCTCTCATTTTTAACATACGAACATTTTTTGTGTATGTGTAATATCAATAAGTGTATATGAAACCATATAAGTGCATATGTTATCATTAGAACATTAAAGAATAGTTTCAAACATGTAAATAAAATATTAATAGTATAAATAACATACATAAAATAATGTATAAATGATATCATCATCATCAAGTACCGGGCCTACTGGCGTAGGTGATCATATCTCTCCACAACTTTTGATCTCGGCAGCTATCATTTCTGTTGTTGACCTTCTGCCAAGCCATTCTCTTAAGCTGTCTGTTATTTTTTTTCTCTTTGCTTCCCTCTATCTCTTCGTCCCTCAATTTTTCTAGTTGTTACAATATATTCAAGTTCTCTTCTCATTACATGGCCAAAAAATGATGATTGTTTCTTCCTAATATTGGAAGTTAGCTCTCTTTTTGCTTTGACCTCTCTCAGAACATCTTCATTACTCTTCTTAGCTGTCCATGGTACTCTCAACACTCTTCTGTAAAACCAGAAGAATATAAATGATATGAATATGATATGAATATGATATAATATACACTTTTCTTTTATAACAAGGTCCGTAACTCACCTCTGACAATAGCTTCTCTTCGCTTGATCTTTATAAATGTCGATGAAACACCTGTGCAGTACGGTGGAGGTGAAGAAGATGAAGATGATTTACTGCACAGGTTAATGAGAGCTTTACTGCTCCTCAGATGACGCCTCATCGTCAGGTGCAAGGGGCACTGGATCGTCGCGGGCAGCTTCGGATAGAGCTGGAGTAGCTGCAGTAGACGGCATAGATGCAGCAGGAGGCGGCGTAGAGGCAGCAGGAGGCGGCGTAGAGGCAGCAGGAGGCGGCGTAGAGGCAGCAGGAGGCGGCGTAGAGGCAGCAGGATGAGCTTCTGCAGAACGTTTTCGATGCACAAGGAACATCGTGATGGGGAGTTGTGACCGTTGTTTTTTCTTCTGAGCAAAGATGCCCTTGTACAACTTTCGAGACATAATTCACAAATTTTGAAATTTTGAACAATCCGTGATGTACTGAGGCCGCAATAAATGAACCGCGAAGTAGCGAGGGATGACTGTAGTATGTATCATCATATTCATCATCGAGTGCCGTCTCCGCAAAGAAGGTTGGCTAACATGGATCGCCATTCCACTATGTTTCTTGCGTGGATGGTGCAGGTTGTCATAGATTAGCTTGTCCATCTTTTTATGTTACTCGTCCATGTTCGTCTTGGTCTGCCTCTGCCTCTTTTACCTTGTATTTTTCCTTCCAATATTACTTTTAGTAGGCTGTTGTGTCTTTTAACGTGCCCCAAAAATGTAATTTGTCTTGTCTTAATTGTATTTAGTAGTTTTCTGTTTAATTTTAGTTGTTTTAAAACTTCATCGTTTGTTTTATTTCCATCCAATTCGACCTATTCTTCTATAAATCCAATTAAATCCATACATAGTATGTATACGTTTCTTGTAAGGAACACAGAAAAGAAGATGGTGTTACATAAATTTCAATAACAGTAATGGTTAAATATTTAAATATTCTACACTCGAACGTGTTCATCATCATCATTGAGTGCCGTCTCCGCATCGAAGGTCGGCTACCATGGAGCGCCATTCCACTCTGTCTCTTGGTTTGATGGTGCAGATTGCCATAGGCTGACTTGTCCATCTTTTGATGTTACTCGTCCATGTTAGTCTTGGTCTGCCTCTGCCTCTTTTACCTTGTATTTTCCCTTCTAATATTACTAACGTGTTAAATTAACTAATTTTTAAAACGTGTATTTGCATGTACATTAATCAACTAAAATATAATTAACGCCTAAATTAATTCAACTAAAAATGTGATTTTTTTCTTTGTTTCTGTCGTAAATTAGAACCACCCCCTAAAACAAAATCAACTTTATGAATGGCCAGAATGTTCTAGACACAGTCGATCATCATTAGGAAATAACGCATAGTTTATATGACCATAACTAATATACCATTTTGATATTGAAGGAAACAACCGTGTAGTTGTTTTACCAATTTAAAGTAATTTTCTTCCTGATAGGTAACAATTACTAACAATAAATTACATTTCAACTGTATCTTGTAGCTTTACATATAATAGACTGGGCAGCTACAAACGTTTCGAACTATATACTCTTCTTCATCAGTAAATAGGGATAAAGACGAGAACAACGGATTACAAGAACGAATAGAGATAAAATAAATGTCCGCCGCCCCGTATGATTGCATATTTATATTGTCATTTCAGGGGTATTCCCATATGTAAATCCTGCTTCTATTTGATATTTTTATTGGTTTCATTTCTCGCTAACTTCAAGGAATTAAATCGCATTTGATTTGTTGTCTGCGCATACGTGTTTAATAGAGGATTTTCTTGTTTATAGATTCCATACTGAGTCGCTCGTGTTCAGTTTTACTTCGATCTCTTTCCTCATCACGAAGGAAGGTCCCAGCACATGATACTAAAGTCCGTAGTGTCAGCAGAGACTCATTTGAGGAATATTAAACAAAACAACTCAGTGACAGTACGTGGAAACTGCGCTGCTTTTGAGTATCTTCCGCGGCAGTGTACAGCGATTTGTCACTGACACTTTAATTGATTTGTTCATTAATGTGTTTATAGACAAGTAAAATGCTACTATACTTTCACATTTATTAGAAAAAGTTAAATCTTATTATTATTATTGTTATTATTATTATTATTATTATTTGATTAAAATTGAATATTGCAGCCCATGAAACTATCAACATTTGTCAATCGTTTACTTATGAGCATTATAATATAATTCATACATAAATATGTTACGTTTGTGTGTAGTGTCAGAAACTGAAACAACTTCCATAAGATCAAGACATGGTAAAGGTAAAGCTAAAGTACGAGAATTGATTCGGCGTATTAGCGCGTCAGTTTCCACCCATATGTGCTCGGCCGCCTATGCTGTTCGGAGATTTCTGGATAGTGTCGCTTCAAGCATCGAAACTCACGATGCGAGGGTACATTACTCACCTTCCTCGAGTAATACCCTGGTATACTTTTCTGCCATCGGGTGGGTCGACCGCAAGGTATTTATTTTGTATAATTAGTATCCTCCTGTATTGCAGCGAATCTTGGACAACTGATACAAAACAGGAGAGAAAGCTAAGCACATTCCGTATGCGATGTCTGGCGCCGTCTTCTTGGTATTACCAGGAAGGATAAAATGACAAACGTGGAGGATATGACTCGCGCAGGCCTACCGGACATCTACACGCTGCTCAAACAACGTAGGTTACTCCGGCTTTACCACGTACACCGTATGAAAGACGGCAGCATACCAAAAGATATATTCTATGGACAACTGGCAGATGACAAAAGAACTGGGGGGGGGGGGCAAAATTTGGTTAAGTAGACGTATGTAAACGTGACAGGAAGACTGTGAACATAAACCCTGCAGCCTGGGAAGAAATATGTACAGTCCGCAATCTTTGGAAACACACTCTAAAGCTTCAACTCAAACAAGAAGCACACAGATTTATAAAATAAAAAGAGAATACACGGCGAAAGAAAAGAACAAAATTACATTTCTAGGGGAGCTGGAAAATCCGTAGTCAACTATGACTGACGGTGGCTACTATGACTGACGGTGGCTACAATGACTGACGGAGGCTACTATGACTGACGAAGGCTACTATGACTGACGGAGGCTACTATGACTGACGAAGGCTACTATGACTGACGGAGGCTACTATGACTGACGGAGGCTACTATGACTGACGAAGGCTACTATGACTGACGGAGGCTACTATGACTGACGAAGACTACTATGATTGACGGAGGCTACTATGACTGACGGAGGCTACTATGACTGACGAAGGCTACTATGACTGACGGAGGCTACTATGACTGACGGAGGCTACTATGACCGACGGAGGCTACTATGGTGGTGATATTGAACTGTAGAATGCAGAATATACTAAGTGCCACGCTGGATAATGGAATATAAAAAAATACTACTATTCTTAGGTTTAAGATGAGACTGGTTTCATGTACTGTAAGAATAGAATGTGTATTCAAGTTAGGAGGGGAATGATTTCGTCTGTGGTGGGAGCATCATGCCTTGGGCATGTAGTAGGAATATTGTATCTAGTAGATTGTAGACCCTACTTGGACTAGTGGTGGTGTTCAACTGTAGAGTACGTAAGGACTAAGAGGAATATTGTATAGGGGAATTATTTGATAGAATAGTAATCTTCAATCTATGATAAGACTGACTTTATATATTGAGACAGCAGAACGTTAGATACGTTATAGAAGAAAAAAAAAGCAGTAGATATGATTACATTAACACAGCATATTTTGTTTCGTTCGCCAGCTTTTACCTCTGACGAAGTCCCTAGAGACTAGGAACTGAATTTGGCGTGTTAGTCAGTTTTTCTCATGACAGCCGTGCGCACAGGGGTCCAACGCGGCACAGGCAGATAACCCCGTTTTCGGATGTACTCATATTTTTTCCGTCCATGAGTAATTGACGTTTCAAGCCGGGCCTAGCTGCTGAGAACAAGGGTGGTTGCCGCAGAGAGAAATCACAAATAAAAATCCCAACCGCTGCAGCCGGGATTTCAACCCACAACCTCTCTGTCTCGAGGTCGGCGTCCTGCCTCGAGACCAACAAGCCCCCCCCCCCCACCCACCCACACACACACAGAATATTAATGCAATTAATTATTTAAATTTTCCCATGAGTCTTCATAATTTAATTAAGTTATCTCACATAGACCCGCCTAACACAAACTCTCAGATGAGTTTTCCCGTCCGAGCCTGTAGCACATCACTAATGTGGGCCAAACACAACAATGTTCACCATTTTTAATGTCCGTCTTTGAAATCCTCTTGAGACTCAACGCATTTTTGTCCAGATTTCGTGCCGCTGACGGCTAAAATGCGTGTTAATTTGGCCTTATCTTGTTTATGTGGCCCACTTTTATGTTTTTATTTACCTAAACTGTGTGTGATGACTCAGGTGGAAACAAAAATAATTAATGCTTGGCACATCCAACTTGGCATGGTAACAATAGCAAGGAAGTAGATTAGTTTTTTCAGCTGTAAAATCTGTGTGATACTTTACTTTCCTGAGATATTAGATGTTATGGAATGGCATCATCCTCATGTGTCTCCACGATTCTCTGTCCACAGTACTTCGTATCAATTCTGTTTTGGGATTTCTTGTCAATATGGCGGATAGGCGGCAGGAACCGTTGAGGTACATTGTGAAAAGTGTTCCGTGTTAAAGTTTCCTCATATTCAAAGAACGGCTTGCTGTGTTATAGCGCTGTAATGTTATTTATTCTTTATATTATTTTTGTACTCTCTTGACACAATATTTATTTTCGTTGATCACTACAGGTAATTCATGACATACTCTTTTTCTCTCATTATATAACCATAATCAATTTATTTATTTATATCTAGGCACAATGATTCTACTAGTGGTGGATGCACTTATCTTAAATTAATGTTAATTAATTCGGGACTTCTCTGAGGCAAATCGCCGATGACTATGATCAGTCCCAAGTGCATATCTTGTATACAACATTATTCAACTTAATGTTCATGATGAATGTGAAACAACTTGAATTACTCTTAAGCATTTGCACAACACTAACGTTCATATTCTCATTGCTAGACTCACTACTCGCTATAAACTTCTTTTAATACTTTCTCAACTGTTTTAAAACTACAATTTGAAGATTCGAACTTCCTAACTAACTGGCTTCACTTTGTAATCTTACCTTTCTAACTGTACTGACTATACTAACTGTCTAATTCTCCTTTCTGATTAACTAACTCGAACTTTTGACGTTATATTCCTGACTAATTCATTTCTGACCGTCTCAAACCTATAGTGTTGAAGTTTAAATACTCCAACCACTTCTTCGTCTGAAATTCAGCAGCCAATCAAAACTGTTGGCAAGTGACAATTTGCGCTCTTCAGCTCACTTGAGTTGGTCGCTGCTCACCATTATGTGACCGATACTTGAAATATCTCCTGGTCTGATGAAAACACCTTGTTTTCGTGAATCTCTATGGCCTATTTGTTGGATGACCACTCATTTATCATACGACCAAAGTCATGGGGTCAATGCATGCACTAGTCATGCGTCTATGGTTACTTCCACAACAACCTTATTGAAGTTGAAACCCGCGTGGAAATTTCCATTAACTATTATGTCCAGGATAATTCTGGACCTTCCTACCTCACTTCTGTGTGTCCACTACCCACTATAAACTTTTACTCCCTTAACTTGTTTCTAAAACAGTCTATAAAGTTCTGGAAAATTTCCATACTTAAATTTATGTCCTAACTACTGCTGGTCGCTACCATTTGTTACTGCTATTGTCTATTGAGAAGCGGGTAACAACTAATTTACCTGTCCCCATGCTTCGCTATCTTACTCTATTACAGCTGCTGGAACTACTGAGTTCAGTGCTCTTTGCACACCATGAGTTGCGTTTTTCATCCGGATCCTGTTTGGATATTCCGATTGCTTACGATGAATGATGATATCGTTTGACGAAGGACAATTCAGCTGCATTCACTTTGGTGCGACTTAACTATATGTCTTTTGTCAGGCTGCTGTAGCTGCTTTAATGGGACTCCAGCGGCCTTTCTTTGTTTGCATTATTCAATGAGATGAGTTTTAATTCGGGTGATTCCACTGGCACGGGCAGTTGAGCAATTATGGATTTTAATTCGTTTGCAATGATACAGAAGCCTTTGACTAACCATAACCATAACCGTCGTTGTTTGATTGTTTACCGTACTTTCACATCAAACTATCTACATCGCCTATTTTTGTCGTCCGCGATCTCTCTTTCCCTGTGTTGACGAAGTTGTACTCAAGTATTTCAAATTTTCTCTTCTCATGATGTGCTGGGAAAATGTCGACATTTGTTTTCTGATATCTTCTTGGAGCTCTCTTTTTGTGTTAACGTCTTTGATAATTTCCTTATGGTCTTTTTTAGCTGTCCAGGAAGCTCTCAGCATTTTTCTTAGAAATCACATCTCTGAGACCTCAAATCATCCATTCATTTGTTTTTCTACTGTTCATAATTCTCTTCCATAAATCAGGATTGACTCTACATAGCCACTTTTGTTTTTCTACTGTTCATGATTCGCTTCCCTAAATCAGGATTGGCTCTACATAGCCACATTTGTTTTTCTACTGTTCATGATTCGCTTCCATAAATCAGGATTGACTCTACATAGCCACATTTGTTTTTCTACTGTTCATGATTCGCTTCCATAAATCAGGATTGACTCTACATAGCCACATTTGTTTGTCTACTGTTCATAATTCGCTTCCATAAATCAGGATGGACTCTACATAGCCACATTTGTTTGTCTACTGTTCATGATTCGCTTCCATAAATCAGGTTTGACTCTACATAGCCAATACATGAGATAAGATGTAAGAATAAAGTCATTTGAAACGTGACGCACGAACTTCACATGTCAAATTTAGACAGCCTTTGGTATCTTTGTCTTATAGCGAGAGAGTAAGTAAGCTCATTAAACAAGGATACCTGTCAACTAAAATTACCATTGAAGTGAGAACTAAAGTTTGCATTTGAGAATCAGTGTCTGTTTTCACTATATCAAACGAACGTTCTTGAAATGCGATATTCGATATCAATAGTCGATATTCGCTCATCATCATCATTGAGTGCCATCTCCGCAACGAAGGTTGTCTACCATGGAGTGCCATTCTGCCCTATCTCTTGCTTTGATGGTGCAGGTTGTCATAGGCTGGTTTGTCCATCTTTTGATGCTACTCGTCCATGTTAGTCTTGGTTTGCCTCTGCTACCTTGCATTTTCCCCTCCAGGATTACTTTTAGTAGGCTGTTGTGTCTTTTAACATGGCCCATGAATCGCATTTGTCTTGTTTGAATTGTGTTTAGTAGTTCTCTTTTCATAATTAGTTGTCTTAAGACTTCATCGTTTGTTTTCTTTTCCTTCCATCCAATTCTACCTATTTTTCTATATATCCACATTTCAAAGGCTTCAATTCTCTGTTCTGTTTTCTTGTCTAATGTCCATGTTTTTGCACCATATAGGAATTTTGAGAAGACATACAATTTTGCTATTCTTAGTTTTAGGTCTGTGTTATTTGTTTTGATGCTAGTATATTTTTTATTGACATTAAAATTGCTTTTTGCCATTCCATTTCTTTTGTTTATTACAATTGTACATTTTACATCACTGGTTATAGTATGTCCAAAGTAGTTGCAGTTCTGAACTGCCTTCAGGTCTATTCCTTCAATTTTGATATCCACTTGTGGGTTTTGAGTATTTTCTTTGCTTATGATCATAGTTTTATTCTTTTTGATATTCATATCTCGTTCATATTTTTTGCTTGTCATGTTTATTTCATTAAGTAATTGTTGTAGATATTTAGGATTTTCTACTAGTAGTACAGTATCGTACTATTCGCTACGAATAACTAATATTCTCTACAAGAACCAACATTTATTACCAAGAACCAACTTTCACTATCAAGAACTAACTTTCACAAGCAATAACCAACTTTCACTATCAAGAACCAACTTTCACTACCTAGAACCAACTTTCACTACCTAGAACTAACTTTCACAAGCAATAACCAACTTTCACTATCAAGAACCAACTTTCACTACCTAGAACCAACTTTCACTACATAGAACTAACTTTCACAAGCAATAACCAACTTTCACTATCAAGAACCAACTTTCACTACCAAGAAACAACTTTCACTACCTAGAACCAACTTTCACTACCTAGAACCAACTTTCACTACCTAGAACTAACTTTCACAAGCAATAACCAACTTTCACTATCGAGAACCAACTTTCACTACCAAGAAACAACTTTCACTACCTAGAACCAACTTTCACAAGCAATAACCAACTTTCACTATCAAGAACCAACTTTCACTACCAAGAAACAACTTTCACTACCTAGAACCAACTTTCACAAGCAATAACCAACTTTCACTATCAAGAACCAACTTCCACTATCAAGAACCAACTTTCACTACCTAGAACCAACTTTCACAAGCAATAACCAACTTTCACTATCAAGAACCAACTTGCACTATCGAGAACCAACTTTCACTATCAAAAACTAAATTTCACTACCTAGAACTAACTTTCACAAGGAAGAACCAACTTTCACTACCAAGAACCAACTTTCACTATCAAGAACTAACTTTCACTACAAAGAACCAACTTTCACAAGCATAACCAACTTTCACTACCAAGAACCAACTTTCACAAGCAATAACCAACTTTCACTACCAAGAACTAACTTTCACAAGCATAACCAACTTTCACTACCAAGAACCAACTTTCACTACCAAGAACTAACTTTCACTACCAAGAACCAACTTTCACTACCAAGAACTAACTTTCACAAGCAAGAACTAACTTTCACACGCAACAACCAACTTCCACTACCAAGAATCAACTTTCACTACCAAGAACCAACTTCCACTACCAAGAACCAACTTTCACAAGTATAACCAACTTTCACTACCAAGAACTAACTTTCACTACCAAGAACTAACTTTCACTACCAAGAACCAATTTTCACAAGCATAACCAACTTTCACTACCAAGAACCAACATTCACTACCAAGAACTAACTTTCACTACAAAGAACCAACTTTCACAAGCATAACCAACTTTCACTACCAAGAACCAACTTTCACAAACAATAACCAACTTTCACTACCAAGAACCAACATTCACTACCAAGAACTAACTTTCACAAGCATAACCAACTTTCACTACGAAGAACCAACTTTCACCACCAAGAACTAACTTTCACTACCAAGAACCAACTTTCACTACCAAGAACTAACTTTCACAAGCAATAACCAACTTCCACTACCAAGAACCAACTTTCACTACCAAGAACCAACTTTCACTACCAAGTACCAACTTTCACAAGCATAATCAACTTTCACTACCAAGAACCAATTTTCACTACCAAGAACTAAGTTTCACAAGCAAGAACTAACTTTTACAAGCAATAACCAACTTCCACTACCAAGAACCAACTTTCACAAACAATAACCAACTTCCACTACCAAGAACCAACTTCCACTACCAAGAACCAACTTTCACTATCAAGAACCAACTTTCACTACCTAGAACTAAGTTTCACAAGAAAGAACCAACTTTCACTACCAAGAACCAACTTTCACTATCAAGAACTAACTTTCACTACAAAGAACCAACTTTTACAAGCATAACCAACATTCACTACCAAGAACCAACTTTCACAAGCAATAACCAATTTTCACTACCAAGAACTAACTTTCACAAACATAACCAACTTTCACTACCAAGAACCAACTTTCACTACCAAGAACTAACTTTCACTACCAAGAACCAACTTTCACTACCAAGAACTAACTTTCACAAGCAAGAACTAACTTTCACAAGCAACAACCAACTTCCACTACCAAGAACCAACTTTCACTACCAAGAACAAACTTCCACTACCAAGAACCAACTTCTCAAGCATAACCAACTTTCACTACCAAGAACTAACTTTCACTACCAAGAACTAACTTTCACTAGCAATAACCAACTTTCACTACAAAGAATCAACTTTCACTACCAAGAACTAACTTTCACTACCAAGAACCAACTTTCACAAGCATAACCAACTTTCATTACCAAGAACCAACTTTCACTACCAAGAACTAACTTTCACTACCAAGAACGAACTTTCACAAGCATAACCAACTTTCACTACCAAGAACCAACTTTCACTACCAGGAACTAACTTTCACTACAAAGAACCAACTTTCAGAAGCATAACCAACTTTCACTACCAAGAACCAACTTTCACAAGCAATAACCAACTTTCACTACCAAGAACCAACTTTCACTACCAAGAACTAACTTTCACAAGCATAACCAACTTTCACTACCAAGAACCAACTTTCACTACCAAGAACTAACTTTCACTACCAAGAACCAACTTTCACTACCAAGAACTAAGTTTCACAAGCAAGAACTAACTTTCACAAGCAATAACCAACTTCCACTACCAAGAACCAACTTTCACAAACAATAACCAACTTCCACTACCAAGAACCAACTTCCACTACCAAGAACGAACCTTCACTACCAAGAACCAACTTTCACAAGCAAGAACTAACTTTCACAACCAAGAACTAACTTTCACTACCAAGAACCAACTTCCACTACCAAAAAAAAAAACAATATTCACTTTCAAGAACAAATACTCGCTGTAAACAACATCCGTTAAATTTTGAGGAAAGAAAAAGTTGTTTTCCTGGAATTAATTAAAGTCACTCAAATAAAATGGAATTTAACCACAAAATATTATGTTAATAAAAGGTATTTTTTTAACTCGACATTTTCTCTGCATCAGGTGGTATGTCCCTTGCAGAATGTCGCATTTACTACAGCCCGTCTGTAAGAATCTGTCCCTCGCCAGATTTCTCGCTTTTTCTATTGACATCTTCAATGTCTCTTTGATGTCTAGAAACCTCCTTCTTCTTGGTCTGCCTCTGACGCGTCATCCAGGAACCATGCCTTCCATAATTGTTCTTTCCAACTCGCTGTATCTTATGACGTGGCCATAGTATTCTAATGCCCTGTGTAAAATGGTGTTTATAAGCCAGTTCTTTTTTATGTTTACAACTTTTAGTATGTCTTCATTACTATCTTTCATTATCCAAGATATTTCAATTATTTTTCTGTAGCATTTTGATCCGAATGAATTGAGCATTTTCCTTGCTGTTTTAGAGATTGTCCATTATTCACAACCATATATTGCTGTCGAGATGATGCATGTCCTCTGTAATTGTAATTTTTTCTTACTCATCTTTTGTTATTGAGCGAGATGCAATGGTACAGTTCATGATATTCTCCTCATCTATCGTCATGTAATGCTGTTGTCGAGCTTCCTAGATCTTATCCTTTCATATTACTCAATGTCTGTATCGTTCTTTCCCTGAGTCATTTTCATCAATTGGCAGTTTATACATCCTATAGGAATAGAGATAATCTCCAATAGTAGGAAGAAACAATCATCATTTTTTTGTCCATGTAATGAGAAGAGAACAGTTGAAATATATATTATAACAACTGGAAAATTGAAGGACGAAGAGATAGAGGGTAGCAAAGAGAAAAGATACCAGACAGCTTAAGAGAGTAGCTTGACAGAAGGTCAAGAACCGAAATGATAAATAACTGCCGAGATCGAAAGTTGTGGAGAGACATGATCACCTACGCCAGCAGGCCCGGTACTTGACGATGATAGGAATGGAACCACAGTGCATTGTTAAGATTTACAAAGTAAAATGACAAGTTAAAGAACACTGTTATATTTGATGATTTTGTGTTTAATTAACGATTTGTTCTATGTCGACACTTTATCTTGTGTCAATCACATTCTTCTAGCTGTCTCCTCTGGTCAAATACATACCGCAAACAATAATATAATAAGGAGGAGGATGTGTGGTACAGCAATGTATACATTGAGAGACTGGTGAGTCTAAAGGTGGAAAAAGTGGGCTGGCCGATCGGGAGTGATTAGTGAGAAAAGTAGATTTCAGTTATTGAGTTATTAGTGGGTCATCGCCATTGCATTCAGAACAAGCCCATAGGTGCTCAGATCCCCTCCTCAGCAATTCCCTCAGTGTCCAGCGACTGACGACTCCAATTCTATGTTGGTTGATAAATCTTCTTACACGGCCACTAAGTTTCTCATTTCTGGCTGTGCCCATCTTAACTCCCAACTCTTTTATCGGAAGGAGTGACGTGGATTTGTGGTTGTCGAAGTCCTGTGCTCTTCCCACATCTGGGAGGGCATTGATGACGTCCGCCCGATCCATTGGTTGACCGACTTCAACAATAGCGCAGCTAGCCAACCTGTCCGCTCTTTCATTTCCCCGTACTCCCGCATGTCCAGGGACATAGACAAAGGTGACCTAACGTATTTTTGACTTCTGCAATGACTCTAACCATTGCATGCGTACAGAGCCTGCCTCCACTTTTATCATGCTCATCGAATCACTCGGTATACAGGCGTGGGTGTAGTCTTGTGACTCTAATCAGTTGAATTGAAAGTAGATTTATCTACAATGAGTAAGTTACAATCAATCTGCATACACTGCGGCAAGTGCTGTGTTGGACGGTGGTGCTGATATGGGATGTCCCTACTTTAATGAAAATTATTCCATGAATAGAATAATATATCATTTATGTGGGTGTTAATTGTAATTTGTGTTTTGTTGTTAGTGATCAGACTTACTACTACGTGTAGCATCGTGGGAATAATATAATGCCGTGTCAGATGTTTGTTTGCACTCGCATGAACTGTTGCGTGTTGTTAGACAGGAACATGTTCAAATATTTGCTTGCCCTTTTGCATCGAATATCAGGTAAAACTCTCTTTAAAATACCAAAAATATATCTTTATTTCGCATTTAGGGCTAGTAAGCCAAGGTGCATTTCTTGTAGTAAAGTAAGTAAAGTGCCCCGTCATGCCAAGTGGCGTATAGGGAATATGGTGTTAGTGACCATAATTTTATAGCCCTTCTGAAATTGATTTGTGGGATAATGTGGTCGGTATTACGCCCATATCGCTTTGCTTTCCCAGAAAAAATTCGGTACCTATTTAAGGCTGGGTGAACCCGGAAGCCGTTGATCAGGATCGAATTCGACCTCTTATCCTTTGTAGTCTAGTTCACTAACCACTGAGCTATCGCGACTCATCACTTGTATATATTTGCTATACTCAGTAAATTGGCGCCGTTTACGTTATGTCACAGCGATAAAGTTACAATGTTGTCTTTCGACCAAATATCAGACACTCACCACATTATATCTATAGGGCTGGGTTTACCTTCTCTCTTCCCATATTGGCCAAACTAAGTAGCCTAGGTATCATGTTTTTAAGATCGACATGCACAAACTTGATGAGGTCTTGATCAACTTTGGCTCGCTTACCCTTAAACCATCAATTAGCTAATGTTGATCTCTACTTGTCAGAACAAATATCCAAACCGATAAAACTCATTTTTGATTGAAGAGTAACAGTCTGTTAAATATTAGTAACTAGACCAGGAGTGACACGGGCAGTTAATGGACAAGCAACATGATTATTGGAGGAAGCAGAAATTTAGTTGTCACAAGAATGCTGAGAATACATTCCTAGAACAGGGGACAAAATTTCCCCGCCACGTCACGTGGCATATACTTGTGATGTTTAGTGTCCATATTATGTATAAACCTTCGACACAATATTTTTAGAGTAATGTGGTCAGTATTACGCCGGTGCCGATTTCTTTCCCAGAAAAATATCCGGTACCCATTTACAGCTGGGTGAAATTGAAGGCCGTCGATCAGGACCGAACTCGACGTCTCGTACCAGAAACAACAAGCAGGAGTGTTAATGACTTTTTCAATGAAGACGTTGGTTAAGACATGGGAGGGTGGTAAACTGTAAAATGTTGTTACAACAGGAGTGTTAATGACTTTTTCAATGAAGACGTTGGTTAAGACATGAGAGGGTGATAAACTGTAAAATGTTGTTACAACAGGAGTGTTAATGACTTTTTCAATGAAGACGTTGGTTAAGACATGGGAGGGTGATAAACTGTAAAATGTTGTTACAACAGGAGTGTTAATGACTTTTTCAATGAAGACGTTGGTTAAGACATGAGAGGGTGATAAACTGTAAAATGTTGTTACAACAGGAGTGTTAATGACTTTTTCAATGAAGACCTTGGTTAAGACATGAGAGGGTGATAAACTGTAAAATGTTGTTACAACAGGAGTGTTAATGACTTTTTCAATGAAGACGTTGGTTAAGACATGAGAGGGTGATAAACTGTAAAATGTTGTTACAACAGGAGTGTTAATGACTTTTTCAATGAAGACGTTGGTTAAGACATGGGAGGGTGATAAACTGTAAAATGTTGTTACAACAGGAGTGTTAATGACTTTTTCAATGAAGACGTTGGTTAAGACATGGGAGGGTGGTAAACTGTAAAATGTTGTTACAACAGGAGTGTTAATGACTTTTTCAATGAAGACCTTGGTTAAGACATGAGAGGGTGATAAACTGTAAAATGTTGTTACAACAGGAGTGTTAATGACTTTTTCAATGAAGACGTTGGTTAAGACATGGGAGGGTGATAAACTGTAAAATGTTGTTACAACAGGAGTGTTAATGACTTTTTCAATGAAGACGTTGGTTAAGACATGGGAGGGTGATAAACTGTAAAATGTTGTTACAACAGGAGTGTTAATGACTTTTTCAATGAAGACGTTGGTTAAGACATGGGAGGGTGATAAACTGTAAAATGTTGTTACAACAGGAGTGTTAATGACTTTTTCAATGAAGACGTTGGTTAAGACATGGGAGGGTGATAAACTGTAAAATGTTGTTACAACAGGAGTGTTAATGACTTTTTCAATGAAGACGTTGGTTAAGACATGGGAGGGTGATAAACTGTAAAATGTTGTTACAACAGGAGTGTTAATGACTTTTTCAATGAAGACGTTGGTTAAGACATGGGAGGGTGATAAACTGTAAAATGTTGTTACAACAGGAGTGTTAATGACTTTTTCAATGAAGACGTTGGTTAAGACATGGGAGGGTGATAAACTGTAAAATGTTGTTACAACAGGAGTGTTAATGACTTTTTCAATGAAGACGTTGGTTAAGACATGGGAGGGTGATAAACTGTAAAATGTTGTTACAACAGGAGTGTTAATGACTTTTTCAATGAAGACGTTGGTTAAGACATGGGAGGGTGATAAACTGTAAAATGTTGTTACAACAGGAGTGTTAATGACTTTTTCAATGAAGACGTTGGTTAAGACATGGGAGGGTGATAAACTGTAAAATGTTGTTACAACAGGAGAAATAGCAAAAATATGAATCAGGGGAAGCTAACACTACAAATACTAAAGAAGTTAACATCAGGCATGGGATGGCCTGCTGTAGAACTAAGGAAGAACTTTAAGGACAAGAATAATGGAGGGAAATGATAGCCTAATTCTCGAGACTGCCACTCTATGATTAGACTGTTAAAATATGCAGAGCTGATGTAGTGGACATAGATTTTATATGGAAAAGTAACACATAGAGTAAAAAAGTAAAAAAAAACAAGAGTGACCTGGACTACAACACCTAGAGTAGACTATTTGTTAAATGGAAGAGCAACACCAAGAGAGGAAACTAATAGGTAAATGGAAGAGTAATGCTAAGAGAAGAAAGTAAAAGTTAAATGGAAGAGTAATGCTAAGAGAAGAAAGTAAAAGTTAAATGGAAGAGTAATATCAACAGAGGAAACTATTTGTGTAATGGAAGAGTAATACAAAGAGAGGAAACTATGAGTTAAACGGTTGATTAATGCCAAGAGATGAACTGATAGTTAAATGGAAGATTAATGCTAGGAGATGATCTACTAGTTAAATGGTAGATTAATGCCAAGTGATGAAACTAATAGTTAAATAATAGATTAATGCCAAGTGATGAAACTAATAGTTAAATAATAGATTAATGCCAAGAGAGGAAACTAATAGTTAAATTGTAAAGTAATGTCAAGAGACGAAACTAATAGTTAAATTGTAAATTAATGTGAGAAGCATCAACGACAGGCATTAGCTTCATTGCTCAAGTTGAAAGAATTGCCCAAATGCAGGGACGTTTGGCGAGATGCGGGGTCTTTTATAGGATGTGGCACTTGATATCATCGTCGGGCACTGAGTCTAGAATTTCAACCACTGTGCTGTGTTCGTCTCGAAATGACGATAGATAGACAGACAGACAGACAGGTAGGTAGGTAGGTAGATAGATAGATAGATAGATAGATAGATAGATAGATAGATAGATAGATAGATAGATAGATAGATAGATAGATAGATAGATAGATAGATAGATAGATAGATAGATAGATAGATAGATAGATAGATAGATAGATAGATAGATAGATAGATAGATAGATAGATAGATAGATAGATAGATAGATAGATAGATAGATAGATAGATAGATAGATAGATAGATAGATAGATAGATAGATAGATAGATAGATAGATAGATAATATAAGATAAGATAAGATAAGATAAGATAAGATAAGATAAGATAAGATAAGATAAGATAAGATAAGATAAGATAAGATAAGATAGTTAAATAGATATTTTCAACATTAATATCGACCCTAGAGGAAACAAAAAGATTATATAAATTAACCAACAAGAAATTGTTTCTACCGGATTTCTACTGTTTACCAGCTTCAGTTTCTTGAAATCAATGTTTGTTAACTCACATCCCATTGTTCTGGAAATACCCTCGAGTTAACTCCCCCAGCCACCTATGTGTTAAACAATTTAATTGCGGTTTAGAACTAGTAACGTCGGCTGAGAATGAAAATAAAATGATATAATGTGGGCGCTTCATGTTGTTGTTGTCTCTCTGATGTCGGAGATCAAATATATTTGTAGCTTTGTGTTGTTGAGAAATGTGTCTTTATTGGTTGTGCGTTTGTGTCTTAAAATTATTTTACTAATCTTGTAGTAATTGAATTGTATTAAATGTTAAATTCAGAGGAGAAATCGAAATTAAACCTAGTCTGGAACATATATCATCATCATCCATGGACAGCTAAGAAGAGTACTGAAGATGTTCTGAGAGAGGTCAAAGCAAAAAGAGAGCTAATTTCTAATATTAGGAAGAAACAATCATCATTTGTTGGCCATGTAATGAGAAGAGAACAACTGGAATATATTGTAACAACTGGGACAATTGAAGGACGAAGAGATGGAGGGAAGCAAAGAGAAAAAAATAACAGACAGCTTAAGAGAATCGCTTAGCAGAAGGTCAACAACAGAAATGATAAATAGCTGCCGAGATCGAAAGTTGTGGAGAGACATGCTCACCTACGCCAGCAGGCCCGATACTTGATGATGGAATATATATACGAACTACAAATGAAATGGTATGGGCACTTAGAATGAAACCAGACGAAATGTCATCAGGGATATTCTAATAACATCAAAACAGAGGGTAAGAGGAAGACCAAGGAAAAGATGGATAGATGGAACAAACGACATGCAAAGACTAAAACATTTCCTTTTAAGCAGCAACCAGATACGCCAAAGAAGGACGTTCCATTTACTAAAAGAAAGAATCAAACAACAAGAAAGCAAATATCTAGAGGGACCATTGCAGAGTGATAACAAACTCCTTTCTCTGCGACCCCGTAAAGGCATCAGCAGCTAAATAAAAGTAGAAGAAGAAAGTAACAATTGAAGATAGATTTCCGCATGAGCTTCCCCCTTTAGTGTAGTTTCGATAGTTCTTTTTTTTTTTTCATTTCAATCAGGGGCGTTGGTGCAAAAATTAAGGGTGGTTATGAAAACCGTTTGTGGAAGGTAGAAATCCCCGCGTGGCTTACGGGGCCTCATCTGTGAGGTTGGGGGGGGGGGGGGTGCAGAGTCACTGTTACCTGCCACGCATGTCGTAAGATGCTGCTAAGGAGGTTTGGAATCGTCGCCAGTTCAGTTGAGTAGGACCTGCACGGAGCGATCTTCTGAACAGAATTTATTGATCCATTTTGGGAACTGCTGTGGCAAGTGGTTACAAATGCCATTGAGTACATACTAACATCAAAACAAATAACACCAGGGCTAAAACTAAAAATAGTAAAATGTTACATCTTCTTAACATTCCTGTATGGTGCAGAAACATGGACATTGGATAAGAAAACAGAACTGAAAATTGAAGCCCTTGAAATGTGGATTTATAGAAGAATAGAAAGAATTTGATGGAAAGAAAAGAAAAATGATGAAGTCTTAAAACAACTAAAAATTAAAAGAGAACTACTAAACACAATTCAAACTAGACAAATGAGATTTTTGGGGCATTTAAAAAGACACAGCAGCCTTCTAAAAGTAATCTTAGAAGTGCCAATACAAGGTAAAAGAGGCAGAGGCAGACAAAGACTAACATGAACGAGTAACACTAAAAGATGGACAAGTCATCCTATGACAGCGAATCAATTCAGAGGAAGAGTTATGTTTACAGCACTCGGAAAACATGACAAATAATCAACAGAAGAAAAAAATCAAAGAACAAAATATGGTCCGAAGCAGAATCGAACCCATACTACTTGGCACAGCACCTTGCCACGAAAAGCCAAACGCTAAGGAACACTGCCAACTCGGCTAACAAAAAAATTAGCCATCTTTGACCATGTCGTTCACTCTGGTGTACTCATGACTATAGCATAGGGCTACGATCATAACTCGAGAATAAATTGTGTATCTGTATTTTTCCTATTAAGACAAGTATCTCCCTGATAGGGTAGGGCTGAATACTTGCGTTGCAGACAAACATTTAGGATGAAACAGCACGAATAGTAGTTTACAGTGGTTTAGACTGGAGACAAATAATAATAAATGAATATTATTATAGAGGGAACCTTCCGAGGCGATAATCAGCGAATCAATTCAGAGGAAGAGGTATGTTTACAGCACTCGGAAAAAATGACAAATAATCAACAACAGGAAAAAAATCAAAGAACAATATATGGTCCGAGTGCTGTAAACATACCTCTTCCTCTGAATTGATTCGCTGATTATCGTCTCAGAAGTTTCCCTCTACAATAATATTCACTTATTATTATTTCTCTTCAGCCTGTGACAACCTGCACCAGCAAAGCAAAAGACAGAACAGAATGGCGCCCCATGGCAACCAACCTTCGATGCGGAGAAGGCACTCAATAATGGTGATGATGATTCAATTATGGATTATTCCACAGCATCTCTAAAGCCTGGAGTATATACCTCATTCGTTATCACTATTGGGTGCCGTCTCCATATCGAACGTTGACTACTATGGGGCGCCATTTTGCTATCTCTTTTCTTGATAGTGCGCGTAGTCATAGCTTCACCTGTCCAACCTTTGATGTTATCAGCCCACTTTAGTTTTGTCCGCCTCTGCATCGTTATTGTTATTGATGTAATGCCACGAGTTGAAAGGGGCAGGGTGCTCTTTTACTCATTGATAGGACACATTTTTATTTACATTTGTGGCTCTTACTGGGGAAGTTAAAGTTCGTCTGTCCCAGGTTAGGTTGGTAAACTACTACCAGAGGTTCTGCATTACTGGGTCTTCTTTATCAGAAACAACCACCACTACAGGGAACACGGCGATACTAGCTTCTGTTAGCCAGTATGACGCAGACTGCTACCAGGGGAGATCACGACGTGGTAGAACTGCTAGGTCTTAGTCAGGCGATGATGCGATCGCAGGTTTAAGACGCTTATCTACCCACCTGTCCCACTCTACTTCGTCTACCTTGTACCCACACTTCCAAGATGAGTCATTTTGTGTTTGTTTACATACCCACACACATTTCAGTTGTTTTGATTAAAGTAATTATATTATATTGAATACTGCTAGAACAAAAATTCAGATAAGAGAAAGAGTATCTTGGTCTACGCCCTATGGGCCAGCTACGGTTCGAAAGGTCAATAGATAGATAGAAATATATTATAGGAAATCCAAGAGACCTGTAAACTTCTAGACTTTATTTTTGACGATTGTTTTGCATTCTCTTCTCTCCGTAGACTCATTTATTGTGTGTTTGTATGTCATTCGCGAAAGTAAGTAGCAACAGTTTTATGATATCATCAAAATAACCATTGTCTTTAAGGAGAATAAAATAAACTCAACAGTTTAGTCTACTCTTTCTTAGAGAAAGTAAAGCTGAGGGAGAAAAAACACACATTACAAATGATTAATAATCCAGAAAGAACGAACAATTTAACGTTGTGTATTCATTTTTTCACTTACTCTTAAGCTGATTTTTTCTTCATCTTTTTCATTTCTTCATTTGTCTTTCAGCGTCGAGGGGAGATTTAGTTTTCGCTCTTTTTCCCTTCTGTTGGCTTCTTCTGCTGTCATGTTTCCTCATCATCATCATCATCATCATCATCATCATCGAGTGCCGTATCCGCATCGAAGGTCGGCTACCATGGAGCGCCATTCCGCTCTGTCTCTTACTTTGATAGTGCAGGTTGTCAAAGGCTCCAGGTCCATCTTTTGAAGTAACTCATCTACGTTTGTCTTGGTCTGCCTCTACCTATTTTTACCTTGTATTAATATTCCATCAACCCATCATTTACGCGGTCGGCCCTTCGGTCTGAAGTTCTGGTAACGTTAATTGAAGGCTGGTTCTACTGTGCTATGGCCTTTCTGTCCTATTCCGCTATGTTTTTCCAAACTCAATCTAATTTTGTGTGAATTACTAAATTATTGCTCTGACAACTTGACCATTTTCAATGAGAATCTATTGTAGAATTACTTTAATGTTGCTGCTTCATCATCTAAACTGGCCCTGTGGTTTGTCCCGAGGTTATCTCGTCCTCTCCTTATATACTTCTTGTACGCTACTGAATCACCAAACGTTTTCTTGCCAGTGGATACCATATCTTATCTCTTCTTTCAATATATAGTCCACGATTGATTCTATTCCGACTCATTCTTTCTCTTAAGGCATCACTGATTCTACTCCGAATCACTCTTTCTCTTAATACCTCATTAATAATTGTATTAGATTCTAATCGGACTCATTCTTTCTCTTAAGTCATAATTTATTCTATTCCAACTCACTCTTTCTCTTAAGGCATAATTTATTCTATTCCAACTCACTCTTTCTCTTAAGGCATAATTTATTCTATTCCAACTCACTCGTTCTCTTAAGGCATCATAGATTCTATGTCGACCCACTTTTTCTCTTTAGGCCTCGTTTCTGATTTTATTGAATTCTATTCACTCCAAACGCTTTTCTTAAAGAAGACAATTTACCCAAGCGTGGAGACGGCACAACCACAGCTAGGGCAATTCAAATGTACTAAACCTATCAAATTTCCAAACCTTTTTTTGGTCTTTGTTTCAATCTTTTTGCGTTTTACATCCTTCCAGGTTGACATCCTCACTTCACCACATAACTAGAGAGATGTTTTGCCACCACTCAGAGATTTCGTCAGCTTTCTCCTTTTCTTTCTTTAGTTAATCTTTGGGACTTTTTATAATCTGGGACTGTCCATTCTATGATGATATCTTCCCACCTACTTACCTCTCTTCTCGTTTCTTACACCGTCCCTTGCAAAATTATCTTTCCTGGGCCAGATGATCGAGACACATGACCAAACCAGTTTGACTTAATGGCAAAATAAGTCTGTCTGGTACATCTTCTAATGTCACATGTTTCAACATTTCTAACGTTAATTTCTCTTATTTATATTCAGCAACTTTTTTTTTTTGCCGTTGAGACGTGGTGTAAATATTGTAAGTTCTGTATGTATTTTATTGCATTGTTAGTTATTTCGCTCATGTCTACCATATCAGTTCTTTCATCATCATTAGGTCGCATGTTCTTTACAGAACGTTGCATTTAAAGCAGCATGTCTTAAATAATCTCTTGCTTCTTCTGTTGTCATCTTTAAGGTCTCTTTGACGTCTTGAAACCACCTTCTTCCTGGTCTGCTCCTGAAGCGTCACCCAAGAACCATGCTTTCCATGTTTCTATTTTTACAGCCCATTGTGTTTTTTGACGTGACCAAAGTATTTTAATTTCCACTGTAGAATGGTGTGTATAAATCAATTCATTTTAATGTTTAAATCCTTTAATATATCTTACATTGCTCTTTTTCATTATCCAAAGTTTCTTAAGTATTTTTCTGTGGCATTTTGTTTCGAATGAATCTATTTTCTTCCTTGCTGTTTGCGAGATTGTCCATGAGACACAACCATATGCTGCTATCGAGAAAATACACGTCCTCAGTCATTTTCTTTGTACTGTATTGCTGTTATTGTGCCACATGTTCTTCACTGTTGATGATTTTTGTTTAGCTTTTTTCGTTTAGTCAATGAACATCATCTTTGTTGTCTTTATATTTAGATATAGGTTTTGTTTTTCACTGTGTTTACCTGTCCTTTACGACTTCTTAAATCACGTGAATTAATAGATTTGGTTGCACCAGAACATTAGGAATGTGAGTGTGTTAATTTTCCCTGAGTTTTTAGTGGGTTTTTCTCAACAATTTTATGGTGTTTTTTTTCTTTTCCTTTGAGTATTGGTGTTCCATTCCTGTTGATAATGATGACGTCAGCAGGGAAGCTCGCATTTCTCCTTGTCACAGATTAGCCGCTCGGAAGAATCATCAGGTCATTTTTCTTTGTGCACGATTATTAGATGTTTCCCGTATTTACTTCATGATCTATCTTTGACTTTCTTGATTTTACGTTTCGAGTGTCTCCTTGCAATTTTAATTAGATGGACGAATGTCGGGATAAAAGACAGGACAAAGGATTAGACAAAAGATAACACAACAGCAAGAAGTAAACACAAGATAAAAAAATAGTATAAAGTACAGAAAATAATCTAGAGCTTGGAAAATACAAAGAGAAATAAAAAAATATATATATTAGATAATTCATGACAACAAAACTTGACAAAAGACAGAACAGATAGTTTAAAAAAAATTTGAAAAAGGCAGTAACAAAAGAAATTTAAAAACAACAGAGAAAAAGTCAGAACAAAACATGAATGCATTTGTTGAAGAATTATGCTTGAAAAGAGTATGACATTTTATGAGACTCAACTTTCCATTTACTTAGGACTGTCTTCTCTCACGTGCTTCGTGTCTTCCAGCAAATGACATGCATGCTATGGGGTTGACTTTACCCATGAATGTTCCATCTCTCTTCCTTAAATCTTATCTTTTTGTTATTTTGTGAACCAATTTTATTTAATAATGTACCAGAAAGAGCAACAGTATTGCCATTAATTCAGTTGTGACTAAACATCGCATATTTGATTTAATCAGTTATATGCAACTTCCAAAATTATATATATATGTATAAAATCCAATCTACTTTTACTCTGTTATTTTCATTCAGCACTTTCAAAACACATAACGACAAAGCGTTTATTTGACCTTTCTGGTTATGTGCAACGGAACGGTAAATTGGCAATAAATTATTGTCCCCAGGCAATTCCGTGGATATTTTAAACGGCTGAGCTATTTCATACTCATTACTTGTCAGGCGTAAATACAGCCGGATGTAAAGCCCGTTAGAAAATTGCTTTCAAATTTGCGTATCTTATAGAGACAGATAGAGAGTCAGAGACATTGAAAGAAAGGAAATTTGTATTTCTTAATGTGTAAGTGAAAGAGTCAGTTGCGCTCGCTTGGCGATATATTGGACGTGAGCCAAATGCAGCATGACGATCTCGAATTGATTATGTCGAGAAGTGAATGGGTGCTCATTGAGCTGAGAAAATGACTGCCAGGAAGAGCACCATCCACAAACTCGAAATGTTTAAGCCTAGTACGATGTCAATATTAATTCAAAGATAAAAGGCAGGTAAAGGGGATATAAAGATCAAGTGCTCTTGATAATATACATGTTCGTTTGCGGAGAAATCGGTGGTCCGGTAGCATTTACATGAACATGGAGTCAACGTAGATTCGGTGCCAGCGCATGGATCGTCGTGCTGCTCGCGACGGCCTTTGATTGAAGTGGAGTGGTGTCCGGCCTTGATGTTGTTCTGGGATAGAATGTGTTTGATGATCACTGTTCGACTGCAAATTCGGCACTAGCTGGACTGCTGTCGGATCGTGTTTATCACTAAAGTGGAGGCATACTTCATTTTTGTTTGGTCGAAGTTTCTTTAGCCACATCCACCGACCACAAAGTCCACTCGTATTCGACGCCGGCGAATGAATATCTTGCCGAGGGCGACAACCGTTACAACGACTTGAAAGTGCGTTCATTATGAACTGCACAACTTTGTTCAAAACGCGAGACTTTTAATGGAACAATCAGGATGAACAATTTGTTATCTGTAGGTACGGGGGGGGGGGGGGGGTGCAGCGAAGACAAATAATCATCATGATAACGCAGTACAAGGGTTTAAAACATTAGCATGCACAAGAACAATTCCTGCTGTTTCCATCTCAATGTGGCCTTTTAATTACATTCTTGGAAATCCTGCGGCATTTATGGATGAAGATGGGCTGAGACAATACGTTCCACTCATTCTTAAAACTGGTATTTTAGTGAAGTGGTTTAAATTTGTGACGTCACACAGAAAAAAGTAATATTTATAGCTAATCATCATCATGTGCCATACCGGTTGGCGTAGGCGATCATGCCCTTACACAATCTTCTATCTACAGTACAACGTATCAGTTCTGTCGTTGACTGTTTTCCATGCCATAACACCAAGCTATCTAGAATTGTCTCTCTTTGTCGTCCACGATCTCCCTTTCACTGTATTCTGCCAGTAGTAAGTAACCAAGTATTCCAACTTTCCTCTTCTCATGATGTGCCGAAAAATGTTGATTGTGTCTTTCTGATGTTCTTTTATGAGCTCTCTTTTTGTGCTGGCCTCTTTGAGAATTTACTCATTGGCATCTTTAGCTGTCCAGGGAACATTCAACATTCTTCTGAGAAATCTAGCTACAGTAGATATTTATATAGGAATGACATTTTTGCAATTAATGTTCGTAACAAAAGGATCATATATTGACAAATCTAGGAGTCTCGGAGATGCGATATTTAATTTATCGTTATTTATCTCTATTTGTATCTACACACGTTTTTTTAATTTTAAGATACATGCTCTTCTCATTACTTTTAATGTAAAATATAATAAGCTTGTGTGTTTTGTCTTCCTGGAAAGTTACAAATGAGTAACTTTAACTAAAGTATCAATGACAAGCAACTGTGTACACTCAATGATAGATTGGCAGGTCTAGAGACACACTCGGACATAGATACACAGATGGACACCTACGAACATAAAGAAACACTTTAGGACGCAAAAAGAGATAGATGGACACAGACACAGTTGGAGTCAAATAGACACACATCTTGCTCAAGTGGTGTTAAAATGACAGACCCGTGCATGTAAAGTCCATTCTGATTTCCTGCTGCTCGCACAGAAGAGAATGCAAGCTATCTCATGAGACATCCGCTAATGAAGTTATTCACGTGCCGGAAGTTAACGTTCTCCGTGAGCTTATTCACGTGCGAGAGCTTCGCACGCGCCTTAACATGGGAAGATCAATCAATACAGGAACGTGGAAAACGTAGATCTTTCATGCTGTAACGGTTATCTGCCTTGTTAGCTTATAGTGTACGAACTCTGAAGTCACCGTTACCCATGAAGATTGTACTGGGTACATCTAAAAGCAAATGTGTTTTCTTCTTCTACTTCTTCGTCGTCGTCTCATAACTATGGGGATCGTTGGGGCACCATTCATCTCTTGATAAACTTTCAGTCATTCTTTGGGACTCTGCAAAGTCAAGGCCTGTCCATCCCTCGATGTTAACTTCCCATCTCTTTCTCTGCATACGTCTCCTTATCGCTCATCTCACATTTTCAGGCAGAGTGGTCTTCACCAAGCCAGACGCTCGAGATCCTCGGTAGCCTTGTTGGGAAAACCACTCGACTGGGCCACGGATGTTCGGACAACCCGTGTTCGAGTCCCGCTGGAAGCAGTGTGACCTGTACTCGTGGTTGGAAAAAAAAAATCCCATGGTCGACCCAGCCGTTGGCAGAAATAGGTACCAGGGCATTACCCTGGGAAGGTTAGGAATGCCGCCTCGCATCGTGAGTTTCGATGCTTGAGGCGACACTATCCAGAATCCTCCGAACACTTCTGGATAGGCGGCCTAGCACATATGGGTGGAGACTCGCGAGCTAAGATGCTGATTCAAGTCTCGTACTTTATCTTTTACCTTTACCAATACCCAAACCAATTCATTTTGCTCTTCTCCACTCAAAGGATCTCCATGTTCTCCGATTGCTTGTTATATCATTTAACGAGATTTCTCATTTGTGATATGATAAAAGTAAGGGATTCCCACAGTCTGACAAGAACATTATTGTTTTGTTTCAAATGGCACATTATCTGGTTATTGAATGAACTAAAGAACTCCGTCACACCTCAAGCATGTCATTTAGGATAATATCGTTGTGGGATTTCGCCTTGACTACGCCTTTGAATCTTGTTGTTGTTGCTGTTTAACAAAATCCGAGCAAGACAAGATACATTTATTTTAATATCAGAACTTTAAGAGACACAAACAATTAGTGAAATTATCTTGGAAAAACCCGGGATAACGGAGGGTTGGGGGATGAACGAATATCTCTCTCTCTCTCTCTCTCTCTCTCTCTCTCTCTCTCTCTCTCTTCATTTCCTCTTATACCCGTTCGTGTGTTGAGGGAGATACAAAGTGTTGGTTCTAGCCCTTTTGGTGACTTCACTCATTGTCACTTGATGTTGTTATAGCGCTTCTTTGATGTTGTCTTCCCATCTTACTCTTGGTCTGCCTCTTGCTCTATCCCTTCTCCTCTTTGAAGGTGTGTTTGTATGGTAAGGAATCACACGGCATTCTTTCTAGATGGGTAAACCGGTTTATTTGTTGTTTCTGTATGCAGCTTAGGATAGCCTCAATGCCTACTCTTTCTCTTATAATATCGTTTCTGATTCTGTCTTTTCTGGTCCCTCTAGCCGCTTTTCTCAGGCATCTCATCACTCTTTTGACAGGCCTTCTTTAATGCTTAGTCACAAGTGACCGTGTTTGGCATTGGTAGCGCAATGTTGGAATGAATACACCCTGTATAATATGTTTCTTGTTGGTAATAGGTGTTGCTTTGTGTTGAAGTATAGGGGATAGCAGTCCCACTATTTAGTTTGCCTTGTTGCATCGTATGTCTCATTCTTTATCTTTAACGAATGAAACAATATGGGTAATGGGATCAACAAACACCGGAGTAAAATTTAAAAGACATATAGAGAAGAAA
Organism: Megaustenia siamemsis; assembly: GCA_032433765.1. Classification (NCBI taxonomy): domain Eukaryota; kingdom Metazoa; phylum Mollusca; class Gastropoda; order Stylommatophora; family Ariophantidae; genus Megaustenia; species Megaustenia siamemsis. Next base: position 26,686,672 of record JAVIAB010000059.1, read on the forward strand.
AGACGAATATATGCCAGCGTGTACTCATCAAGGCAAGAGACAGAGTGAAATTGGCTCCATGATTGTCATCTTTGATACGGAGAAAGCACAAGATGACGATGTCCAGGTTTGTAGATGGCCTGATACTGATTATTATTTAGGCGACAGTTTGCTAGTTCCCCAAACATGGTGTGTCTCATGAGGAATTTGTTTTCTGTAAACAATACCGAAGCCTGTGTTTGTTGTTTTTATACTCATGGACATTGCAAATAAATGTTGTCTAGTTCCAGGCGATCTTTGAGTGACCTTGGATCCATTAAAAAAACAAACACGTTTTGTTTCATTGGTCAAGTGCTGGTTATAATTGAATGTGTTTGAATTAATTAAGGATTGTAGGAAGATGGTTTTAATCTGTTGAAAATACTAGGTTGGTTTCTCTGTGCAGGTGAGCTCTAAAAGCAGATTAGCTGCCTGAATTGTTGGTGTCTTCGAAGCTTCATATAGTCAGCTTCGGTCATTCAATGGCTGTCATCTCCACATCGAATGTTGTTTACCATGCAGCGACATTTCACTAGCTCTTGTCTTGATAGTACACGTTGTCCTAGGTTCACTTATCCATTTTTTTGTTATCAGTTTTACTGTAATCTTGGTCTGCCTTGCCTACTGTCCATCGTCTTCCCCTCCATGGTGATCTCCAGTAGTTTATTGTGTCTCTTCACAATTCCCAACAAATGTTTCTTGTCTTTTGAATTGTGTTAAATAATTCTTGTTTCGTTTACCTTGATTCAAAAGTTTAGTATTCATTATTTTCAGCTTTGTAATTTGATAAATATAAATCGCTATACCTTCACGTCATACCAGCTTTCACCACTGTTAAGATATCCAAACATTTCTATAACCGCTAAACAACAAATGATAAATAGCATTTTCCTACCAACTTTGTGTTATGAAAGTCAAACATGGACCCTTTCTAAATCACATTTAAGAAAGATGCCATAACATGTGAGATGCGATGCTTAAGAAAAGTAACAAACAACACAAGAAGAGATAGACTACCGAATTAAACCATAAGAAAAATGGTAGGAACAAAACCGTGCCAAGAATATATAGAGCAACAACAACTTAAATGTTTGGGCTACCTGGTAAGAATGAATCCTCACCAATCACCATCAAGGCGTTCTTCTCGAAAATGCATGGAAAAAGACCAAGAGGAAGCTACTGGACGTGGCTTCTCACAGCTACTAGACGTGGCTTCTCACAGCTACTGGACGTGGCTTCTCACAGCTACTGGACGTGGCTTCTCACAGCTACTAGACGTGGCTTCTCATAGCTACTGGACGTGGCTTCTCACAGCTACTGGACGTGGCTTCTCACAGCTACTGGACGTGGCTTCTCACAGCTACTAGACGTGGCTTCTCACAGCTACTAGACGTGGCTTCTCATAGCTACTGGACGTGGCTTCTCATAGCTACTGGGCGTGGCTTCTCACAACTACTAGACGTGGCTTCTCACAGCTATTAGACGTGGCTTCTCATAACTACTAGATGTGGCTTCTCACAGCTACTAGACGTGTCTTCTCACAACTACTAGACGTGGCTTCTCACAGCTACTAGACGTGTCTTCTCACAACTACTAGACGTGGCTTCTCACAGCTATTAGACGTGGCTTCTCACAGCTACTAGTCGTGGCTTCTCATAGTAAACAGTTTACACACAAAGTTTCAACAACTGAAACAAACCGCTTATTATGTTATAGCGTTTGATAGATTGAAAGAGTGGTAAACGTTTATATATATATATATTTCGTTCCCCAGCTTTTACCTCTGACGAAGTCCCTAGAGACTAGGAACTGAATTTTGCGTGTTAATTCGTTTTTCCCTGGCAGCCGTGTGCACAGGGGTCCCTCGCCGCACAGGCAGATAACTCCGTCTTCGGAGGTACTCATATTTTCTCCGCCGATGAGTAATTGACGTTTCAAGCCGGGCCTCGCTGCTGAGACCGGGGGTGGTTGCCGCAGAGAGAAATCATATCCAGCGTCTTGCCTCGAGACCAACCAGTCCACCATATATATAATTAGAATAACAAAGAAAGAAATTAACGAATTCAAACCACAATTATATTTTGTTATATAGTTAGCACGTTGATGGGTACGGGATAGTCTAGAGGTAACACGTCGGTCTCTGGACAGGAAGGTCCACGGTTCGAATCCTGTCGCAGTCAGTGGAATTTTTTCACTTCCAATTTTTAGTTTATTCGTTGTTTTACCTTCCCTTAGCCTCTTGGTAGTCAGAGACGATGTCTATCCCTCTCGGATAAAGGAGAAAAAAACTGGAGATCCCTTGTGCATTTGCGCACGTTAAAAATAGTTGGAAGTTAGAAAAGAATATTCCAAAAAATGATATCTGCCAGGGTAAAATTGTTGAACAAATCTACCCATGCCGAAGTGGGATGTGCCGGGTCGAAAGGTGTAGATATTATGGCTTTGCCGTAAAGTAGTGACACAATACCGCCACGCCCACATAACGGATGAACGCTAACAAGAAGTCAAGTAGGCGATGGCGTAGGCGATCATGTGTCTCCATTTCTGTAATGTACAGAGTAAATGGGATAAGCTGTCATAGATTGAAATAAGTGAGGAACAATGTGGATTTGTGGAAGGAAAGGGCACCAATAATGCAATATACATCTTACGAATATTGATAGAAAGATCTATGGAGGTAAAGAAAGATCATTATATGTGCTTTATAGACTACACGAAAGCATTTGACAAAGTAAAGCATGTGGAAATAATCAATATGCTGGAGAAATTAAACATTGATGGCAAGGATCTGCGAATCATAAAAAAACATGTACTGGCAACAAACAGCAGCTATACGAATTAACAACCAAACATGACAATTCCAATATATAAAACAAGGAGTCAGACAAGGCTGTGTTCTGTCACCGGATTTGTTTTCACTTTACAGCGAATATATTATGAGATCAATAGTAGACAAAAAAGGAATTGAAGTCAACGGTCACAACATAAATAATTTGCGATATGACACAGTCCTAATAGCAGAGACAAAGAACGAACTACAAGAAATGATAGACATAATAGTAAAAGAAAGCAACAAGAAAGGTCTCAGTCTGAATAGTAATAAAACAGAAGTAATGGTTATATCGAAGAAACAATCACCACCATCATGCAGCATAAAAATAAACGAGACAAATGTGAAACAAGTGCAACATTTCAAATACTTGGACACAATAATAACATCAGATGGGAGATGCACCACAGAAATAAAAAGCGGAATAGCTCAGGCCAAAATAGCATTTCAGAAAATGAAAAATATCTTATGCAACAAATCTATCTCAATAGAAATGAGAAAGAGAGTTCATCGGTGCTATATAGAACCAATTCTGACCTATGGAAGCGAATCATGGGCAGTAGACAAACAAAAGAAAAGACGATTACAAGCTACAGAGATGGGATTTCTCACATGAATGTTGAAAGTTCCCTGGACAGCTAAAAGACCAATGAGGAAGTCCTCAAAGAGGCCAACACAGAAAAGGAGCTCTTAAAAAACATCAGAAAGAAGCATTCAACATTTTTCGGGCACATCATGAGAAGAGGAAAGTTGGAATACTTGGTTACAACTGGCAAAATAAAAGGAAAGAGAGATCGCTGGCGACAAAGAGAGAAAATACTGGATAGCTTGGTGTCATGGCATGGAAAACAGTGAACAACAGAACCGATACGATGCACTGTAGATAGAAGATTGTGGAGGGACATGATCGCCTACGCCAACCGGTTAGGCACATGATGATGATGATGTCATAGATTGACATTTAAATAGGTAAATTAAAAGAATTAACGCACGCAAAAAAAAAGAAAGAAGAAAATATGGAAATGGAAACATAAATATCAATATTTTTAAGTTGATAAAGAGAGATTGAATAACGCATTAAAGTATTTAATTGACAGAGCACAATTAGAGAAAAAATACTAGAAATACAAATATTTTTAGTGATTAGAATAACGTAATTAATTAACGAACAAAATGGTGAAAAAGCGTGCAGATTGTGGTTTCAACTAAAGTAAGGGTGAAAGAAAAAACATAACTTTTGGCTTACGTGGAAATGTTAGATCCTATATGTTTCAAATGACTAGCAGCATGTTTTGTGAGTAATATGGACAGTATAACACCCGGCTAGCATAATGTCCCAGAAAAATCCGGTACCAATTTAAGACTGGGTGAACCTAGGAACCGTCGATTGGGATCGAAAACGACCGCTTGTCTTTAGTAGTTTTCCTCGCTAACCATTGAGCTACCGTATCCTTAAACTAAAAAAAATTAGTCGTATACTGTGGTTGTATATTCTGGTAATATATTCTGTTTTGTATTATCTGGTCGTATTATCTGGTGCTATATTCTATCAGTTATTTCGTTATTTGGTTATGGAAGGCCCCGGTATCACTGCAAACGAATTGAAATCCATAATTGCTCAACCGCCCGTGCCAGCGTAATCATCCAAATTAATATCTCATCTCTCAAACAAAGAAAGGTAACTGTAGTCCCCATCGTAGCAGTCTCAGCACACGCCAATAAACATAAGGCGAAACCGTGCAGAAAGTGAACACAGGCAACTGTTCCTTGTCATACGATATCATCATTCATCGTAAACAATTGGAGTATCGAAACATGATCAAAACGGATGAGACAGACAGCTCACGGTGTGCAAAGAGCACTTAACTCACAAATGAGAGTCTTATTCCTGATATCTACATCTCAGGTTGAGTCCCAAGAAGTTAGAGCCTTGATGTACTTGCTCACCGAGGGAAACTTCATACAAAAGTTTGTTTACACTCTGTCTTTTTTCTGTCTTTCCTCCATTGCCGTTGGCGTCGAGAGGAGATACAATCTGCGATTCTTTGCTCTTCTGTTGGCCTCTTCTGGTGTTATCCCCTCCTAGTGACTCTAGTGTTCCCTTTATCCATCTCTTCTGGTGTTATCCCCTCCTAGTGACTCTAGTGTTCCCTTTATCCATCTCTTCTCGGTCTTCCTTTTCATCTGGCGTTTTCGTAGCGTTTGTTTATAGCTCTTTGAGTCGATAGTTCTTTTTGTCTTGTATGTGGCCGAACCAATTTATCTGTTGTTTCTTTATGTATGCGATGGCTGGTTCAATTTCGAGTTTAAAAAAAATAATTATAATTTATTTACACTGCATTGTAATAAGAGACAAGAGATATTATTTTGTTTCCCCTTTTTAAATGGACAATACACGAGTTCTAAATTAATCTTAGCTTCTTCTATTCGTGTATGTCTGAATGAGCAGTTGCAGTTTCGAATTGGTTGTTGTTGGTCCGCACACATGTTGGATTTCTGTTTTTTCTTTCTTTTGTTCTTTTTTTGTCTGTTCATTGAAGCGTACTAGGAGAAAGGAGGAATCTATAATTTAATCTGATGTCTGTAGATTTAGTATTGCTTGTTCTTTTAGTCGTCTTCCTTTTAAATGTAATGTCGTATACCTGGACGCTGTTAGAATATACATGTTTTTGTTCTTGCGTATATCCTTCATTCCTTTTAATCATCTCTTAATTTGTCTCCTACTTGCTCTTTGTCCTGATGTTTTATGACAGGAGCTTTCTCTGATATTTATCTCAAGTTGTCACTATAAACTTACTCGATTTCTCCTGAAACTAAAGATAAACAAACCTTGAAGTGCTGGAAAAGAAAGAAAACCGAACAGTAATTTGAAGCCTCCGAAATGTAGATTTATAGAAGAATATGAAGAATTAGATGGAAAGAAAATAAAACAAACGATGAAGTATTAAAACAACTAAAAATGAAAAGAGTACTACAAAACATAATTCAATTAAGACAGATGAGATTTTTGGGCCATGTTAAAAGACACAACAGCCTACTAAAAGTAATCTTGGAAGGGAAATACAAGGTAAAAGAGGCTGATCAAGACTAATATGAAGTAGTAGCATCAAAAGTTGGACAAGTCACTCTATAACAACCTGCACTATCAAAGCAAGAGATAGAACGGAATGGCGCTCCATGGTAGCCAACTTTCAATGCGGAGAAAAGGGTTGGATTGTGCTACTATAACAAGTATGTTCAAAATTCTACCTCAACGTTCACTAACTTAGCTCGGCCACTTGTGCCGAGTACAGGATGGATGTATCCCCAAAAATAATCCTGTTTGAGATACAGTATTCGGCAAAAAAAAAAGAAGGAAAGAAAAAAGAAAAAAACCCTTCTATCACACAAAGACATTCGCAAACATGTGAATATTCCTGACTTGGAAGACCTTTGCTGAAGACAGATCCAGCTGCAGGGGAACAGTAATTACTTGGAGGAGGTACAGCAGTGTCTGGATGGTTCTGGTTCACAGATCCAGACGCAAGCCATCAGCTATGAGTCGCTAGCAGCTACCAGCTCTGTTGCTGTCAGGCGTTTTGGCTCATTCTAAAAGACAAAAATCTTCTTTTCGCCATTTTTACTAGAAAGCTACCAGGTGGTGACCATTCAAACTTTCCCCTGCAGTATAAATATAATTGACTCAGTGTCTTTATGCCGATGGCAGGTTTACTTAAACATGTCCAGTAAGTAATGTCTAGTGATTATAGAGATCCGATGTGCAGTTTTACTTAGACATGTCCAGTAAGTAACGTCTAGTGATTATAAAGCTCGATGTGCAGTTTTACTTAGACATGGCCAGTAAGTAACGTCTAGTGATTATAAAGCTCGATGTGCAGTTTTACTTAGACATGGCCAGTAAGTAACGTCTAGTGATTATAGAGATCCTATGTGCAGTTTTACTTAGACATGGCCAGTAAGTAACGTCTAGTGATTATAGAGATCCGATGTGCAGTTTTACTTAGACACGGCCAGTAAGTAACGTCTAGTGATTATAGAGATCCGATGTGCAGTTTTACTTAGACATGACCAGTAAGTAACGTCTAGTGATTATAGAGATCCTATGTGCAGTTTTACTTAGACATGGCCAGTAAGTAACGTCTAGTGATTATAGAGATCCGATGTGCAGTTTTACTTTGACATGTCCAGTAAGTAACGTCTAGTGATTATAAAGCTCCGATGCTGTCTTGAACTGATCCCCCTCCTCCGCCCTTTCAACCAACTCCTCTATAATAATCTAATTAGGTAGGTGGTTCCTGGCAGTTTCAAGAGTCCAAAGATTTAGAGTTCTTGCTAGGATTTGGTCCAAGTCTGTCTTCACTTCCTTCCTACTCGTCTAGAATCGACATTATATCAGATCTTCAGTTTGTCGGTATTTAGACCAGTAATTATTGACTGCTTCAGTTAGGTCTCTCTCTTCAATACGTTTTTCCTGGTCGTTATGAATATGATCATGTTTTTTTTTAAATATCAGTCGAAAAGCGTTCCAATTATCTTCAATGACTTTAAGGGAAACATATATAACAAACACGGCATTGTATTTAGTATGTAATATTTTATATCTTTACACACGTGCTTATCTCCTTTAAAAGGAAACATATTTGATAAATAACTGAACATCAGCATTGTCGAGAGTTTACTTTCTCACGTTGCGGTGGCTATTGAGTTATTTGCTGGTCATCATTATTTCACTCCGAACATGTCCATAGGTGCTCAGATCCCCTCCTCAGCAAGTCCTGCAGTGTCCAGCGACTGACGACCCCAGTTCTGTGTTGGTTGATTAGTCTTCTTACACGGCCACTAAGTTTCTCATTTCTGGTTGTGCCCATCTTAACGCCCATCTCTTTCATCCGAAGTAGTGACGTTGTTCCGTGGATGTCGAAGTAGTGACGTTGATCCATGGTTGTCGAAGTAGTGACGTTGATCCATGGTTGTCGAAGTAGTGACGTTGATCCATGGTTGTCGAAGTAGTGACGTTGATCCATGGTTGTCGAAGTAGTGACGTTGATCCATGGTTGTCGAAGTAGTGACGTTGATCCATGGTTGTCGAAGTAGTGACGTTGATCCATGGTTGTCGAAGTAGTGACGTTGATCCATGGTTGTCGAAGTAGTGACGTTGATCCATGGTTGTCGAAGTAGTGACGTTGATCCATGTTGTCGAAGTAGTGACGTTGATCCATGGTTGTCGAAGTAGTGACGTTGATCCATGGTTGTCGAAGTAGTGACGTTGATCCATGGTTGTCGAAGTAGTGACGTTGATCCATGGTTGTCGAAGTAGTGACGTTGATCCATGGTTGTCGAAGTAGTGACGTTGATCCATGGTTGTCGAAGTAGTGACGTTGATCCATGGTTGTCGAAGTAGTGACGTTGATCCATGGTTGTCGAAGTAGTGACGTTGATCCATAGTTGTCGAAGTAGTGACGTTGATCCATGGTTGTCGAAGTAGTGACGTTGATCCATGGTTGTCGAAGTAGTGACGTTGATCCATGGTTGTCGAAGTAGTGACGTTGATCCATGGTTGTCGAAGTAGTGACGTTGATCCATGGTTGTCGAAGTAGTGACGTTGATCCATGGTTGTCGAAGTAAGGACGTTGATCCATGGTTGTCGAAGTAGTGACGTTGATCCATGGTTGTCGAAGTAGTGACGTTGATCCATGGTTGTCGAAGTAGTGACGTTGATCCATGGTTGTCGAAGTAGTGACGTTGATCCATGGTTGTCGAAGTAGTGACGTTGATCCATGGTTGTCGAAGTAGTGACGTTGATCCATGGTTGTCGAAGTAGTGACGTTGATCCATGGTTGTCGAAGTAGTGACGTTGATCCATGGTTGTCGAAGTCCTGTTGCGGTGGCTATTACAAATGTAAGTAGAACTGACCCTACGATGTTTCCTATATTACGATTTCCCATTGGATGGGATGGGATGATTTCCCAATTGGATGGGATGGGATTACTGAGTTCAGGTGAAAGTAATGTTGAGAAAAAATGTCAAAGTATATCAACAACTAAAACACTAAAATAAGGTTGATAGCGGTAAAAGTAATCAAAATAATTCACATAATAATAACAAAACAACAATGTCACTAGTTTAACATTAGTCACGTAGAGACTCCAAACTTGTCATTTTGCTTTTGTGAAGATCTTTTCTTACCTACTGCGATCGCCGAAAGGTTACTCTTGAACTGTTTAAAAGGGCCGTCAGTAACATTTTGTTGACATTGACAAGCTGTTAAATACACGAATATGACTTTTGAGTTAAAAAAGCACAACTCATTACTACATCTTTTAGTGCTGGGTTCTCTTTCATGCTTCAACCCCTTACTCGCTTGACCAGTCTTCCTTGTCTGTTTATTGGGGCAACACGGGATGCAGGATCTTGGCTAGTTTTGGTTTACTGTTCCTGACATCGACAGTGAGCTATGAGTCGCTAGCCTCATTCAGCTTTACAGAGTAAAGAAATTAGAGAAAAAGAAATTGTGAAAAAAGCGGAGATGAAGGAAAAAGAGCTTGCAAAGCTGGTGCGACAATCTGAGTAGAAAGACAATTGTAAAATATAAAAGACCAGAACATTGGAGATACAAATAAATTAAATCAGTTGTGAACAGGCACGTGACGTTTAAATGAACAGGACAACTGAAAGACGATTGGCTAGATAGGGACTGGCGATAGCGAGTCACGAATACAAGTAACATGAGAGGAAAGTAAGAGGATATAGGGAGAATGTTATTATGTCCGGAGTGCCTGGCAGAAGGAGCTGAATGAGAAGACAGTGAACGATTTATATCGGAATTTATTTTTGTGTGATTGAGACATAAGAGACGTCTTCTACCTTTTAGCTCCCAGTGGAGCATAGGTCTTCAACAAACACTTTCCAAGTCGTTCTGTTTTTTGCAATTCTTTTAAGATCATAACATGTCTTCCCCATCATCTTTATCTCTGCTTCGATCTGTCTTCTCCAAGAATTCCTTGGTCTTCATCTTTGTCTTTTCCCCTGGGGATTCCAAAAAAGGGCCTGTTGTGTAATACTCTCAGTTGGCTTCCGTAGTGTGTGTCCTATCCATCGCCATCGTCTTCGTTGTATCTCTTTATCCACTGGTATTTGACCGGTACATTTCCATAATTCCACATTAGTGACTTTGTCCTGCCATTTCCATCCCTTTATTCTGCGCAAGCATCCATTAATGAAAGTCTGTACCTTCGTGATTGTCAATTTTGATATTCTCCATGTTTCACAGCCATATAATAGGACCGACTTAACATTTGAGTTGAACATTTTTATTTTTGTATTTAGATAAGAGACGTAGACTGGACATCATTTCTGATGGACTTTAGAATATAAATTTGAGAGTTGGAAGGAGGTGATAGAGAAGTTGTAAGGGCAGCGACGATGTTTACGACTAGTATCTCTAGGCTCCTACAATTTGTTCAGATGTTAAACATGACAACGAAGCAACTAAGATTGTTGATAATTTATGTACTTCAGAACGATAATTAAATTGAAGCCTTTGAAATTTGGATTTATAGAAAAATGGGGAGAAGTGTGTGGAAGGAAAAGAAGACAAACAAAGACATTCTGAATCAGCTAAAAATGAAAAAAAAAACACACACAATTAATTAATAAATACAGTTTGGAAAACACAAGTGAAAACTTGTGGACAAGTGAAGAGACATAACACCCTTCTAAAAGTCATCTCGGAATGGAGGGTACAAGACAGGTGAGGCAGATCAAGCCTAAAGTAGACTTATAACATCAAAAGGTGGACATGTGAAACGAAAAAGATGGGCCAGTGAAACTATGACAACGTGCACGATCAAGACAAGAGGCAGAGGAAACATTGCTTTCCATGATTGCCAACCTTCGATGTGGAGACGGCGGCACCCAATGAATGAAGAATGATAACTATCGTGTCAAGTTACTTTATGATAATAGATCGATATTGAGTAGAGTTGTCTTTGATGATCTGGCGATGACAGTAGCACGACACATTGTTGCATGTTAGATTGAGACTGCTATAATTGTGCCATGGTTAATGCAGGTATTTAAGAAGATTACAGAGTTGGTGAACACGAGTATCTGCAGAACGGAAATGAGAAGTGTTTATTAAAGGTTCAAGTGTTGAAGAATTTTTTCAAATAATAATTTTGTGTGTGATGACAATATCAATAGTGTTTCACCAGATAATAGTTGCGACTCTCTCAGAGAAGATGCTTTTATCTACAGAGGTGAAGATTATATCTACAGAGGTGATGATTATATCTAAAGAGGAGATGATTATATCTACAGAGGTAATGATTATATCTACAGAGGAGATGCTTATATCTACAGAGGAGATGATTATATCTACAGAGGAGATGCTTATATCTACAGCAGAGGAGATGATTATATCTACAGAGGAGATGCTTATATCTACAGAGGAGATGCGTATATCAACAGATGGGATGATTATATCTACAGAGGAGATGATTATATCTATAGAGAAGATGCTTATATCTACAGAGGAGATGTTTATATCTGGAGAGATGATGATTATATCTACAGAGAAGATGCTTATATCTACAGAGGTGATGATTATATCTACAGAGGAGATGATTATATCTACAGAGGAGATGCTTATATCTACAGAGGTGATTCTTATATCTCCAGAGGAGATGCTTATATCTACAGAGGAGATGATTATATCTACAGAGGTGGTTCTTATATCTACAGAGGAGATGCTTTTATCTACAGAGGAGATGCTTATATCTACAGAGAAGATACATATATCTACAGAAAAGATACTTAGAAATGATGCTTATATCTACAAAGAAGATGTTTCTGCCTACAGACAAGATGCTTATATATGGCGTCAGTTAAGATCCGATGCTTGATTATGTCGACGGCTAAGAATATACTTAAATCACCTTCACATGGACAACTGACAACATGGCATCATCTTGTCTATATGTCCGTACAATGGCCTGCATTAATTAGTTGTCTATATGTCCGTACAATGGCCTGCATTAATTAGTTGTCTATATGTCCGTACAATGGCCTGCATTAATTAGTTGTCTATATGTCCGTACAATGGCCTGCATTAATTAGTTGTCTATATGTCCGTGCAATCATCATTATCATGTGGCATACCGGTGGCGTAGGCGATCATGTCCTTCCACAATCTTCTATCTACAGCGTACAGTGTATCATTTCTGTTGTTGACTATTTTCCCTGCCATGACACCAAGCTATCCAGTATTTTCTCTCTTTGTCGTCCGCGATCTCTCTTTCCTTTTTTATTTTACCAAGTGTAACCATTTATTCCAACTTTCCTCTTCTCAAGATGTGCTAAAAAAAAGTTGATTGTTTCTTTCTCATGTTTTTAAGAAGCTCCCTTTTTGTGTTGGCATCTTGAGAACTTCCTCATTGGTCTTTTCAGCTGTCCAGGAAACTTTCAACATTCTTCTGAGAAATTCCATCTCTGTGGCCTCTATTCGTCTTTTAATTTGTTTGTCTACTGTCCATAATTCGCTTCCATAGGTCAGAATTGGCTTTATATAGCACCGATGAACTCTCTTTCTCACTTATTGACATGATTTGTTGCACACGATATTTTTCATTTTCTGAAATGCTATTTTGGCCTGAACTATTGTCCGTACAATGTCCTGCATTAATTACTAACGCAAGTGTGATATTGGGTGCCACAATTACAGTGTGATTACATTGGGTGCAACTAATGCGAGTTTAATATTGGCCACCACTACGACAGATTGATTCTTTTTGGTGCCAATTCTAGAGGGGTGATTCTGCTGAGTGCCACTTCTACAAGTATGATTCTTTTTGTCTGCGACTACTACAGGTGTGTTCTATTGGTTGCCACTGCAACAGGTAAAATTCTATTTGGTGCCATTACTACAAGAATGGTTTTATTTGGTGCCACTACTACAGGTGCGGATCTCTTCGGTGCCACTACTACAAATGTGACTCTTTTTGGTGCCACTATTACAGGTGTGACTCTATTGGGATCTAATACTACAGGTGTGATTCTATTGAGTGCGGCTACTACAATTTCTACTCTTCTCGGTGCCATTGCAACACGTGTGATTCTATTACGTGTGTCTACTACACATGCGACTTTACTGGGTACTACTACTACATGTGTGTTCTATTGGTTGCCACTGTTACAGGTGGGATTCTATTTGGTGCCATTACTACAAGTATGATTTTATTTCGTGCCACTACTACAGGTGCGGATCTCTTCGGTGCCACTACTACAAATGTGACTCTTTTTGGTGCCACTATTACAGGTGTGATTCTATTGGGTGCCATTATTACGTATGTGACTCTATTACACTGCTACAGGTAGGTTTCTATCTGGTAACACTACACCTGTTGTGATTCTTTTGTGTGCCTCTACAAGGGGTGTAATTTTATTATTGTCTATAGAAAAGTGTGATTTTATTGGGTTCTAATACTACAGCTGTGATTCTATTGGGTTCTAATACTACAGGTGTAATTCTATTGGGTTCTAATACTACAGCTGTGATTCTATTGGGTTCTAATACTACAGCTGTGATTCTATTGGGTTCTAATACTACAGCTGTGATTCTATTGCGCTCTAATACTACAGGTGTGATTCTATTGGGTTCTAATACTACAGCTGTGATTCTATTGGGTTCTAATACTACAGCTGTGATTCTATTGGGTTCTAATACTACAGCTGTGATTCTATTGGGTTCTAATACTACAGCTGTGATTCTATTGGGTTCTAATACTACAGGTGTGATTCTATTGGGTTCTAATACTACAGCTGTGATTCTATTGGGTTCTAATACTACAGCTGTGATTCTGTTGGGTTCTAATACTACAGGTGTGATTCTGTTGGGTTCTAATACTACAGCTGTGATTCTATTGGGTTCTAATACTACAGGTGTGATTCTATTGGGTTCTAATACTACAGGTGTGATTCTATTGGGTTCTAATACTACAGCTGTGATTCCATTGGGTTATAATCCTACAGGTGTGGTTATATTGGGTTCTAATACTACAGCTGTGATTCTATTGGGTTCTAATACTACATGTGTGATTCTTTTGGGTTCTAATACTACAGGTGTAATTCTATTGGGTTCTAATACTACAGCTGTGATTCTATTGGGTTCTAATACTACAGGTGTGATTCTATTGGGTTCTAATACTACAGGTGTAATTCTATTAAGTTATAATACTACAGGTGTAATTCTATTGGGTTCTAATACTACAGCTGTGATTCTATTGGGTTCTAATACTACAGCTGTGATTCTTTTGGGTTCTGATACTTCAGGTGTGGTTCTATTGGGTTCTAATACTACAGGTGTGATTCTATTGGGTTCTAATACTACAGCTGTGATTCTATTGGGTTCTAATACTACAGGTGTGATTCTATTGGGTTCTAATACTACAGGTGTGATTCTATTGTGTTCTAATACAACAGCTGTGATTCTATTGGGTTCTAATACTACAGCTGTGATTCTATTGGGTTCTAATACTACAGCTGTGATTCTATTGGGTTCTAATACTACAGCTGTGGTTCTATTGGGTTCTAATACTACAGGTGTGGTTCTGTTGGGTTCTAATACTACAGCTGTGATTCTATTGGGTTCTAATACTACAGCTTTGATTCTATTGGGTTCTAATACTACAGGTGTGGTTCTATTGGGTTCTAATACTACATGTGTGGTTCTTTTGGGTTCTAATACTACAGCTGAGATTCTATTGGGTTCTAATACTACAGGTGTGGTTCTATTGGGTTCTAATACTACAGCTGTGATTCTATTGGGTTCTAATACTACAGGTGTGATTCTATTGGGTTCTTATACTACAGGTATAATTCTATTGAGTTCTAATACTACAGGTGTAATTCTATTGGGTTCTAATACTACAGCTGTGATTCTACTGGGTTCTAATACTACAGGTGTGATTCTTTTGGGTTCTAATACTTCAGGTGTGGTTCTATTGGGTTCTAATACTACAGCTCTGATTCTATTGGGTTCTAATACTACAACTGTGATTCTTTTGGGTTCTAATACTACAGGTGTGATTCTATTGGGTTCTAATACTACAGGTGTGATTCTATTGGGTTCTAATACTACAGCTGTGATTCTATTGGGTTCTAATACTGCAGCTGTGATTCTATTGGGTTCTAATACTACAGCTGTGATTCTATTGGGTTCTAATACTACAGGTGTGATTCTGTTGGGTTCTAATACTACAGCTGTGATTCTATTGGGTTCTAATACTACAGCTGTGATTCTATTGGGTTCTAATACCACAGCTGTGATTCTATTGGGTTCTAATACTACAGGTGTGGTTCTATTGGGTTCTAAAACTACAGCTATGATTCAATTGGGTTCTAATACTACAGCTGTGATTCTATTGGGTTCTAATACTTCAGGTGTCGTTCTATTGGGTTATAATACTACAGGTGTGATTCTATTGGGTTCTAATACTTCAGGTGTGGTTCTATTGGGTTCTAATACTACAGGTGTGATTCTATTGGGTTCTAATACTACAGCTGTGATTCTATTGGGTTCTAATACTTCAGGTGTGATTCTATTGGGTTCTAATACTTCAGGTGTGATTCTATTGGGTTCTAATACTACAGGTGTGATTCTATTGGGTTCTAATACTACAGGTATGATTCTATTGGGTTCTAATACTTCAGGTGTGATTCTATTGGGTTCTAATACTTCAGGTGTGATTCTATTGGGTTCTAATACTACAGGTGTGATTCTATTGCGTGGGTTTACTACACATGTGAGTCTACTTAGTGCTACTACTTCTTCTACTTTCCTTCCTCATCTGCCTTTCAGCGTCGAGGGGAGATATAATTTGATGTCTTTTGCTCTTCTGTTCGCCTCTGCTGCTGTTATGTTTCCTATTGCTTCTAATATTCCATTGACCCATCTTTTTCGTGGTCGACCCTTGGGTCTGGTGTTCTCACAACGTTTGTCAAAGGCTCGTTGTGTAGTGTTTTGTTCTTTCTGCCTTGTCACGTGGCCAAACCATTTTATCTGTTGTTTTCTTATATATTCTATGGCGGGGGCTATTCCTAGCTTTTTTCTCAGTTCTTTATTTCTTACCTTATCTCTCAGGCTGTTTTATATCATTCGTCTAACACATTTCATCTCTGTAGAGGTTATTTTTCTTATTGTTCATGCATCTATGGTCCAGGTCTGGCATTGGTAGCACAACGTTGGGATGAAGATTGTATTGTATAGTGCTCGTTTTGCCTCCAGAGTTATTTCCTTGTTGGACAATAGTGGTGATAACTGTCCAACGATTTGACAAGCTTTGTTGCATCTTGATTCTATCTCTGCTTTTTGAGAATTATCGTTTGTCATTTGACTTCCTAGGTATTTGAATTCCTCTACTTGTTTTAGTTGTCTGCCTTCAATAGTTATGTTGATGATCTGTTTATTTTTGGCGACATTCATGACTTCTGTTTTGTTGATGTTGATTTTTATGTTGTATTTTGTGCCTGAGATGTTGAGTTTGATTAAGTGTTCTCGTAGGTCTTCTATTGTTTCATGTATTAGTGCCTGATCGTCTGCAAATAGAAATTCGTTGATCTCCTCTGTCTCTGATGGGTTGGCTAGCTTGCATATATGGTCATGTATGTAATAAAAAGTAGGCGGGGGGGGGGGGATAGTACACACCCCTGTCTTATGCCTGATCTAACTTCGATGTGATCTGTTTAGCCTGCTGCTGTTCTGACCCTGCAGCTGCTGTTGACGTAGAGACTTTTAATAAGGTTGGTTAGATGTTGGCTTACTCCGCATGTTGTTAGTATCTCCCACAGTTGTTCTCTGTTTACTCTGTCGAATGCTTTTTCCTGGTCAATGAAGGCTATGTATACGTTTTGATTGTGTTCTGTCGTTTTTTTGTGCTACTACTACAGGTGTGATTATATTGCGTGGGTCTACTACACATGTGACTCTACTGGGTGCTACTACTACAGGTGTGATTATATTGCGTGGGTCTACTACACATGTGACAATACTGGTGCTACTACTACTGGTGTGATTCTATTGCGTGGGTCTACTACACATGTGACTCTACTGGGTGCTACTACTACAGGTGTGATTATATTGCGTGGGTCTACTACACATGTGACTCTACTGAGTGCTACTACTACAGGTGTGATTCTATTGCGTGGGTCTACTACACATGTGACTCTACTGAGTGCTACTAGTACAGGTGTGATTCCGTTGCGTGGGTCTACTACACATGTGACTCTAATGGGTGCTACTACCGTAGGTATGAATCTTTTGGGTGATCCTACCATAGGTGTGATTCTAGTGGGTGCTGGGATTATATGTGTGATTCTTTTGGTTGCATCTATTACGTGTGTAATTCTATTGAGTGCAACTACTACAAGAACAATTCTATAGAGTGCAACTATTACAAGTGTAATTGTATTGGGCGCGACATCTACAGGCGTAATTCTATTGGGTACCACTACTACAGGCATGATTCCATTGGGGGCTACTACAACATGTGTTTTGGCGCTACTATTGCAGATGTACTTCTGTTTGGTGCTACTAATGCAGTTGTGATTCTATTGGGTGCTACTGCCCCGTTTGTATTTCCATACTGTGCCACTACTACATGTGTAATTCTTTTGGGTGCCACTACTACAGGTGTAATTCTATTGGGTGTCACTACTACAGGTGTAATTCTATTGGGTGTCACACTACAGATGTAACTCTATTGGGTGTCACTACTACAGGTGTAATTCAATTGGGTGCCACTACTGCAGGTGTAATTCAATTGGGTGTCACTACTACATGTGTAATTCTATTGGGTGCCACTACTGCAGGTGTAATTCTATTGTATGCCTATATACAACTGTACGTCTGTTGGGTGCCTCACTGCAGATGTAATTCTAATGGGTTCCTCTACTACATATGCATTTCTATTGGATGGCACATTACAAATGTAATTCTATTGGGTGCCACACTACAGATATAATTCTATTGGGTGCGTCTACTACAGATATAATTCTTTTGGGTGCCACTACTACAGGTGTAATTCTATTGGGTGCCTCTACTACAGATGTAATTCTAGTGTATGCCTATATACAGCTGTACTTCTGTTGGGTGCCTCACTGCAGATGTAATTCTATTGGGTTCTTCTACTACATATGTACTTCTATTGGATGGCTCATTACAGGATGTAATTCTATTGGGTCCCACTACTACACGTGTAATTCTATTGGGTGCCTCTACTACAGATGTAATTCTATTGAGTGCCACTACTAAAGGTGTAATTCTATTTGGTGCCTTACTGCAGATGTAATTCTTCTAGGTATCATCACTACCCGTGTAATTCTATTGTGTGCCACTACTACATATATAATTCTATTGGGTGCCTAGCTACAGATATAATTATATTGGGTGCCTAGCTACAGATATAATTCTATTGGGTGCCTCGCTACAGATATAATTATATTGGGTGCCTCACTACAGATATAATTCTATTGGGTGCCTCACTACAGATATAATTCTATTGGGTGCCACTACTACATGTGCAATTTTATTGGGTGTCGCACTAAAGATGTAATTCTCTTGGGTGCCTCACTACAGATGTAATTCTTTTGGGTGCTACTACTACAGGTGTAATTCTACTGGGCACCACTACTATAGACGAAATTCTGTTGGGTACCTCTACTACAAATGTAATTCTATTGGGTGCTTCACTATAGATGTAATTCTTTTGGGTGCCACTACTACAAATGTAATTATATTGGGTGCTTCACTATAGATGTAATTCTTTTCAGCAGAACTAATATAAGTGTGATTCTTTTGGGTGCCACTTCGTCCAATTATATTCTATTTACTTCCACTTCCGCAGATGTGATTCTATTGGATCCGAACTTAGTCTATCCCACTGGTGTATCATTTCTTTCACCATTTTTTTTATTTTGATCTCATTTAAAATTGTGATTAACATTGGTTTGATTGAGTCTAAACAGCGTGCATGAAATGTACTGAAATCTTCCAAACACGCTCACTAGGAAGCGGAAAAATAAAATTGCATAAATTAATAAATGACAGCTAAAAAAAAAAAATCAATGAACAGAACTGTTTGTTCCCAGAATAACATATTATAAAGAATAAAAGGGCGAATTCATGCACAAAACCATGTATCTGTTTATTTAATTATAACGTTACATTATATATGACGTAATTCTCAGAATAATTTTCTCAGTACTTTCTTCATACGCATAATAGTTAATTGCAGTGCACCGCGTTTTTGCCCTTTAATGTTCAGTCTGTCAGTTATGCATTTCTTTAAGAACAGTATGTCAGTCACACATTTCTTTTAGACAGTCTGTCAGTCACACATTTCTTTTAAACAGTCTGTCAGTCACACATTTCTTTTAGACTGGTATGTCAGTCACACATTTCTTTTAGACCAGTCTGTCAGTCACACATTTCTTTTAGACCGGTCTGTCAGTCACACATTTCTTTTAGACCGGTATGTCAGTCACACATTTCTTTTAGACCAGTCTGTCAGTCACACATTTCTTTTAGACTGGTATGTCAGTCACACATTTCTTTTAGACTGGTATGTCAGTCACACATTTCTTTTAGACCGGTATGTCAGTCACACATTTCTTTTAGACCAGTCTGTCAGTCACACATTTCTTTTAGACTGGTATGTCAGTCACACATTTCTTTTAGACTGTATGTCAGTCACACATTTCTTTTAGACCGGTCTGTCAGTCACACATTTCTTTTAGACCAGTCTGTCAGTCACACATTTCTTTTAGACCAGTCTGTCAGTCACACATTTCTTTTAGACCAGTCTGTCAGTCACACATTTCTTTTAGACCGGTCTGTCAGTCACACATTTCTTTTAGACTGGTATGTCAGTCACATTCTTTTAGATCAGTCTGTCAGTCACACATTTCTTTTAGACTATGTCAGTCACACATTTCTTTTAGACCGGTATGTCAGTCACACATTTCTTTTAGACCGGTCTGTCAGTCACACATTTCTTTTAGACTGGTATGTCAGTCACACATTTCTTTTAGACTGGTATGTCAGTCACACTTTCTTTTAGACCGGTCTGTCAGTCACACATTTCTTTTAGACTGGTATGTCAGTCACACATTTCTTTTAGACCGGTATGTCAGTCACACATTTCTTTTAGACCGGTCTGTCAGTCACACATTTCTTTAGACTGGTATGTCAGTCACATTTCTTTTAGACCAGTCTGTCAGTCACACATTTCTTTTACCGGTCTGTCAGTCACACATTCTTTTAGACTGGTATGTCAGTCACACATTTCTTTTAGACCAGTATGTCAGTCACACATTTCTTTTAGACCAGTCTGTCAGTCACACATTTCTTTTAGACTGGTCTGTCAGTCACACATTTCTTTTAGACTGGTCTGTCAGTCACACATTTCTTTTAGACTGGTCTGTCAGTCACACATTTCTTTTAGACTGGTCTGTCAGTCACACATTTCTTTTAGACTGGTCTGTCAGTCACACATTTCTTTTAGACTGGTCTGTCAGTCATGCATTATTTTTTAGAACAGTCTGTCAATTACGTGTTACTTTTAGACCAGTCTGTCAGTCACGCATTATTTCTAGACCAGTCTATCAGTCATGTTTTTCTTTTAGACAAGTCTGTCAGTCATGCA